>JAJEJO010000081.1:968052-1028057 GCA_020662805.1 Glaucomys volans
GCTAATCTCTCTCATACTGGGCAGTGAAACCAGGGGCACTTTACCACTGAGCTACATCCCCAGCCTTTATTTTGAGATAGGGTCTCACTAAATTGCCCAGGTTGGACTTGAACTTGTGATTCTCTAGCCTTTGCCTCCTGAGTTGCTGGGATTACAAGTGTGCACTACTGCACCTGGCTAATATTTTTTACTCATTACCTTCAGCAGCCCAGTATAGTTGTAAACATTTTAAATGTAGTAAACAAGACTTGGCATATCTTTTCTCCCCAACTTGCCATTACAATGCTCTTTATGAATAATTGTTCTTCCTGGAAAAGTTTTCAGGTATATTTTAGTATTTTAAAAAATGATATACTAAAATGTGAACAGATTTAGTCATGGCCCTATTTAGTCACTCTTTGCCCAGAAAATCTGATAATGCTAAAGAAAATTCTGAAGCTTCTTCCACCAAGGGAAAGGAGAAAACTACTTACCACAAACCAACTATTATTAGATATGATGACCCTTGAAACATCAATTAGTATTATCTGGAACGAATAGGTAGCATCTCAGTGTAGCTAAAAGCATTTTTTAAAAAAGTGCACTCTACCTAAGAAGTAACTGCTTAGTAACAGCTGATCTGAGTGTTTTCATTCTGCTGCTGTTTGAGTAGAGCAAGACCAGGGGTTTGCCCTAAAGCAGATAGTTTAATAAACCAATCACTGGGGCCAGGTGCAGTGGGGCAAGCCTGGAGTCCCAGCTACTCGGGAGGTTGAGGGAGGAGAATTCCAAGATTGGGGCTGATTTTAGGGAGACACCATCTCAAAAAAAGGGTGCTGGGGATTACCTCAGTGGGAGAGCGCTTGCGTAGCACGTGCAAGGCCGCGTCTGATCCCTAGCACTACAAAAACAACAAAAAGCCAAGATGCTTTGCAGTAAGGCTATGCAGAAAATTACCTTGTAAGGACTTCCTCCTGACCAAACAAGATGGATAAATGTTCATTTATCTGCAGTCCACAGGTGAACTGCTGAAAGGCAAGGCAGTGTGCTAAATGTTTTTCTAATAGATCAATAAACTACCACAAAAAAAATGGAAGTGTTAATGATAAATTACTTAATCACAAAACACCAAATAGAATGGGCTTATAAAACAAACTTTATTCCAATTACCACAAAAAGTATGTTAACTTTGAAACATTTAACAGATTTAAATTTAACTCAGTCACATAAGTCAAAACAGCAAACAAAAATAGTTTTGTGTGCTTAACCACTTTCTAATAACGAAACTTTAAGAGGGAACAGATCCCCCCACAATTTGGGAGCTATTTAGGCAAGCAAATATTTATTAAGCAAAAAGCATCAAAAGCTGAAAATCCTCAAAATTTAGAGAGAATGCCATTCAAGTCTTCAAAAACATTTATTTGCACATGAAAAAAACAGATTTTAATATAAAGGAAACTGAGTCTGCGTGCTCACCCTTTGTTCCAGCACAATCTCCACAGTACTTTCCCTGTACTGCGCTGGTGTTGGTTCAACATGATTGGCTTACTGGAAGCAAGCCCCTAATCCCTCGCACATCCTGCCTGCTGCTCAGCCTTATACCGAGTGTTACCACTGTAACTGAGCTTGGGAATTTCAGGAATCCAAAGCTAAGTTTATATACACAATTGTTTTATTGCACAGGTCACAATGTATAGCAGGTGGTTATGTAATCAACCATGAGTCAAGATGAATATTGACTATTTAGACAAAAACATCAACTTTGTCCCCTACTACAAATGAACAAGACACAAAATCTGCCACCATACAAAGGCTGTGTTTGCTCTGTGGTGCAGTCCTGAGGGCTCATACCACTTGAAGTGTGTTAAATTCAGAATTCATAACACATTTCTGGAGGCATCAGACAGAGAGCATAGGACACAAGAACTTAAGTGCTTATACCCATGAGCCACCTGTGTCACTTATGTAACAGAAAGGCCACTTAAAGCTTTTCAGATAGTTATTTAATCATGTTTACCTTTTAAAAATTATTAGCACACCAGTCCACACTGACGGTAAAGACAGTAGTTAGAATCTCTTAAGTATGCATTTTCACTTACAGTTCAGATAAAGCTGTTGGCTGTAAGTTCTGAATTGTCAAACTAAAAAAAAAAAGAAAGAAAGGTCTAGGAAAATACAAAACCAGCTCTGGTAATGTATTTTGCAGTTTGGTCTTCAAGAACTGTAAAAAATGATACATTTAAAAATGAGTTAAAACCATTAATGTTGTTTTTAAACACCACATTTGAGATAGGAAAAAAACCAAAGCATTTTTCTTACAATTCTCACATCACTTTTATTTCACAAAAGTGCTTTACAACTTAAATCCCTCTCCCCTACATGGAGTGTAAAGACAAAAAGCCAGCCCCACAGAACTGGAGGCGCAGAGGAGTTCTCCCAAGGCCAGGGTCTGCTCCCTGGCCGGCTCACCTTCCCTGTGCGGAGCACCCGGATGTGCCTGTGTGCACTTGGCTCACACACACGTGAACGGGGTCAGGAACCAAGGTGCCATCTTCATTCACTTCTGAAACTCAACTGTCTTCAAATCCTGACTCAATAGGCCAAGGGACATACTTAAAATTGATTTGGTGTCAAGTTCTTGTTTCTGAAATCCTCCTATCTGTACGTTGGTCTCTAAACTGCTGTATCTACAGCGAAAATGTCAAGCAGAGCTGCTGTAAAGCTATTTAACTCCATTAATGCCTTGCAAATGTTGAATATGCTCCCTAATCCTTTAGAGTTGGCAGGATGGTCACCCGATTTAACCAGCCATACTGCATTTAGAGGTAAACAGCAGTTTGGACTATCTGCCCACAGAAACTTCACATAAGATACTAGATCAGGCCCTTTTATTTTGGTTGGTATGTGCACATATTACCCAGAAAAATGAAAAACTGATATCAAGAACTCTACCTTTCAAAGTGGGGTTGGGGGCATAAAGAGATGTGGCTCAGTGGTAGAGCACTTGCCTAGCGTGTACAAGGCTCTGGGTGCCTCTCCAGCACTGCAAAGACCCCAAACCACCCCCCTGCCCCAAACCTTCTTCCTCGTCATATGCTGGGAAGCAAAAACTACATAATATTTACAGATGGATTTTTTTTTTTAAAGATTCATAAACTACTTCTCCAGAATGTTCCTCATGTTTCACTAGTTTGTCAATTGGTGCTAGAGTCGTTTTGTTTCTTCTACCTGGAAAAAAATTCTAATATTTCCAATAGGTTATTTTGACAAGTTACTTGTATGTTAGATAAGGACGAGTATGCCATTTGGCTAATACCAACCTCTAAAGTTCAGAATAAGCCTTCTAATGTCTTTATTTAGATCATATGCTCTTAAAACATTTAGTTTTAATGACACAATGGTAGAACTGGGTTCCCCAAATAACAAAATTCCTAAGATGTCCCTATTTCCAAAAGTAAAATAGAAGCCTGCTGACACTGTGGGGCAAAAGCTATCCCGAGCTTCACCACTGAGCCCTGTAACATTTACAAAGCAGAAGGAAAAAAAAATCATAGATCTGAGAAAAAAATCTGAGATCACATGAACAGACTTCCAAAATAAAACTTTATGGAAGTGTTTATTTTTAAAAGTAGTTTCAAGAGGACAGGATGCTTGAATATGATGTATTACTACTCAAGGGGGAAAACCCTCCAAGCCCTCAGCTAAGTTGGCACCAATAGTTTTAAAGAAACTAAGATAAAAGAGTATGATCCATATGCAATTATAACCTTTAAAAAAAATTTTTTTTAGTTGCATATGGACACAATCTTTATTTTTATGTGGTGCTGAGGATCAAACCCAGTGTCTTGCATGTGCAAGGCAAGCACTCTACCACTGAGCTACAGCCCCAGCCCAATTATGACCTCTTAATGGGATGAAATACTTATAGCCCGCCATCTTTTAGCAAAGAAATCAGTAAAACTAACACAAGGATATTTTGGAAGGGCTTAAGATCATATTCAGAATTAAACAGAGAACTTTCAAAGCTAGAAAGCAAAACAGGAACTTTCATTAGCTGCTTGATTCTGCCACGTCTAAACAGGCACAGTTTAGATAATCACATCCCAACAGGTGCTTAGTTTCAAAACTAACACCAACAATTCATCATGAAACACCTACACCTAATTAGCTCGTTTTCTTCTCTTTGTCCTACCATGTACATGCTGGAGTTCAATGAAGATTACCCTTGGCAAGTGCTCCTGAAAGCCAAGAAGCAAGAAATGGAGTAACAAAGTAAGCCTGAGAAGTCCAGGGCCCTAGAGCATTCTCTCTGGCTGGTCTCAGGCATTCACGTTTCAGTAATGGTCTTCAGGCTACTCTGGAAAAAAGAATCATATGTATCTTCACTCTTCGGTTACCCTGCCAAAGTTCATCAGACAAACAGCTATTTACCAAGCAATTAGCCTAAAGCTCTTGGGTTATGATCAAAACAAACAAACAAACAAAATAAAATCCTTAAATTTTCCTACTGAAACTTTTTATTGTTTTATTTTTGTTTTGAGGCTTAAGGAAATTAACTTTGCCCATAATTCACGCAGCCTGGACTCAGTGACACCAACTTATATTTGAGCCAATTAGGAGTAAGATTAAACTACATTCTTAGGTCTATTAGTTGATACATGGCACTTCACCAATGACTTTTCTCATATAACCTTTAACAAGAACTCATAAGTAGCATTGATTATACCCCAAGAGATGAGAGACCGATGGTAATTCAGATGGGCACCTCTGAAAAGATTTGTCAGTTTCCTGTCCCGTTCTAGCCAGATTGTTTTGAAAACCTTGGGGAAAGACTGAAAGTCCCCACCAATCTGAGACTGTATGCGAGTTTTTACAACATTAACTGGAAAAAACAAGAATCCCAACATGGCACCCAATAGACCTCCACAGATAAAGTCATTGACCAAATGAGCACTGTGAGTTGTTGCAGTAGGCAGGTGCTCCTTAATGGGACCTCGAAGACCAAAGAAAAGGACGTTGCTGAATCCATTGCGGAAAAGAATGGGCACCAAACCTCGATAATACTCTCCAATTCCATGGCATTTCAATGCCCTGAAAGCCTGATAAGTGTTTGTGAACTTGTCATGATGCTTGTGGTCTTGAAGCAATGTCTGAACTCTTTCCAATGGAGTGAAAATGGCTTCTGTCGTCCCTGCAAGTACTGCCGCCACGCCACGCGTTGCAAACTCTGGGGCACTGACATGCTTTTGGAGAAGGCAAGACAAATCCTCATACAGACCAAACATAAGTGCCAGGGTGGTTGTTTTCTGCATTAATGGCGGAAGAATTCCACGATACAAGTTTCTAAATCCATCTCTCCTCAACTGAAGGACCGCATCGCGGGTTTTGATTCCATAGAGCTGCTGTCGAAAAAGGATCTTCTGAATGGGAAACGTGATGGCTACGTTGTTGAAAGCTGCGCAGCAGCCACACAAGTAATGCTTCATCTCACCAACATTTGTAATGTGAGGGGAGATGTCCTGTTTTGAAGATGTAAGGATCGGTGGCCTCTTTTCATGAGCTTCTGAATCCATCATGTTGCTTAAGATCTTTCTTCTTCATGAAGGATTTTTTTAACCTACAAATAATCAATGATAATGGGTAAAAAAAAATTTTTGTGGTGGTGCTCTACCATTGAACTACGCCTCCAGTCCAAGGGCAAACCTTTTCATGGAGAGATGAATATATGGAATTTCTCTCTAATCCTTCCTGTAATTTCGGGACCCTATGCTTTCCTTTTTAGACTAGGCAAGTAGTTCTTCACTTCAAATAATTTTATTTTTTCATTACCATGTTAATTAGTACACATGAATGGAATTCAGTGATATTTCCATACATGTATACAGTGTGCACTATCTATCAGAGGTTCTTAAAAGTACTTTCAGAAGACCCCTGGCCTGGGGCCATGGCACACACCAGTAATCCCAGCTACCTGGGAGATAGGCAGGACTCCAAATTCAAGGCCAGTCTCAGCAACTTAGTGGGACCCTGTCTCAAAATAAAAAACAAACAGGGCTGGAGGTATAGTTCAGTGATAGAGCATCCCCTGGGTTCTATCCCCCGTATGGGGTATAGGGGGAGGCTCTTTTAGATTCACCATAATAATTTTTAAGAGTGTAGCCAGGCACAGTGGTGCACACAACTTGGGAGACTGAAGCAGGCCAGCCTCAGCCACTTAATAAAAAATTAAAAGGGCTGGGGATGTAGCTCAGTGGTAGACCATTCCTGAGTTTAATTTCTAGTACTAAAAACAAACAAATAAATAAAAGTATAAAGGAGTTCAGGGACCAAAATAATTCAAGAACCACTGAACCATTTCCTAACTACTGTCTATACTATACAATGGTATATCTCTATTATCTTACTGAAATAAACTCAAAGTCTTCCCATAAGGATTGATATAGCAAAATATGCATGCATTCATTCATTTTATTCATACTTGCACTTATTTAATACCTAAGAACTTGGCCCTCTGGCAAGTGTTAGAGATTCAAAGACAAGAAATTCAAAACTAATAGAGAAGAACCTGCCAAAGTAAATAATTACACCACAGTGCAATATCTTCTATGATGAATGTGTGCTGTGGACATATGAGGTAAGGAACTCTGGGAGGTGGAGAGGTGTGGAGAATGGGGTCATGGAAGGCCTGCAGGTATGTACTGTATTTGTACATAATTAAATTCTCAAAACGACTCCATAAGATATTATTTTCTCAATTTTACAAAAACCAAAATGAAACAAAACAAACCAACCAACCCGCCCCCCAAAACAAACATTCTCCATTGTTCAAGGTATAGCCAGTAGCCAGTGGGGCCAGCATTTTGAAATAAAGTCTGATTCCAGGGTTCATGAGCCTACTACCATACCACAATGGCAATGACCCTGGGAGGCTGCCTGGGGATAAGAGGCAGGTGTATCAGTGTTCAAAGATCTGCAGTCTGAATACAGAGGCTTGCTTCCTGAGTGGCACTAAGGCAAAGTCCTACCCCTGTAACACATCTGCTTTCATAAAATGCAAGCAAGCTCTTTCCTTCCAGTCATATAGATCTGATTTTTCCAAAAAGAAAACAAAAACAATAAAACAGGAGTCAAATAGTTGGAACACCCAGAACAATTTCTACATCCCAATGCAGTCCTGCAAATCATATTTAGGGATGACATGGTCTTTTATTATACTTTAGATAAATCAGGCTAAATATTCTTAAATTGACTTTAATTCCGTAACAGTAAGACATCACATTTAACTACAACTCTAACTATTAAATAAGCCAATTTAAAAGTGAACAAAGGATTTTAACAGATGTTTCTCTGAAAATAACATACAAAATGATCAACAAGCACATGAAAAGATGTTCAATGTCAGTAATCATCAGAGAAATGCAAATCAAGACCACAATACTCTCTGGGCGTGGCAGCACATGCCTATAATCCCAGCAGTTTGGGAGGCTGAGGCAGGAGGATGAGTTCGAAGTCAGCCTCAACGACAGTGAGGCTCTAAGCAACTTAGACCCTGTCTCTAAATAAAATACAAAATAGGGCTAGGGATATGTTCAGTGGTTGAGTACCCCCGAGTTCAATCCCTGGTACCCAAAAACCCAAAACCAAACAAAAAAAACCCCCATAATTCAGCATTACCTCATACCTATGAAGGTAGCTACTATCACAAATACCAAAGAACAACAACAAAAACATAGAAAATAACAAGTGCTGATAGGGATGTGAAATGGGAATGCTAGTGGGACTGTAAAATGGTACAGTTGCTATGGAAAACAGCACTCTGCATCTTGGTATCCAAAATAAGCAAAGCAAAGTCATGAAGACCTTGCATATCCATATTCAGAGCAGCACTACTTAAAAGCCAAGAGGTGAAACCAGACAAGTCACATGTACAGGCTTCCATGAGAAATAAAGAAAACAGGGCAGATAAACCATCTAGGTATTTGACTTGGGACAAAAAAACGCAAAGTGCCTTGTGTTTTTCCCTCCAAATACCACATATATGCTGCCGTGCACTGTGAACCACTCAGGACTGCAGGTAAACAGAAATGTGATCATCGTCAAGCAGAGTGCAGAGCTGAAGCAGAGCAAGAGCAGCAGCTCTTGAAAGCTGACATCTGTCGGAGGCACAGGGCCACAGAAAAGTCCAGAACACACAACCACAATTTTCCTTCTAAGAATATAGCTTAGGGAAATACTTACTTATGTAAGACATATACAAAGATTCAACCATAACATTATCACAGCAATGTTTTCTTGTTTTTGGTACTGGGGATTAACCCAGAGGCACTCTACCTCTGGGCCACATCCTCAGCCATTTTTAAGTTTCTAAAATTTTGAGATAGGGTCTTGCTCAGTTACCTGGGTTGGCCTCAAACTTGTGATCCTTCTGCTTCAGTCTCCTAAGTGGCTGGGATTATAGGCATGTGCCACATACCAGGCATAACAACGCTCTTAATAGCAAATACTGAATAAAAATTAAATGTGTGATAGTATAGGACCAACTGCATAAATGAAGATGTAGTCACATGACGAGATATTATATGATCATTACAAATAACTGGGGTTGTGGCTCAGTGGTAGAGTCCTTGCCTAGCATGTGTGAGGCACTGGGTTAGATTTTCAGCACCACATATAAATAAATTAAGAGGTCCATGGACAACTAAAAAAATTTTAAAAAAAATAAAGTATTTAAGGTTCAGAATAGTATTGAGTGTTTAATGTTGCTTATGAAATTTAGATAAGTCCTTTAATCAATAAATAATGTTACAGAAAAAAGCATATAAAAATATTTCCTATTTTGTCAAAATTTACATACACAAAAAAAGCTGAACTGAGTGGTTTATATTTTCTAATTTCACAGTAATGCTCTGTGAATGCTCTAATTTCTCAGTAATGCTCTATTTTCCTTCTTTACATTTTTCAAGTTAAACATGATCTATTCAACTGTAAGATGGTAACAATAATGGTCTAATGAGGACAATCAAAGGCCAACAGTGACAGACATGAGAAAGTTATCAAGTGGCCTAAGGCAAACTGCTCTACCCTTCTGAGCCTCAGTTTCCATATTTATAAATTAGAGTAATACCACCCCCTTTGCAAGACTAGAGTGAAAATTAGATGAAGGGAATGCATGTCAGGTGCCTCTGTCAGGGAGATTAAGATAAGCAAATAATTAGACCACAGGGTGACAAGTGCAATCCCAGAAACACACACAAGGTATCCAGGCCCCACAAGGCTCTTAGCAGTATAGAGGGTGGCAGGCAGGACAGGGCCTCTGGCCTGGCTTTGAAAGCTGAGTAGCACACATAATGGGGAAGCACATCCTGGCCAACAGTAGCACAGGCTGAGGGACATGTAGTAGCACATGTCTTGCGTCAAGGGAGCAGCAGTATCACGTATTTGAAAAATTACTTGTGTATGGTCTGCACGATAGGTTGGGAGGACAGGCAGCTGATGAGAAAGGAGAAGCAGGCTAAGACCTGTGTCATGGTAGACCCTCAGGAAAATCCCAAGACCATTTTTCTTAAGTATGTTACATCAAGATCCGTGTGCCTTTTTCCAACACAGATGATTAAGAAAATGTAAACATCTGTACTATGTATGGTACACTGCCTCTGTCTGGAGTTTGAGCAGGCTTGGTTAATACTTCTATTAGAAAAGATAAACTCGCTGGGCGCGGTGGTGCACGCCTGTAATCCCATCACTTAGGAGGCTGAGGCAGGAAGATCGTGAGTTCAAAGCCAGTCTTAGCAACCTAGCGAGGCCCTAAGCTCAGTGAGACCCTGTCTCTAAATAAAATACAAAATAGGGCTGGGGATGTGGCTCAGTGGTGCAGTGCCCCTGGGTTCAACCCCCAGTACCAAAAAATAAAAGGAAAGATAAACTCACCCTCAGTTAAGAGTTATGGCTGAGTATCCCTGCAGGCAAAGGTAACCCTCTACTCTAAGGTAATAAAAGGCACTGGGAAACTTGTCCACTAAATGTTACCTGGTTGTTCCTAGAAAACTGCAGTGGCAGGGTTCAAATCTTTCACCCATCATCCCTATAACCTGGTGAGCTGTGGCTCTAAGGTCCAAAATGTTTTGTTCACTTAAGGAAAACTGTTCTGACAAGTTGCTTCACTGCAACTTAAACAGAAGAATTATTTCTAATTTTAGCCTGTACCAAATCAGTTGAATCATGAAGTCACCTGTATGCTTGAGAGATGCCTGTTTCCTTAGAGTTGAGCTGCTTGTAGAGCAACAATAAAAAATCAATCATTTAAATAAAAATTCATAAAAGAAATGTGTTACTAAGTGGTTAAAGGGGAAAAAAGCTGTACACCAATTAAACTCAGACACTCCTGCAGGCTCATTGAAGTCTTCATCTCTTGCCTCTTTAGCAGTCAAACCGAGACCACACTCACTCTACATCTTATTTCTGGCCCTCTTTTGATCTAGCTAGTGTTTTAAAAATAAGCAAAAGAATACACTATTAAGTGAAAAAAGCAAAGCACACGCATTATAGGATCCAGTACCAGCAAAGGGGTGCCTCAGTGCTCTGCATGGCTGCACTCTATCAAAAGAATGCACTGTACATCATTTACCCTCCTGTGCATAACCACTGTAACTTATTTATTTATTTATTTTTGGCCTTTAAACAACACTGCAATGGCGACCTTGTACGTACACCATGATGAACTATTTTGCATTTCAATTTTTTTGAATAAAATTCAGCATTTTTCATTTTTATTGACCACTTAAGTTTCTTCGATAGTACCTTTCATCTATGTTGCCCATTCTCCTGCAAGCACTTTTTTCCCCTTACTGATTTGTAAATGTCTTTGAAGAAAATCAAACCTAAATGTATTATTAGTCAAAGTATGGATGGCATCCGTTTCCCTCTTCATCTATATCATTTTTTTTATTCTAACATTCTTATTTTGGACAATAAATCTATCAAACTTGTCTTTTAGATTTTATGGCCTCCTTAAGCCTTCATTACTCCAAAATTATAACCAAGTAATCCAGGCTTTATTCTAGAGTTTCTATGGTTTCATTTATCACCTGCACTGCAATCTCTCTGCACTTTCAATGGAAGAAGTGAGACAAAGATAAGAAAGTGAAAAACGTCATCAACCAAATTTTTTATTAGTGGTTTGTATAATCTAAACAGGCATTTGCATTTATTTTTGTACTCATTCTTCTCCACCAATAGCCTACTATTTATTTTCTAGCACTGATCTGTTTTAATCAACTGTACTATCCAAATATATTTCATTATTACTAGGGCTTTCCCCTTCACTCTTCAAAGAATTATCACTGCTTTCCTGTTCTCTTACCTTTTCTAGGAAAACTTCAGTGTATTTCTCCTAAAAGTCTGTTAGTATTTTATAGTGAAGACGGCTGTAAGTATAGATTTTTAAAATTTTTTAAAATGCAGTTTTGAAAACTGCACCTTATTCCAGATAAAGTGGCACATGCCTCTAATCCCAGCAACTTGGGATGCTGGGATAGGATTTCAAGTTTGAAGCCAGCCTCAGCAACTTAGAGAGACCTGTCTTAAAAAAGGGCTGGGGATGTAGCTCACTGATAAAGTGCCCCTGGGTTCATTCCCCCAGTACCAAAAACACCCAAAAAACAAAAAAATCTTACATCTTTTCACAAACCTTATAGCACTTCAATTATTCTCTTGACTATTCTTATATCTAGGCATTTTACCTTTCTGGATACTGTCATGAATATGTTGCATCCTTCTATTAATTTTTTTTTTCCTTTTCTTTTTTGTGGGTACTAGGGATGAAACCCATGGGCGCTCTACCACTGAACTACAACTCTAGTTCTTTTAAAACTTTTTTTGCCTCCCCTGGGGTGGGTACTGGGGATTGCCCCTTTCTTTCTTTCTTTTCAATTCTGAGACAGAGTTTTCCTAAGTTGCTTAGGGCCTCACTAAATTGCTAAGTCTTGCCTCGAACTTGTGATCCTCCTGCCTCAGCCTCCTGAGTTGCTGGGATTACAGGCATGGGCCACGACACTCAATGTCCTTTTCAATTTTGAGACAGAGTGTCACTAACTTGCCCAGGCTGCCCTCCAATGTGCAAACCTCTTGCCTTGACCTCCCAAGTTGTTGGCATTATAGATGTGTGTCATAGCACCTGGCTCCTTCTATTAATTTTCTAATTTGTTTTTGTCTGTATATTCAAAAGTTATCAATTCTTGTATATTAAGGATAGAACAACCCACTTAACTAAATCCTCTATTTCTCAATTTGATTGATAGATCTGTTTCTGTTTCCATAAAAATAAAATTGCAAATAATTTTGACTTTTCTTTTGTAATATACAACTTTTTTTCTATCTTATTATTACTGACAAATACTTCCTTAACAAAATTTTAATAATAGTGAACATTCTTACATTTGCCTTGACATTTGTAAGAACTCTCTTAGAAATTTACATAAAGCATGACGCTGCTTTTTGGGTTGAGAAACAGGAAGTTCTTGTTATGTGTTTGTTATTCAAGTCCTGGCAAATCATCATGACATGGGAAAAATGCTCACTGATAACTGACCCATGTGAATTTATTCCTACTTAAGCATCCCTGTTTATCATTTATCCATGCCCATCATTACAATTGTGTCACAAACCTGAAGTGAAGAATGTTTTCTCAGTGCTATAATTTAACATCATCTTACAAATTATGCTTAAAAATCCAAAACTTGCCAGACACAGTAGTGTACACCTGTAATCCCAGCTACTGGGAGGGTGAGGCAGGAGGATCACAAGTTTATGACCAGCCTTAGCAACTGAGGGAGACAAAAAATAAAAGGCTGGAGATGGCCAGGTGCAGTGGCATATGCCTATAATCCCAGTGGCTCTGGAGGCTGAGGCAGGAAGATCTCAAGTTCAAAGTCAGCCTCAGCATCTTGGCTAGGCCCTAAGTAATTCAGCAAAACCCTGCCTTGAAATATAAATTGGCTGGGGATGTGGCTCAGTGGTAATGTACCCCTGGGGTCAATCCTAGTAAAGGTGAGAACAGGCTAAAAAATTTCATTCTATATTCAAAAAAATTAGTTTCTTTTCTATATTAAAAAAAAATCAGTATAGCTGCATTTACAACTTAGGTCCCTATTTCTACTATTTACTGTGAAATTGTTTGCCATTGAAAATGGATTCTGCTGGTTGTGGTGGCTCATGCCTACAATCCTAGTGACTCCTAGCCTCGGCAATTTATTGAGACCCTGTCTCAAAAAATAAAATACAAAGGATTGGGCATGTAGCCCAGTGGTAGAGTGCCCCTGGGGTCAATCCCCAGAACCACCAAAACAGAAAAAAATTCCATTTTTCTAGTACTAATGGTCAACTAATAAGGGTCTGTAAAGAGTATACAAACAGCCGGGCATACTATAATCCCAGCAACTCGGGAGACTGACAGAGGGTCTCAAATTCAAGGCCAACCTCAGCAATTTAGCAAGACCCTGCCTCAAAATAAGAAATAAAAAACAACTGGGGATGCAGTGGTGAAGTGCCTCTGGGTTCCATCCCTAGTGCAAAATACATACATACATACATACATACATACATAAATAAATAATAAAAAGTTTACAAATATGAGAAGAAACTACATTTATTCCAGTTTTTATTACCACCCCCATTTACCACCACCACTAATAAGGAATCTATCTTGAACTCTAGTTAAATGCTTTTTGGTAGCTACTAAGATTATCATAAGATGTGGGACACAGAGCCATTATAACATGTAAGAGCCTCTGGAATCTATTACTTGCCAGGGTTCAAATCCCAGCTCTACCATACATCTATTGAGCTCTGACAAGTGTCTCTATGAAAGCTTCCTTGTTTATAAGACAGGCAAGGTACCTAGCTCATGGCCTGGCTAAATTGAGTAAACACAGAGAAAGCACCCAGGAGTATAGTCTGGAGTATAGAAGGTACTCAACAAGGATGAACTATTGCTATTGTTCTTTCTTTAAGTTTTATTTGATATATGGAAGTTCCTTGACTTAAAATGGGATTACATCCTGATAAGCCATTATTAACTGAAAATATCTAAGTTGGAAATGCATTTATTCATTTACTTACTTATTTTTGGTGCCAGGGATTAAACTCAGGGCCTCCCTCATGCTAAGCACATTCTCTACCATTAGCTATACCTCCAGTCCCTGATCATGCATCTGATACTCCTAACCTATCACTTTAGCAACACGAAGTTGTTTACCCTTCTGAATGCAAGACTGTCTGGGAGCTGTGGCTCACTGCCAATGCTTTACATCTCAAGGTACAAAAAAAAAAAAGGGCAAAATATTACATTGAACCATTGTTAAGTCAGAGACTGGAATATGTAATCACCCTCATAATATGGAGATGAATCCTGTTTGGCCATGGCAAAATAAATGTATACACATTTATATTTTGGTACTGCGGATTGAAACCCAGTGGCAGTTTACCACTGCGATACATCGCTAGCCATTACATTGAGATAGGGACACAATAAGGTATTAAGAGTCTTGCTACTTGCTGAGGCTGGCCTTGAATTTGTGATCCTCCTGCCTCAGCCTCCAGAACTGCTGGGATTATGGGCATGTACCAGCCCACCTGGCTTCGCAAAATACATTTTAAATGTTTTATTAAAAAACATTTGACAATTTTTTTCTTTTGTGGTACTGGAGATCAAATTCAGGGCCTGTGCATGGTAAGCAAGCACTCTACCACCAAGTTACACTCCCAGCCTGCCACCTGCCGATATTTTACTTTAAAATCACAGTACTATTCATAACAGATCAAGTCTTCAATTTTTTTTAAGTTGTAGATGGACACAATACTCAGGGTCACTTGGTCACTGAGCCACATCCCAGCCCTATTTTGTATTTTATTTAGAGACAGGGTCTCACTGAGTTACTTAGGGCCTCGCTAAGTTGCTGAGGCTGGCTTTGAACTCGCGATCCTCCTGACTCAGCCTCCCAAGTTGCTTGGATTACAGGCGTGCGCCACCATGCCCAGCCTATTTTATATATTTATTTATATGCGGTGCTAAGGATGGAACCCAGTGCCTCACATGTGCTAGGCAAGCGCTCTGCCACTGAGCTACAACCCCAGCCCCAAGTCTTCAATTTCACAGTTATCGTCACATCAAGTTCCAGCATCAGTGTTCTATTAGCTTTATAAAGAATCTGAGATATTTCCTTCCTCATTCTGTGGAACAATTATCAAAACTATCTGTCCCTAGAAAGTTCAAAAAAATTTACCTGTGACAGCAGCTGAGCCTGGTGGTGTGAGGGATGATAGCTTTTTGGCAACTTTTCCAATTTCTTCCATTGTTACTGGTTTGTCAGGTTCTTTCTTCTGGAGTCAATTTTGATAACTGGATTTCCTTTAAATAAATAAAGTAAAAAAAAAAACAACTCTGGTTTGATTTCTGTAGTCTTATTAAGCACTGGCTATTGAAAAGTATTTCTAGTCATGTGTATTTTCATTTCCTTTTTCTTGAACAGAATAATCAGTTTACCTAACATGTACCTCTCCTACCCACAGCAAAGAACCAGTTCTTCAATAACCAATTTTATCAGTTTTCAATTTTTAAATATGCTTTTCTTCCTCCTTACTTCCTTTCACAAGCTTTGTCTGGTTTTTCTTCTAATTTCTAAGATTAGATGATTATTTTAATTTACTCTGCATTTCACAATGAGTGTTATTACTTATAAATTAAAATTTTTTTTAGTTGTAGATGGACACAATACTTTATTTATTTATTTAAATATTTTTAGTTGCAGATGGACACAATGTCTTCATTTGGTTTACTTAGTTTTTTGTGATGCTGGGGAGTGAATCCAGTGCCTCACACATGCTAGGCAAGTGCTCTACCACTGAGCCACAACTCCAGCCCCAATTAGTGTTTAATAAGACTATGCACTTTTCTTTTGAGCAAAAAGCTCTATTACTGTTTAAGATACTCTGCATTTTATTCTAGTTGTCTTTATGTGTTCCAAAATCTTTGGATTGCCAATTTAGTGTTGTTATATGCAATAAAAATGATATTAAAAAAGAATGGTGGTGGCACACAACTGCAATCCCAGAAGCTTGGGAGGCTAAGACAGGAGAATTGTGAGTTCAAAGCCAGTCCCAGCAATTTAGTGAGGCCCTCAGCAACTTAGTGTTGTTGCTAACAGCAACCCTGTCTCTAAATAAAATACAAAAAAGGGCTGGGGAATACGACTTAGTGCCCCTGGGTTCAACGCCTGGTACTAAAAAACAAAAACAACAACAACAACAAAAAACCCCCCAAAAGTAGCAGAATATTACCTAACTCCTTTGTTAATGTACTGAGGTTTTGTAACAATATGATCAACTTAAGAAAATGTTCTACAGATGAGAAATATGCTAGGGTACCCAGTTTGATAATTAACCACTTG
Organism: Glaucomys volans; assembly: GCA_020662805.1. Classification (NCBI taxonomy): domain Eukaryota; kingdom Metazoa; phylum Chordata; class Mammalia; order Rodentia; family Sciuridae; genus Glaucomys; species Glaucomys volans. Next base: position 984,474 of record JAJEJO010000081.1, read on the forward strand.
GTCTACTACAGCTTTACTTTTTCATTGTTTAAGCAGACAGGCTTGAGTCAAAAATAAATTTTTTTTTTTTTTTTGGTACCAGGGATTGAACCCCAGGGGTGCTTAACCACTGAGCCCTTTTATATATTTTATTCTAAGACAGGGTATCACTAAGTTGCTTAGGTTGGCCTTGAACTTGCCATACTCCTGCCTCAGCCTTGAGTTAAAAAATCTTATTAGTACTGTACTTACCAATTTAAGACTAACCAATATTTAAAAAACTAAAACTCAGCATAGAAATTAACAGCAAAGAAATTTGGTTTTTTTTAAGAGTTCACAATTAAAATCAACAAAAATATTTAATGCACACGATTACACAATACTATAATAGTTTATGAATGTTAAAAACACTTCATTTTGACACACTGAACACATAACTCTCTCTCATGCGTGCATCTCTGTTTTGTGTGTGTTGCTGGGAATCAAATCCGAGGCCTTGTGCATGCCAGGCAAACATACTGCCATGGAACTGCATCCCCAGCCCAAAAACCTGTTTTATACATTTCTAGACAATCCAAACCAAGCTGTGTGCTTGAACAATAAGAATTTTGTCCATATTCATTTTTCATTTTTACTTGTTACTTCACAAAATTTTGCAAAGTAACTCCATCCAGTTTGTCATGACACTAATGGGACTTGTTATTAAACAAATAGAAAATGGTGGCTAACAGAAGTTAGCCATTTATCCACCACTATATCAAACTATTTTAAGAACATTACTATACACTTAGAATCTCAGATTAAAAAAAAAAATAGGCCTAAAGCTTGGGAGGCTGAGGCAGGAAGATCACAAGTTCAAAGCCAGCCTCAGCAACTTTCAAGACTGTCTCAAGATAAAAAATGAAAAGGGCTAAGGATGTGACTCAGCGGTTAAGTGCTCCTGGGTTCAATCTCTGATACCAAAATAAAATGAAATAAATAAAAACTATGCCTAGATGGAAAAAGGAATGTTATGAAAACCTCCTGGATTTCACAGATTTAAAGCTTTTCCTCCTCTCAGCATGGTGGTGAATGCCTGTTATTCCAGCTATTTGGGGAGCTGAGCAAGAGGACTGGGAGGACAAGTTTGAGGCCGGCCTGAGTAACTTAGAAGACTGTCTCAAAATAAAAACTTTATGAAAAAGGGCTGGGGATGTAGCTAAGTGGTGGTGCCTCCCTAGGTTCAATCAGTGTGGAGGGACAGCTTTTTCCTCTCCTTTCATCCTAAGTACCAGGATGGCCTGAATAGGTTCTTAATTTAGCAATAGAGTGTGCATAGCATTCTGTGGCAACAGAGTTTAGAACTCAGCATGTGTACTATACTGTGAACATGGCTTAATTTCTTTGCTAAATTGATCTGTGTCTAAATTCCTTAACATGAATAATAATCCTTTGCAATTTATTGCAAATTTATTTACCATAACTTTACCATTGTTTGTTACATGAAACACTCAACCTATCTTAACATAAGGAAGCAAAGTTAATGAAGTTGACTTTCAACAACTGCCAGGGTTAAACTTCTGTGGCCAAAGAAACAGTGTAAAGTTTAGTCTCTGTAATTTACAGTCCACGTGGATACAAAGGATTCTGATGTGATCCCAGTATAAAGGTCTTTGTGCAAAAAGACACCCTGGGCAGAGGGTGACTGTAATTCTCCAAGGATGTGAATTGCCACTAGTCAGCAGGTCTGATCCAGCATTCAGAACAAGGTCAGGTTCAGTACTAGTCCTAATTATGACACTATTTTGCCACTATATATGCAAAACAATGACTACGACTCTAAAATCCAGTAATATGAGTTTACTTTCACCTACTAAATGCTAGACCAGAGGAGTCAACTCCTCTCCGAGGTAAACAGCTTGTTATTTTCCCCAGAGATGCGCCAAAGGTAACCCCAGGTCTGCCTAACCTGTGACCTGGAACCACATATGGGACATGAAGTGTCTTAGTACATCTAATTCTGTGGAATCCTTACAAAGCAAAGGAGCAGGACGCTCCAACTGGCAAGGTCACAATTCATGTATTTCAAGGGCTTCTGTTTCACAGATTGTAGGTAAAGAAACAGAAGGTGGGAATTAAGATCAGCTGGGTAGAACTGGAAGGCATAAAATAAAGGATATGCCAAAGGGGTAAACAGAGCCGCTGACATGCTTCAGCTAGCTAAACTTAACAGCAAATAATCAGTACAGAGACTAACAATTAACAAACCCACTCCAAAGAGCCTCCTGAATCTGTTTCTTATAAGGCGATGCAACATGGTGTCTCATAAAAAGCATTCTCCAGGCGTCCATTTCCCCAATCTGTGAAAAGAGGGGAAGGGGTGGGCAAGATCACCAGGACCCCCTCAGTCTCTGAAACTCCAGGGTCTGGGGTACGGTGGAGACAATACCGGAATCCCTGCCTCCAGAGGCAGTGGGTGGATGCCCTTCCGCGGTGCCCGCACCGCTCGCCCCGGGCGCCAGCGATGCGCAGCCCCTCCCCGCCCTGCGGTTCCAGCGTCCGGGAGAGGCACCTCCACAGCCCAAGAACGCCCGACCGAACGAACGCACAGAGCCTTCGCACAGAAGGTCGCCACGCTGCCCTGGCGAGCGGGCGAGCTCCGGGCGGGCGGGAGAACCAGGGGCGGAGGAGCGGATCTGGGCCCGCAGCCGCTGGCCTCGGGGAGTCGGCGCGGCGGACGCAGTGCGCGCGCGCAGAGCAAAGCCGAGCCCCGCGGCGGCGGCCGCCTCCTCCACCCTTCTTCATGCTTTCCCTTCTTCCATCCAGAGAACGAAGGTAGCTAGCCCGGGGTTGCCATCCCGCCCCCGCACTCACCATGGCTGCGGGCGCCCGGCCCCACGCCCCGAGCCACCCGCCCGCAAGACCGCGGCGAGGGAGCCCGCGAGCCAGCGCCCGCGCAGGCGCAGACCTCGACCAACCCGTGGGGCGGGGCGGGCGGCGCGCGGCGCCGTTCGGATCACGTGAGAGGGACACCGCCTCTCCCTAAGCCCGCCGCCTACTGTGGGCCGCTGGTGTATTTCTCGGGCTGCGGTCGGCCGCGGCGGCGCAGGTAGAGGGTCACGTCGTCGCACCCGTCATTAGGCTGTGGGGCTCCGCTAGACTGGGTATCTTGTCCTGTTGCTGTACGGTGGCCTCACCGTGCCAGAAACAGCAACGCGTTCTCTAGCCTGCGAGAGAAGCCTGGTGATCCTTGATTGTGAGAGGCGAGCGCCTGCGCGGAAGGCTCGACAAGTGCCCGCCTGGGCGGCTCTCGCTTTGTATGATTGGTTAGATATGCTCAATCCTTCGGGTGCCTTTTGTCTGTTACCCATACCACAGTTCATAGAACACCTTTTTTTGTATAGTTTAGGACGTGCAAATCACTGTTAAACCTGTTTTCCTTTGAACTCCACACAACTTGGTCTTGGAGTTAGATATCCTGGGTCAGAGTGGGAGCCCTCGCCTTTCCTAGGAGTGATCTTGGACGAGTCACTGGTCCCTGAGCCCCAAATCATTGTTGGAAAAGTAACCCCTGCCTTGCAAGCATGGCTCTTACTGGAAACAATGGGCTAATTCATAAGCTGGAAAGCACGCACAAATGTGAGGAGTTGTAGGAAACAGGTCAGCTTGAAGAGAGACAGCACTTCATGTGGTTTATCAGATGTGTGACGTGCTTGCACTGTACTTGGGGCATGCCTCAGGAGTGGGGGGTGGGCGCTATGAGCGTGCAGAACAGGACCACGACCCCGAGGTAACCACACCCTTGGCCCTTCTTGCTTTCCTTCCTTCCAGCCTGAGGCTGGTAACCTCACCATCAAGTGAAGCATTGATGTGGGGATCACCTCTAGGTGAGGGACCCTCCATGCCCTGTGTTTATCTGCTTCTTAGCTACAGGAGACAATGCTCCCCACTTCTCCACCGTGGGAGGTACCTGTTATGTGCCAGATCCTCCCATGGGAACTGAGTATCTCACAAAAGGTATAGAAACAGAAGACTGCAAATTCCGAAGCACGAGGGAGGGGCTTTTCCCTTTCAGAGGTTTCCAGGGATGGCTTCCCGGGGTAGGAGATGTTTGAACTGGACTTTAGAGGATGAATGGTCAGAATTTGGACCAGTGGAGAAAGTCATCACCACAGGAGGAAGGATTGTAAATATCAGGTGGTAGGCCTGATAGTGCCAATCTTGACTGCCAGATGCAGGCCCCTGGCATCTGCTTAGTGGGGTAAAGGATAGATTTTGGACTCCACAGGTTATAGACAAAGCTACATCGTAGTTTAAAACAATCAGGCAACAGTTGGGGAAAGGGCATTTACCTCAAAATTATGTTGGCCCCTGGCTTGTGTGAGTTCCTATTCGGATGTATTATTCAAAAAATAAATAAAGCAGGCAGGTATCCAGTATGTTCAGAAGCATAAATAATTAATTTCAGATTAGAATGGAGAGTTTATTCTCCTGTGGAAAAAACATAAAGAGAAGGGAAAGATGGAAATTAAACATACAATTGGGGCATAACCAACTCAAAAGAGTGAGGAAATCCCAGGTCACCAGGACACTGGAGTCTGGAGCTGAGCCAGTCCATCCCCTTTATGCTGCAGTTCACAGCACAGACCTCGCCCCTCCAGCTTCCGCTTCCTTGTCAGAAACCTCCAGGCCCTTAGTAGGCGATTCTTGGGTATTTGCATGTTGGAAATAAAAACCCTCTATTTTTTAAAATTCAGAATTCATCATAAAGTGAACCTTTCACATATCATTCAGTCCCTAGAACTGTTCTGCACGCCTCCATTTCAGCCACCAGATAATACCCTGTAGCCCAGCTGTTACCATGTCACTCAGCTTCAAAACCTCCCTGGGTTCCCTCTTGACTTCCCAGTCAGTCCAGACCCCTTAACTCGGTACACATGACTCTCCCTTTCCTGGCTTCTCTGCCTCCCTGCCCACTTTTTCCCAAACTACCTTTTATGCTTCAGTCCTAGGCAGTCTCTCATGTTTGCCAAATCCTTGAGTTCCTTAAGCCTGTTTCTCTCCATCACCATCAGATCTTAACCAAACATATGATCCCTTCAAGGTTCTCTTGCCTCCTCTTCCTAGAAGTCTTCCCTACTCATCCAGGGCAAAATGAACTGCTCTTGCCTCTCCCTTTTCATAGCATAAGGTTTGGGGACATTAGCACTTAGGATATGTTTGCTAAAATGAAATGCTGGTGAAGAGCAGAGCTATTAAAAGGGATGTCACTCAGTGGTAGAGCACTGACCTAGCTTATACTGGGCCCTGGGTGCTATCCCCAGCACCAAAAAATAGAAAGGGAGGGTCTGTTCTTGGGAAAAATGGACATGGGAATATTGCCGATGGATCTTTGCTTAAGCACCCCATAAAAATGCTTCCTGGAAAGTTGTCTCATTGAGTTTCCACTGTCCTTTATGTCCCCAACAACAGCTTTACTGAAACTGTCAGTGGAGTCTCTTGGCTACTGCCCAGAGAAGCTCTGCCCAGAGAAGGTTGCCTGCGGTCATCCCCTAACAAGGGGTCAGTGACCTTCCTTTCTCTTCTCACATCTCCCAGGCCTCTGCAATCATCTTGGCCTATCTCTGCCACTCCCTTTCGCACCCTCTAGGCTTCATCCCCAGGGCAGCCACTACAGACTCCCTTCCCTGAACACTGCATTCTTCTGCGCACCCCAGACAGCGCAGGTGTTGTCCTCTGTGCCTGGAAGACAACGTTCTGTTCATTGCTTAGGTCAAAGGGGCGCCTCAGTACTGCTGACTCTGGCCTGACCTCACTACTTCCCACTACCCTCCTCACACCTCCCCACTCTGCACCCTGCTGGAAGCCCTGCCCCCAACCCTGTGTCCTTCAACTGTGCAGAACATTTGTCCCCGAGGCTGGTCAGTGAACTCCAAGACCTATTCCCTTTCTTCTTGACTCATTTTCAATTTTTTTTTTCTTTTTGCCTTGCTAGGGATCCAACTCAAGGCCTCACGCATTCTAGGCAAGTGCTCTACCTCTGTCTGAGCTAGGCCTGTGGTCCCTTGGCTTGTTTTCAAACCTGCTTTGATCTAGGAGTTCACATACATTTGTGTGTATGGCACGCATAATCAAGACCAAGGTTAATTGAAGAAAGCCTGTGAGATAATCTTCTGTTCTATTCATTCATTCTTTTTTTTTTTTTTTTTTTTTTGGTATTCAGGACTTGAACTCAAGGGCATTTGACCACTGAGCCACATCCCCAGCCCTATTTTGTGTTTTATTTAGAGACAGGGTCTCACTGAGTTGCTTAGGGCCTTGCTAAGTTGCTAAGGTTGGCTTTTTGAACTTGTGGTCCTCCTGCCTCAGCCTCCTGAGCCGCTGGGATTCCAGCCATGCACCACCTTGCCCAGCTTTGTTCATTTATGTTAATACAGGTGGGGTCTCACGAAATCAGTGATTCTTAACCCTGTTGCACATTAAACTATGAATCATTAGAATCAAATTCTAATGAGAGTGTAATTAGAATCATTAGAATCGTCTTCAAAAACAGTAAGGGCTGAGGATGTAGCTCAGTGGTGGAGCCCTTGCCTGACATGCAGGAGGCCCTGGGTTCCATCTTCAGTCCTGCAGCAAAAGCCCACCTTCCCCGGAGAGTCTGATTTAACTGGGTTTGCAGTGGGACCTAGACCTTAGTAGGTTTAAAAGCTCCTTGGGGTGCTGAGGTTGAGATCAACAGCACCTAGGTCTTGCTTCCCCACTGTGCCTGAAGATGAGAATCACCTGAACTTGACCATGGGTCTGTGGCATTGTCATCACCGAGAGCTCGTGAGCAATGCGGATGCTGGCCTGAGTGAACCAGGACTGGCATCGAACAGGCTCACCAAGTGGTTCCACGCATATCACAGATCAGAAAGATAGCTACTCTAAGTCTTAGAAGTTTGGTTAAAAATTGATCCCAACTCCCAAGAATTTCTAGGGGACAGCCCACTTGGCCTGTATAGACTCGACACTAGATCCAGGTGATACTACTCAGGCAATTTTGGGGAACAGTAGCTCTCCATTGATGTCCTGACCCACAACAGTGACCCATGGTTTGAAACACAGGGTCCACTGGGGCTCAGGAATGTGCAGGTGGGTGAGCCTGCAGTCCAGCACAAAATGGGACCCAAGTCCTAAGGAGAAATGATCAGCTTGGCTTGAAATAGGAGCATACCCAGCGTGGTGATAGGGGAGGGAGGTTGTACTATCTGCGGTCCCAGAAGGCTGCCTGGAAGAGATGATTCACAAAGGCTGACTCGGACTCGAGCAAAGTGGGCTTTAGGAGAAGCTTGGAACAGGAAGAAGTGTTCAAGGAGGAGACCCAGGTGCTCCTTGTCTGTGATCTGGTTACTGTCCTCCAACTTTGCCCTTCTCCGAGGTACACCCTGGTAACTCAGGGCTCAGAAAAGTGGCTGACCTTTTTGTAGGATCAGGGGACGCCTTAGTTGACATCTGAGTGACACACACTTGTGAAATACAAACACGTTTTTACCTAGCAAGGGCTGTCAATAAAATAACAGACACTTGCATAATTCTCTGGGTTTTCTAAGTAGTTACACAATCATTATTTCCTTCGATTTTCACATGTTGTGTGCTCAGAGAAGTCCCATAACCTGCCTCTGCCTGGTGAGCGGGAGTCTGGGCCCCACCACCTCCACTATTTTAGGAACAGATAGATAGAGGCACAGTTGGTAGCCGATGCCCCACTCTCCCTGGCACTGGTGCAATGCTCAGTGGGTCTGAGCTGCCTAAAAAGGACCTTTACCCTGGGGGAGTAGCTCCCGAGCTCTGATTATAAGATTCCCTGGGGGAGCTTGTGAAAAAAAGAGGTTTCCAAGGCCCACCCAAAACCTCATCAGTCAAAATCTGCAAGCAGAAGAGCAGAGGACTTTGTAGCTTGCCAAGAATCACATGTGAACCTTATGATGCGGCAAGTTGGGAATGACTGAACCAGACACAGCCTGCTGATGTCAGAAGAGTTGCTCCAGCACCTTTGGTGATGTCACTGGAGTAAAGCCCTTCCTCTCTGGCCACGATACCTCTGTCTGTACCATGAGGGTCCTTCCTGGTGTCTGAGACCCTGGGGGAGCCCCCAGGGTGCAGAGCCAGCATGATGAGAGCTGCTTCTTTGGGTATGGCAGGGGCAGCAGAGTTCAGGGACTCTGAATATTACCTTCTGTCGCTCTTGGGGAAGAAGTGACCATGTAGTTCCCCATAGATCCCATTCATTTCTGGGCTGTGACCCTCTTCTTGACTCCCAAGCTAAATCCAACCTGAGCTTTTCCTAGTGTCACTTAACCATTCTGTCTCAGTTTCTTACCATGACAGCAGGCCCTCTTCACAGGAGACCATATGAAGCCTGCACAGAGCCAGCCCGTCCTTCGTGGGATCTTGTATCATTGTTATGTCATCTAACAAATATTAACTGAGCACCTACTATGTGCTTGGAGCTCTCCTGGATCCCTGCTCATGTGGAGTTGACATTCTAGTTACATTCTAGTAGATGGAGACAGACAATAAATAATGAACAGAAGTATGTTTAATATTTAAACAGTAGAGGTACTGCAGGGATTTAGCATTTAAATAAGAGACAATAAATAGGTCGAGTGTTGAAATAAATATCAAAGGGAATTATTTAAATAGTAAACACAAGAGATGCCTATTACCTAGGTAATTGCCATAGTGTCAGAATTAATTTAAGTGCAAAGATGGGGTATTAGAGAGGGCCTCAGCAGGGCTCCACTTCCCTCCCTAGAGGTCCTTACTTCGGAGCATTTTTCACTTGTAAAACATGGTCCACTCTCACCTTCTACAGGAGGCCTCTGGGCACCCAGACCTTGGCCTCTGCCATGACCCCTTACTCTCATGCTAGCTGTTATCTTAAGGATGATGACGCGAAGGCGTGCTAAGAGCATTCATCCAAACTGCGGGCACTCTTTGCAATAATAACCCTGGGAGGTCACTTCTTTTGGAGGAGGTGGAAGCTCTCTGCAGCTGTGGACACCGCTGGACAGGGATGGAGTTCGAACGTGAGCCTGAGCCTGGGCTGCTGCAGCACCCTGCCCCCCATACGGCAGCTGTTCCTCTTCTCACCTACCTCCTGCACCCCGTGAGGGAGGACAAGGCTCCTTCTGTGTCTCTAGGCCCTCCTAGGCACAAACTACATCCCAGCACCTCACCTTCCTAAGGCAGAGGGAGGTTTTGCTAGTGGAAGGCAAAGTGTTGTCCAGGGGCATGCTGGGAGTTGCAGCTAAGGTGATGTGACCAACCACTGGAACCCTCCTGATTTTAGCACTGAGATCTTGCATCCTAGAAAGCACCTCCACTGGGGATAACTGGTCACCCTACAAGAAAAGCCCAGGCCTCCTGTTCTACCCCATAGCCCCCTGCCTGAACGAAAGCTCTTTGGTGAAAGGAAACTGCTTAGCATATGTCTCACAGTTTTGGCAAAGTTCTCATTGTTAAGAGTTCCTGCCAGGTGCGGTGGTGCACCCTGTAATCCCAGCACTTGGGAGGCTGAGGCAGGAGGATTGCAAGTTCAAAGCCAGCCTCAGCAACTTAGCGAGGCCCTAAGCAACTCAGTGAGACCCTGTCTCTAAATAAAATACAAAATAGGGCTGGGAATGTGGCTCAGTGGCCAAGTGCCCCTGGGTTCAATCCCCAGTACCAAAAAAAAGGAAAAAAAAAAAAAAAAAAAAAAAAAGAGTTCCTAAATGCAACCGTACGGCTTTTTGTTTGGGGGCACTCCTAGACACAGTCCCTGGTGGACAGAAAGATTCAAAGATGTCCCTAGACTTTGACCTAGAAATGCCACTTCTATGATTTTCTCTTTGAAGAAAAAAACCCCCAAATATGGAAAGATTTCTGAACAAAGCTTGCTTACAAAACTTAATGTAAGTTAACTAAATTAAGATAGAATATCATGCAGCTATGAAAAATATCATGTTGTGGGAGATTTCATAACATAAAGGGAAAACGATATGACACTATGTGAAGTGCAAAAAAAAAGGGTACAAAACTACATAAGCACAGGCCCAATTTCATTGAAAATAAAATATACCTTGCGTAGAATTAAGACTGAGGAGATACTTCAGAATGCTAACTGTTCTCTGAAGTTTAGGGTAATTATCTTCTTTACATTTTCCTGAAATATAAATTTTCCTGAAATTTTCAATTTCAGCAAGTACCTATTCATTTTAAGATCACAAGTTTAGTAACTTAAAAAATGGTGTAAAATCGTTCAGCCTGACCTTCCTACTCTGCTGGCATGAACTGGGGGGTGGGGGCTATGTTGTAGGACACAGTGGGAAGAGCACTGGACTGTGGGTCAGAGAGCAAGTGCCTCTCAGTGCCATTCCCTTTGTCTAGGATGTCCTGTTTCTCCATCTAGAACACTCTGTGACTTGGAGGCCGCTTTCCTCTCCCTGGGTCTGACTGCAATGCCGAGGAGAACCACACGAGGGCACTGGAGTCATTCTGATAGGTGACCTCGGCTCAGACTGTGGCTCTTTTGGAAGTTGTCTCCCAAAGCCAGAGATTACACCAGCCATTACACGCGCACTCAGGAGGGAGCCAGGGAGAAAAACTTGGTTCATAACCTCTAGGAAGAGCCCCGCCTCAGTCTTCCAGAGTTGCGCTGGCCACCCTCCAGCACCCTACGCATGCGGAGCTGGACTTGCTGTATGGCCTAGGGCGAGCCTCTGTCCCTCTCTGGGCCTGCTGGGTCCACCCCTGCTTGCTGACTCTGTTGAAGAAGGCATTTCCTGTGCCTGGCCTCCTGCTCCTTGCTTACCAGCCTGTTGCTATGTTTCTTGCCCAGTGTTTAGACTGAACTTAAACATTAACTCCCCTGGACAAAATAGTTGAGAGGTGGCCTTTTCTCCATCCTTTCAGGAAATTCGTGGTGGCAGAAACTAGCATTGGCCTTGCTTTGGGGTCCTGGCTGAGCCCAGGGACATTTTCAGACACCCTGTGTGTGTGCGGGTATGGTCGAGTGTCAGTACCTGAGGAATGGAAGTGTTATTTCTGTGTCACTGGGATGTGGGAAGGGAGAAGCCCAAAGCATGAGGAGCCCAGGGGCATCACCTGGGGTCCAGTCACACTTGGGAGTTGGATGAGGGGAGGAGAGGGTTGGAGGATGCTCCAGGGCAAGCTCTCTGACCTGTGTGGTGTGTCCACCCCATGCTGATCCACATGAGGGAGGACCCCCCCCCCCCCGCAGACCGTGTGTGCATGATGTCACCATGAGCATGGTGTCAGGGCAGACAATGGGAGACTGTGTGCCAGGAGCTGTGCCCTGCCCTCCTCTCCTTAAGGATTTGCCTCCTCCAGAAAAGCAGGCCAGCATCTCCCAGTCTTTAGGGAGACCAAGAGTGATTTCCAGGCTGGAGGAGGTGAACACCTCTCCCCTTGCCCTGTCTTGGTCATTTGCCTCCAAAGGAAGAAGCCCTGGGAGACACAGGAGCCCTGCCATCTCCTATCAAGGCAGGGTTGCCCCACAGGCCCTTTAACTCTCCCCGAGGATCCCAATGCCTGCTCCTAGGCCTGGGACACCCTCCAAGGCTGAGCCTGTCTCGGTGGTTGTGGATTCAATCCCCCCGACCTGGGCTCTCATATTCCTTGGGCCACTTCTATTGCATCATGGAGAATTGTGTTTATTTTTCCACATTGGAAACTTCTTGAGGCCAGGGGTTGGGTCGACTCACTTCTGTATCTACCAGACCTAAGGACCAGGAGGCACTCAGTGAAATGTCTGCTGAACAAATTTTAGTTTCCACTTAACAAGCTCAATAGGGATCTGTCTTCCTATCATTAGGAAGCAGGAAGTTTCCTTCTTTCCTGGAACAATCTACCTTCGGGGACAATGGCAGAAGCTCAGCCTTTGCAAGCAGAAGGCCATCTGCCGAGATTCTTGGGGCAGAGGGTTGTGTTTTAAAGAAATGAGGCATGCGTGTCCAGGAGGTGCACTTAAACAAGACATTTGTATATTAAAAACTTCACATTAAATAGACATCATTATACAGTGTATCACATGGAATTGGAACTTTACAGGACATACTTTCAGCCATAAATGGCTAGAAGGAGGCAGTGATAGAGCCTCAAGGAGGGTGACGGAGAGGCTGAGGGCCACCTGTGTCCAGAGGGTGCCTTCAAGATTTGGTCTTTGCTGGTCACCAGTTTGGAAGTGTGAAGAGGCAGACGGGGTGGTTTATTGGACAGTCATCTAGTTCAGCCAGGGCCCTTTGGGAGGAGCCCCAAAAGCCAGTTTGCTTTTTGCATGTACTAGTCCCATGGCCTGAGAGAGCACAGGCTAGGTCTGGCCACCTGTTCCTGCCAGACTTCTGAGTGTCTCTGAGAGCCGCTGGGCTCAGTGTTCACAGTCTTGGTCCTGTAACTGCTGTGGAAGCAGAGCCACCACGAGGGCTTCATCTGTTGACACGAGGCCCTTTGGGGAAGCTCCACCAGAATGGCTCCTGCCACCAGCCCAGCCTGCCTGAAGACTTAGCCTTTCACCACTTCCAGGGCAGGGCTGCTCTGGGAGTCTCTCCAGGGGACCCCCAACTGAAGGGCTTCAGGCTGACAGCAGGTGGGCCTCTCCCCCACAAAGCCTCCTTTCTTTCTATGGAGGCCATGTTGTTCTGCTGGGCTGCCAAAAGGGCCCTTGATTCTTCAGTGCTCAAGGACAGAGCTGCTGAAGTGCCCAGGGCATTGTGATGGACAATGAAGTCAGCAAAGGAGGCTAAGAAAGAAAACAGCGGCCCTGTGGCTCTGAGCAAGGAGGCCTGTTGGTGGCTGGAGGCTGTGTTCTGAGACAAGATGCTAAGGGCGAGATATTTATTGTGTGGCAGGGAGTTTTTCTTTTTACTCAGAGAAATCCAGCTCATTTTTTTCTCCTTTCCATTAATTGGCAGCAGATGAAAAAAAAAAAAAAAGCCAAAACAAAAACCAAACCAACGCCAGTAACCTGAATGTGAGTGTTTCTGAAAGGGAAAAGCTGTTTCGATTGTTAGATGTCCAAGAAAACATGAATACACGCTGACAGAGGAAGCGGCCACAATTAGAGGAAGAAGAGGGAGAGGTTCATAAAATTAAGGAAAAAAATTCCTTTTAGCAGCTCCTATCCTGTGTGCTGGCTCCTCTGATGGCTCTGGTGCCTAAGGGAGCAAGAGACTGGGCCTCTGGGGAAACTTCTAGAAGATGAAGGAAGGGGGGGGGGGGGGGGGGGGGGGGGTCCTAGGAATTCTTTCTTTATTTTTTTGGTGCTGGGGATCGAACCCAGGGTCTTGTGCTTGCGAGACAGGCACTCTACCAACTGAGCTATATCCTAGGAATTCTTTAAAGGAGCAAAGGCAAGATGAGAGGGAGAGCCCAGCTTCCCCTCACCCACAGGCAGAGCCTTTCTGAGAAGGTCTCTGGCAGATGGGCTCCGGGAGGGCTGTGCTGCTCTCACGAAGCGCCTGAGAGGCCAAATCTGAACTTGCCAATGAAAGCCTTACCCTCCTGTTGGACCAAGCGGTTGCCTCCCCATATCCTCACCCCCTACCAGGTGTTGTGGGGAGCCAGACTCCTGTGGGACCTGTTTGGACAAGTGCCAGTTCCTGGCTCATTTTCCTCATTCACCTCCAGCAGAGGCCCTGGTCACTCCTGCTCCCCCAGTGCCCTGAGGACATTTTGGAAAATGCAAAACAGGCCAGGGTCAGGGTTGGCTTCATTGGAGACAAAACCCAGGCTGCAGTCAACTTGGTCATCCTGAGGGGCTGGAGCCCCTGGATTGACACACAGGGACCTGGAGGATGACTCCAGATGCAGGCTGGGCATTAGGGAAGGGAGACCAAGTAAATGATGGCTTTGGCCACAGACTGCTGAAATCCATGGCAGCCGCCCAAATGTAGCTTTTAGTCCTGTTCTGCCCCAGCCTGACAAGTGGCCTTGCAAATCCTTCTCCTTTGGGCTTGTCTCCACATCCGAGCAGCAGCCTGAAGGGCCTTTGCCATCTCTAAAGGACTAAGTCTAGACCTGCTCGGGATGTTTATAATCAACCCGTGTGTGCTGGGGATGACGGTCACAGTGGGCCACCACACTTCCAGTCCATTCAGATCTGCAGGGCTCGGGGAGCACCTGTGCTTGCAGCAGGCTGCAGAACCCTGGCTGAATCTCTTGCACCTCATTCAGCAGGTGGCACCCACACCTGTTACACTGCCAAGAGGTGGGGAAGGCAAAGACACTATGTGGCGTGCTTGTGTGTGGGCGCGCGTGCGTGCGTGCATGCATGTGTGTGTAGGTGGCTTTATCTGTGTGGATGCAGTGTGGATGGCCAGCATCCATGTCCCTCTTCCCAACCCCAGAGCAGGGTGACAGTGAAGTCATGCAGAACCAATGACAGAGCAGTGGCCCTAGAGTCTGCTTTGCTGCTTATAAATAGTGTGACCTTGGATATTCAGACTCTGTCCGAGCTTCCCTTTTCCCCACAGGGTGACAATGACTGGATAATGGGAATAGCCCTTTTTCGACTGCTGGGTGCTGGGCACCTGAGGGTTAAGTCAGACTTGGTTGGCACTGGCAGGAGGGGGCTTGCTTGCTTGATTACCCTGACGGTATTGCTGAAACCCAAACACAGGGCCCAGCTACACCTTCCTCCAGGTGACTACCTCTGGCCAAGCTGCCTCTCCTGTGTGCCTCTGCCCTCATCCCCCCAGGGCCTGTCACACCAACCAGCAAGCCAGGAGACACACCTTGCTCAGGGCAGGAAACCAGCAGGCAAGCACTGCCTCCGTGGAGCCCCACTGTGGTATATAAAAAAAGGGATAAGAATATATATTAAATGACTATTTTATTTACACACCCTATTCATAAATAATTGCATCCTCTTTTCGACTGCACAATGATTCCTTAGAGATCTCATGATCACACTGTGACTAACAGTCGACGGGGCTCACTGTGTGTGTGTATGTGACCATGTTCTCTCTTGTATGTGCTTACATGCACACTCAGAGCTACACACAGCCAGAGGGAGTGGCCCCAGGCCACCTGGGCTCTGGAAGCCAACAGTCAGCTCCCAGCACCGGTGGGAAAACTTTGCCCTTACACAGGTGTGAGTTCATGACAGCTGGAGAACAAAGAGAAGCAGCCCCGGGAGCTCCCGCCCGCCCCGCCCCCAGAGCTGCTCTGCCTTTGTTCATCCTGGAAGGCATCTCTTTGGATTGCAAATATTTTAATTCACAGAACTCAAGAGGGGGTGGGGGTGGGGACTGGGGTGGTGTGGTGGCCACCCCTGCGCCTTCATCCAGCCCTTCTCCAGCCCCTTACCCCGCTAAGTGGCAACAGCATTCTAAGACATGCAGTGGTGTGCTAGTACCATACACACGACAAAGTGGACAGGCTGGCACATGGCCGGGCTGGTCCCAGCGGGTGCCCTGCTGGCTCCTCCAAGTCTTGGGCTCTGTCCCAGAGCAGGGAGGGGCTGGTCCAATCACAGGGTCCTCACGGCCACTGGGTAGAGGAGGGACAAGTGCTCAGCTCCTTTGATGGGTAGCTTTCTGGTGGTGTAGTAGTGGATGACTTCTGGGACACTGTCGAATGGTGGACTGTTCTGACCCAGAATGTATTTTTCTTTGGTTTTGGCCAGTTTCATGTGCATAAAGCCCTGGTTGCTCCTGTGAACAAAACACAGAGGTTAGCAGGATCTGCAGGTGACTGGGGTTCAGGAAGGGTGGTGTGGGCTGAGGAGAAAGGGAGCATTTGTCATGGTGCCACTCACTTTTGCTTATTCCCCAAGAACTGTCCCACTGGCACTGAGATTAAATACCTGCTAAGGTACAAGGACTCCCCTGCTGCCTGGGACCAAAGGGATCCCAGCCACAAAGCAGCTGTAAGCTGCACCTTTCTAAGCCAGGAGTGAAGCCAGAGACTGGCTGAAATGCTGCTGTACCCAAGAGCACCCCCAGTTCCAGTGTCTAACCAGGAACCAGCAGCAACCACTGAGGTGGGAGAGTTTTCCACCCTGAGAGGTCCTGGGGCATTCTTGCGGGAGGGGGTAGGAAATGAGCCCCTCTGGCTATTACTGAAGTAATAATTGCTTAAGCCTTGCCTGGCAGGTACAAAGTATGCTCATGTCCCAAATGTCATGACAAGTTGTGACATAAAGAAAAGGGATGGCAGGCAAGTAGTTTTCCCTTTTCAGTAGTGAGTAGTCACTGGGAAAGGGCCACCCAGCCAGGGACTACATTTCCCAGCTTCCCTTGGGTCTAGTTAGCCATGTGACTAGCTGTAGCCAATGGAATGTGGGCAGAATGTGTGCTCTCTCCCAGCATGCCCTGGGCAGGCACTCCGGTCTCCTCCAACGCCCAGCCTGCTTCTGCAGTTCTCCAGGCAGTCTTCCAGGCTCCCTAAGGCAGAACTCCTTCCTTAATGTGACTGCCCCGAGGACACTCCCACCTCCATAGACACTTGCCTTCTAAAACTTCCCCAATGTCCCTGAGAACACCATAGAGGAGCAAGGCTAGGTCTCTGTGCCCACCACACCAGACCTTGAAGTATCTGCTGAAGGAAGAGCAGTGGTGGGTTCCTCCAAGCTGAGAGCTGTGCTGTGTGCCCCCAGGCGCATGCAACCTGCCCTGCCTCAGTGTGCTGGGTGGATGTAGCTCACAGATGACCAAAGCCACAGTCCAACACTGGCGTTGTATGGCACCAGCAGACCTCTCCCATCTCATGTCCTGGGCTCGTCTCTGACTCACTCAGGCCTTTATCAGCCTGCCTTTGCACAGGTCGTCCTTTCCCTGCCCACTTGGCCAACCCTGGCCTTCTATGGCAGCATGATGGCTCTGCTGTCACACTTGCAGAGGCTTGAGTTTCCAAAGCCAGGCCCAGTTTACCAAGTATTTATCCCTTAGCTGGGGCTTCCCAACTTTCTACAATCACCTCCACTGGTTAACTTGTGAACTGCCCAAGGAGCCTGCCTTCCGGGGGCCCACAGCCATACCGGCAGGGCTGACAGCCCCATGTGGACGCGGAAGACTTAAACATGTCTCCTCTACTCAGGACTGGGCCTCCGAGCGCCCACTCATAATACCATTTTCAAACTGGCAGAACAAATGCTTAATGAAGTGTGGGCACTGAGCAATACGTCTGCTCATAATAATGCATTTAGAGATGTCACCCTCGGCTTAAAGGAAATCGTTCGGAGAGCAATTACGTTTTCAAGAGAATAATTCCTGCAAAGAACTGAAATTTAAATCAAGATTTTTTTAAAGCTGGCAATGTTCTAATTACTGAGCCTGTGGCAAGTTCTGCTCCTCCGTGAAGGGTCACTTCACCAGAGAATCGCCTTGATGTGTCTGAGGAACAGGAGGCACACTTGCTTAGGCCCTTAGAAAGGCAACAGTCAGCGTGTTAAATGGAAAATGCAAAGCCCCACTCGTGAGAGAGTACCTCTCCCCAGCACCCCGGAGAGACTGCAATTCCCTGCCAGCTTGGCAAAGATTGGGAGTGCTCTGAGGATGGGCTACAAACCATGGGGCTAAGAACCGGAAGGCTGGAAGGCTCTGTGCTGGTGCTCAGCTTGGCCTGGAGATGGGATTCTGGGCCACAAAGCGGGAGTGACTTCAGTATGTCATTCTCCTAGGGAGGCTCTGAGTGGGGTCATGTTCTGCGGAGTTTAGCCACGTGGCTTTGGGACCCTCCTGGACCTATGGCTGGGGGAGCAGAGCAGAGGACTTGTAAGATGGAATCACAGCAGCTGGCAGAGCCACGTCTGCACAGATCTGCCCATGTGCATTTTTAGCCCATTTCACTTCCTAAATGAGTGAACGTGACATTTTCCACTGATTTGTCTTACACTATCCAGTGGGCAGCGATGATAGCAGCAGTCCGACGGTGCCACAGGTGGGAGCTGATGTTCCTCTTTTCCAGGCCACCAGCTTGGAATACGCCACCAGGTAGCAGAAATTACATACTGTCATCTCTGTCTCCACTGCCGACAGACAGCGAGCCCAAAGGCCTCCCTGAGTCCTTCCCACCTAGGGACCTGCTGTTTGTTCCTCTGAAGCGACACATCGCTGTTCCACCCATTTAAGCACCCACTAGCTTGTCACCTGGAGCCAAGCTGGCCATGAAGCTCAGACACCAAGGCAGACCTGGACCAGAGTTCAGGCCACAAGAACCCCCAATCCCTGACCTGACCATTCCAGGTGGAATGAAAGATGCCCACACTGACCCTCCTGGGCTCTGTCCCTGCCTCATGATTGGCTCTGAGGCTCACCTTCCAGCCCTAGTTTCCTGGATTCTGCTACCTAGCCCAGACGGCTTCCTGCAGGAAGGCCTCTGAAGACAGTCTCTCTCCCTCTGCTGCTGTCGGCCTCAGTTCTGCTCACTGGGCCATCACCATGGATCATTGCCAGTGGGGCCAGTGGTTCCCACATATTTCTTCTGAACCAGTCCCTGTGCCCCCGAGTACTGAGGCACAGACAGGGAAGATCACTGGCTCATGGTTACAGAGCCATCATAGCAGATACTCCTTTTGTTTTGTTTGGTGGTGCTGGGAATTGAACCCGGGGCCTGTACATGCTAGGCAATCACTCAACCAACTGAGCTATATCCCTAGCCCTGGAGATACTCTTGACCTCAGCACCTCCAGAGTCAGAGAGTGCCCTGCCTAACCCCTGATGCTCCACGCAAGGCCAGGCAGGGTGTCAGGCAGAGGCGTCAGACCCTAAGCAAATGTCTCCCTGACAGTGAACTTCAGCATCCACAATCCCACCCCACTAGGCTGACAGCAGGTCAGAAGCAGTGGAGAGGTTGGGTTCAGAAGGCTGGGTTCTGGGATGCTTCTCTTTAAGGCAGTGGTTCCAGAGAAGCCGTGGAGGCATAGGGCAGCACTGTTGTTGGGAAGGCACTGTCCCCAGGGAGCTCTGACAGGCTCCTGCCTTGCTCCCGCTGCCTGCGTCAGTCCCATGTCTTTGATAGGACATCTTGTGAGAGCAAAGTCATAATTAAGGGTGTCTCTGGCGGGTGACCTGTCTAATGAGTCTTGTAAGGTCATGGAGATGGGGGTGCTAGGGCTGTCATGCGCTCAGATTGCTCATCATCATCACAAAAAGCATCTCCTTGTCACCAGGATTAGCAGACAGGGCCTGGTGTGCGGGCTAATCACAGGCCCCGCCTTGCCTCCTAATCATGAGCTTTAATAAAACACCACTCAGCCCACAGCTGCCGGCCTCCGAGCAGGGTGCGAGGCCTCACCTCTTGCTTTTAGACCTAATTGCTTGATGCATATTTCATGAAGAATCCTGGGTAATAGTTATGTTAAATCGCTTCTTTTCATGATGAAATGACTTAAAAACACTTGCATATAATATTTATGCGGGGGAAAAGGGAGGAAATTGCCCTTTGGGACTATCACATAGAGCCTGGTTATAGGAATCCGTACACAAGGGATTTCTGGTTCACCATGGTCTGAAAGGTGGTTGGGAGCTGCTTTTTTGGACCCAGACACTCCCATAATATTGTCCCTCAGCTTAAAACCATCCATTGCTCCCCACTGCCAAAACTGACTTAAGGACACCCCATGCTTCTTGAGCCCTCACTGGGCACCAGGCACTGAGCTGCGCTGTTGTCACACACTGTTCCATTTAAGCAGCAAGCAGGGCTGCTAAGTCAGTATGACTATTACCGTTTACAGATGGGGGAACTGAGGCTCAGGAAGCTCATGTGCCTTGTTTCATGGGACAGAGTGGGGCCAGGATTTGAACCTAAGTCTGCTGGAATCCGAAGCCTGTGCCTCATCTTCTCATGCTCTGCTACCCAACCAGGTGGAGCCAGGTGTCCCAGGTCAGTCCCTGGACTCTTTCTGCCAAGGAGGGGCTCCCTGCACTCTGTGAAATCTCGTGGTCAGGAACCATGGCTATTCATTGTGATGTTTCCCAGAAGGCTCCCCATGGGCACAGCAAATGCCAGGTCCACAGTCAGGGCGTTCCTCTGCCCAGGTCATCCTTCCTTCATCTGCCAGTTATCTAGTCAAGGCCTGCCCAGAGCCAGGGAAATGAGGCTCCATGCATCCTGCCCTACTGTAAGGACTAGAGGCTGCTCCATCCTGAACCTATGGGGTCTAACCAGGGCTGAAGCTGCCTACCCTGAGGTGAGAGGAGAGATATGGTGGTTACGTTTTCTGGTCAGTAGTGGTTCCAAGATGAGCCAGCAAGGACTATAGGATGAGCTCAGTGAGAGGCAGAGTGATGGGGAGTGTCCAGAGGGGTGATCCTGGGAGACGGGTACGAACACACATGCCTCTGAAGCCATGAGCAGTTTTGCTCAAGGAGGGTCACCAGGAAGAGCAGGTCAGATCCCTCTTCCCTTGGAATTCAAAAAGAAGTCATTCCTGGGGACCCTGAGCTGACCAGTGCCCCTCAGTGCCTAAATAAATGGAACACCAAGGTAAGACCAGCCCCCTTTGGAAACCAAGTTCCTCCTGAAGGGATGAGGATGTGAACCCCAGTCTGGGCCTCCACTTTGGGGCTCTGAGTAGCTGCATTTTAAACATTTGAATCTTACATGCTACAAAGATTGCTGGGGCCAGATCTGTGGAAGGAGAGAGAGAATGACCTTGTGCATTGAGAATGAACTCAACAGTTGGTTATAAGATGGTTCTCAGTGGAGGTGCCGCAGGTCCTTTGCCTGCCCTCCATGAGTGGAGCAAGGAGGGCCCATGTGCAGAGCCCTGGAAAGATGAGGCAGAACATGCCATTGGCCCAAAGGGCCCTCTCGCTCCCCACAGGCATGCACTGGCTCCAGTCCATGCAGAGATGGACAGGATGTTTGTATAGAATCAATGGGGAGTTATGGCCAGTCCTAATGCTACTTGCTGTGAGCACTGGGTAAAAGAGCGGCTGGAGGATAACCACAGCAAGGCGCCTCCATGGCCACCTAGTGGACTGCCAAACAGGAAGTCCTGCCCTGCCCCTGCCCCTTGGTTGGCCATGTTGCCTCTGAAAGCAGCCAGTTTCACGGGTCTGAGCCCCTTTTCCATCCCACCTCCTCTTTGACTCCCAAGGAGGTGGGACCTTGTGCTGGAAGATGTCTCTAGAGGAGCTCTCCCCACATACTTGGGAGCAGCATGCAGCCACTGCAGTGGAGCAGCATTCTCTGCCAGATGACCCCAGGACCAGTGTGCATGGTCATCTCCACTGTGTGGCCATGGTCCTGGGGGCTTAAGTTCCTTCTCGCAGCAACCCCAAGAGATGGTATCCTTGGTGGGGAAACAGTTTGAGGCACTTGCCTGGGGCTACACAGAGGGGAGACGTGAGACTGAAGCCCGCTGACTTCCATATGGAGCCTGTGGCCATCCGGTGTCTTCCTATACTCCATTTCCCCCTAACATACTGCAGATAAAGAGGGGTTGGCGATCTGAGGCTCCTCTGAAAGATAATTGGAGGGCCTTCAGCAAAGAAAGGGCCCTGAGGTCCTAGGAGAAGCATAGAATCCTAAGCACATAGAAAACCACGGACCTGGGCTACACCTTAACACCTCTCCAAATCCTGAGAGCCCTGACTTCACCACAGCATTTGAAAGCAAACATTGCAACAGCTCAATGGGACTCACCTAGAGCCCAGCAGATGGTGTTGCCTAGAGCCTGATCTGCCTCTGGCATTACCAAGAAGATCCTGAATAACCCCTGGGTCCACAGCTGGACCAACCTGTGGCTTCACAAAAAAGCTGGGAGGGCTAATATGGAAGAGAAAACCTCCATTTGCACAAATGAGAAGACCAAGGGCCAGAGGGAGAAGCAGCTGCTGCTGGGCAGGGGCACCAGGGCCTCCTGAGACAGGGACCAGGACATGAGTCCTTTTTTTTTTTTTTGTGGTGCTGGGGATTGAACCCAGGGCCTTGTGCTTCGAGGCAGGCACTCTACCAACTGAGCTGTATCCCCAGCCCCTCATGAGTCCTTCTTGCGGTGTGACTGGGCTCTCAAAGTGTATAAGGAGTGGGCCCCGGAGGCCACTTCCACTTGAGATGTCCTTGGAATCAAAGAAGGTAGTAGGGAGGAAGGGCTCATGAGACCCTATGGCCGACACCTCTATCTCACCACTCCCTCCAAGCGGCTTCCACATTGACCAGCCTAAGACAAAGACGCTAAGTTGTTGTGAGCAATGTCTACACGTAAATCTGACTGAGTCAAACAACTTGATTTACAATCAAATAATTAGATTTTCAATAAGTGCGCCAGCAGTGATTAGCTGTCCCTGGGCCGCCAGGGTGTTTCTCGAGCTCTAAGTTGGTGGCCCAGGGTGAAGGTCTTTAGTAAATCACAACAAAAGCCACCTCCAGGCAGAAGAGCAGGCTAATGAGGAGGAGCACACAAAGCAGCAGGTAGGTCAAAATGAACCCATTATGGGCAGTTTTCTTAGGAGAAAATCAACAGTGTCAGACAAGAGTTTTTTTTTTTTTTTTTTTTTTTTCTTAAAGTAACACTAGGTATTGAACCCAAGGGTGCTCTATCACTGGGCTACACCCTCAGCCCTTTTAAATTTTATTTTCAGATAGGGTTTCCCTAAGTTGCCTAGGTTGGCCATGAACTCACGATCTTCCTGCCTCAGCGTCTCAAGCATCTTAGATAACAGGGACAATCATGAGGGCTCACAAGCAGAGGAAGTGACCTTGTTGCTGGAGGTGAATCAGTGGGAGGGTGATGATGTCTGCTGGGGTCAGGGTGGATGACTTCTGCAGTGCTCCTGGTCTGGTCGATGTTCCTACTGGCCCTCACACTTGGCCAAATGCCCAGGGAGATTGCAGGTAGGGCTGGCAGTGGCAACTGAATGAGGTTAAGCACTGAAGTCAGGGCCTGGGTTCAGTCTCTGCCCCCATGATGTCACAGGCTAGGTGAGTCCTCCTGCCTTGAGTCTCAGTGTCTCCATCTGGAAAAGGTAGGGGGGTCCCTCCAGTGCTCAAGTTCTCAAGTCAGTGGAGGAAATCCAAGGGTGGACCGGGGTCACTCCAGCACCAGACAAGAGGAAAAATCCTCACGTCTAGCACTGGTCACAGTGGATCTGCAGGCATGGGGACTGCAACATGACAAAAGCAGGCTTCCTAAGGCCTATGTCAATGGGATGGACAGATTTCATTCAGGCCAAGGGTGGTCCTTGTCCACTGAGGACAAGCTCTTCCCAGCCCACTCTCTCCTCACCTGGGCCCATTATGAAGCCTGTTCCACCCCAGGGCAACTGGCAATATCTGGAGATGTGGGTTCTATTAGCATCTAGTAAGAGGTCAGGGATGCTACTAAATCACACCCCAACACACAGGAAGAATATCCAAGCCCAAAATAATAGAGCTGAAGTTAAAGTCACACCGCTCCCTAGCCGCCAGCACCTTGACTTCCTCATCTAAGATGGGAACAGCACCCAGTCCAGCCTCACAGCGGTGGGCAGGGTAAGTGTACATCTCTCTGGAAGTGTGAGCGCTTGATAAAGGTGAGGCTATTCCACCCTTTATTCAACCTGCCCAACGGCTTGTCTCCAAGGACTCCAGGCTGTTTCCAGGGACCAGGCCCCAGGTCCCACCTCCAACTAGCAGGCGAGGGGGAATATGCCATATTCTGAAGCAAGCCCCAGAGCAGAGACAAGCAGATGTTGGGCAAAGGCAGTTTTGGGAGTCAGGACCAGCTAGCTGCCTAGGAGGGGCATGACGGCTCTTACAGGCAAAGAGGAGCCGGAGGTCTGGGATCCACCCAGGCAGGGCTAGTAAGTGAGACGGGGTGCCCCCGGCACAGCAATGCTAGGGGATGGTAGTGGACACAACCCAGGGTTCAGGGCCACCAGCTCAGGTCCTGAGGCCTGCCCTGGTCCTTCTGATTTGCACCCTTTCTTTTTTCATCTGTGTAATGGAGCTGTTGCTCCTTCCTGTCCTGGGGTGTGAACTGGACAGTGGGTGAGCAAGGGTTGCCAGGTATGGAGGTGCTCCCAGAACATGACCAGGCTCCTCATGTTCCAGGAGCCTGGTCAGCCGGTTAGACAGCCTCACCCCTGGGCAGCATGATAGGGAACCTGAGGCTGGCAGCAGACGTCAGTTTGGGATGCCCTCTCTAAGTTTTGAAATGAAGAGTACAGCCCTTTCTGAAAGCACTGATGCAATGTGGGACAAGGGCCCGGGGTCTTGACGGGGGTGGGGGTGGGGGTGCATGCCCTGGTTTCTGCCTCCAGGGCAGAAGCCGCCACACAAGCTGCTGCCCGTCTGGTTTGTCTGACTGGTTCCAGGCTGTCCTAGCCAAGCACCAGTCTGTCTGTCCTGTCAATCGTGGCTATGCTGGCAGTCCAAAGCCATGGATGGCCAAGTGGTCCCTTGGCTGCAGTCACCTGGCTGAAGTGGGAGGCCTGGGTTCTGGCACCGGCTCTACCACTGCGTGACACAGGTAGAGTGTTTCCTGCCCTGAGATCTATTTTCCCAAACATCAAGTGGAATTTTGTGACACTCCCTAAAGCACACTGTTGCACAAAAGCATCCACATGAAAAGAGAACAGGAAGGATGGTGGAGGATGGTCTCTTTCTTTTATCAAGTGCCTACCATGTGCACTGCTTTGTATTTAACACTCTGATGGAGACAAGATACCAACCACAATTTCTGAGACCATTTGGTTCCCTGTTCTCATTTTATAATTGACAACAAACCCCATTCTGCAGTGTGCCTGCCCCTGTGGCATCGGTTGCAGGACAGCCTGTGGCACTACCATGGATTTTTATCCTTAGTGCTCATCCCTGTGATGCTGGCCACTGTCAGGCATGGTGCTGGCCCTCACTAGTCTTCTCGGCCCAATCACTGCCCTGGCTGAGTAACCCAAGGAATTCATCAACGCAGCAATGAAGGGGATTTATTATTCACAAAGCACCTATATAAAGTTTTGCTTAAATGAGGAAGAGGAAGAAAAAAGAGGAGGAAGAGGAGGAGAAGGAGGTGGTGGCCACAGTGGTGGTGGTGGTGGGGAGTGTCCTGCAGCAAATGCAGAGGTCTTTTAAAACCGCAAATTAAGCTGGGTGCGGTGGTACACGCCTGTAATTCCAGCGGCTCAGGAGGCTAAGGCAGGAGGATCACAAATTCAAAGTCAGCCTCAGAAAATTAGTGAAACCCCAAGCAACATAGTGAAACCCCATCTCAAAAAAAAAAAAAAAAGCTGGGGATGTGGCTCAGTGGTGACGCACCCCTGAGATGAATCCCTGGTACCAAAATAAAAAGAAAAAACAAATAATAATAATAAAAAAAAAACCCTGCAAGTTAAAACAGATATACTTGCTCAGGGACCCCTGCATCTAACCTGAGGGTGGTTTTCTCCTCCCTGGAATTTCTTCTTCTTCTTTTAATTTTTTTTTTTTTTTTGTGGTGCTGGGATTGAACCTAGGGCCTTGTGCTTGCCAGGCAAGCACTCTACCAACTGAGATATATCCCCAGCCCTCCTCCCCGGAATTTCAAAGCCACCCAGACACCCTGGTCTTTTGCAAATCATCTGAATGACAGTGGTTCCCACTAGAACCACTGTCCTTGGGGATTTGGGTCTCAGTTTCTTCATCTATGAAATGGGTAATAGTTTGTAGTGTACTTTAAAGTTCACTGAAAATTCCTGCCTTCCCAGGTTTCAATTTTCCCACCTTCCCAGGTTTCAATTTTCCCATCTACCCAATGAGATAGGACTTGAGGACCATGGGGCCCCACCCAACTCACTCTTCGAAGCCTGACACACAAGAGATGCTCATGCCCCATGAGGAGTCAACTATTCAGAAAATGCACGAAAGCCTTGCTGTCATTACAGATGCCCAGAGCCCCAGGGCTGGAAGAAGAGTACAAGTTTCTCAAAAGCAGTTTCTTTGGATGTGCCCCAGCAGGTCCACAAGGGCCAGGAGACTGGGCAACGGCAGCTCCCTGGGCCTCTCTGGGGTCAGAATCTGCATTGAACATGCTCTCCAGGAGGTTCTGAAGCACATTCAGGTTTGAAACCACCATTCTGGCTGCATCTGAGAAGGGAAACTCATTTCTCTCGGAGCTGGTTTCTGCAGGCCATGGTCACTGCTGCCCTGGGAAGGCCCCTCAGACATAAGAAGACAGAAGCACACTGGGGCTTCTCCTCTCCAGCTGTCCTCCCTGGTCTTTTCCCATCCTGGACAGTCACACTATTCACCTTCTAGGTGGCCCAACAGTGTCTCTGCTGGGTCTGCTCAGCATGGCCTCACTGTCTGGACACAACTCCACCATTAATGTGGGGTGGCTGCTTACCTCCTGAGGTCACCCCTCTCTTCTTCATCTCTTAATCCCAAAGGATAAGATCTGATTGGCACACAAAAGTCCTCAGGGGCAGAAAACTCTCACCTTCTGACCAAAACCAAAAGGAGTATGGGTCCAAGAACATTAAGAAGCAAAAAGTCCATTGGCTTTAGAAACACAATTTTGAAAGGTCACTGTCACCCCTTGGCAGTCTGGGCTCTGGAGGGCAAATCCTCTCATGTTGGACATTCATTCTGGCAGCTTCCTGACAACCTCTCTCCACAGGGTGAAGAATTTTCTCAAAATTAAATCTCCAGCTCTCTGCTCCCTAATGAAATTGATTTCTGCCTTGATACACAACAAAGCTTTCATTTTATTATTTGGCTGGGGTCTGACCACATTAATTACAGGTTTTTTCAGCATGGCTGCAAGTAATTGAGTTCCAAAGTTACTTACTATCGGAACAGATTGCTTTTTTAAAAGCACGACTCCCACAAAAGTGTTAAGAGTCAACCTTACATTCCCCCTGGACTATGGATTTGCTTAGGACTGGAACAATTCTGGGCAGAGAAAAAGGACTTTCCTAGCTTGAAAATCTGAACTCTGAAGTGGTCATGATGGTTGGTGGAGACTCAGAGTCAGAAGTCTTGGTGCCCAGGTCACAGGTGTCGGTGCCTTGGTGATTTTACCCCTGCGTGTGCCAGAACTCACCCACTGCCCTGAGTTTTTAATCACTATCACTATACCATTCTGCCTGCCTCAGAGGACACTCTGCACCAACCTGTTCAGACTGGCTTCTCACACCAGATACCAGGAACTGCAGAAAGCCTGTCACACACCCTGCAAATGCATTTCTTCTGGCAAGGCCATGTCCAGCACATGGCTTGCTCTTTGACAGGCCAGGAGGTGGTAAGAAACCGTGGAAAGGACAGAGGGCTGGGAATGCAGGGAGCTGGTGTGGCCATAGGTGAGCCCTTCCCCTCTCTGAGTTCTCGTCCTTGAGGGCAAAGTGGGGATGCTCTGGGGAGCTGGAGAACAATGACCAGGACTTCTGAGTTTTCAAGGTACTTCTTGGACCATGATCTCATTTATGCTTCATGATGATCCTCAGAGGTACTGACTATTACTACCCCATCACACAGAGGTGGAAACTAAGGCCAAAAAGCTGGCTTGAGGCAGAATCAGGATTTGAACCAGGGATTCAGCTCCAGACAGTCCACTCTTTTAGCCATGGCACAGTGCAGTCTCTCTCTTCTGATCACCCCTAACTGAAGTACCCCCAAAGAACAAGCACAAAGAATACTCACAAAGAAGAGCTCAAGAGAGTCAAGACCATGACTGGGTCCTCCTGACTCCACAGTCAATGACTTTCCTACTCAGCCTCATTTACCAAACAAGAAAAAACAAACAAACAAAAAAACTTTTATAAAAATCAAGAAAACACAAATAAGCAAAAAGAAGACAAACATGGGCGCCTATTTCACCACTCACAGATAGCTGTTAATCACATCCTGGCACAGCGCCTTCCCACCCCACCCTCTGCATATGTATGTGATACACCGTCTCAGGCTGGCTGGATTCTGTGACCTGACTTCATCACAATCATGGCTCATTTTGAAAATTGTGACTATTTTTCTCTAGATTATAATCTCCAAATATTTCCTGAGTGCCTACTATGTACCAGGCTCTCTCATGGTGGGAAGATAAAAAGACTTCTAAAGAAACTCTCAGCCACAAAAGGTACCTAAGCAGATGCCAGATCATTTCAGACTATGACCCTGAGGGTCAAGGTCAGCAGCCTCAGTCATCAGAGGGCAGAAAGCTGAGTACTGAGTTTATGCAGCCTGGTTTTAACCTGGAAACTAAAATGGGGTGACATTTTAAAAAAGTCACCCCTACAAAGGTAGGACCATGGAGAGAGGGACCATCACAGAGGTTTCCCCTCTAATCCCAAATCTAGAAGTACCTGACCCTTGCTGTTGCTTAGCCAATAAACAAGTATTCTTTGTGCCTGTTCTTTGGGGGTACTTCAGTTAGGGGTTTTCTTTGGTTTTAGGGATTGAACCCAGGCACACTTATCTCTACTGAGCCACATCCCCAACACCACCCCTTCCCTGCCTTTTTTTTTTTGGTACTGGGGGTTGAACTCAGGGGTGCTTAACCACTGAGCCACATCCCCAGCCCTATTTTGTATTTTATTTAGAGACAGGGTCTCACTGAGTTGCTTAGAATCTCGCTGTTACTGAGGCTGGCTTTGAACTCACGATCCTCCTGCCTCAGCCTCCTGAGCCACTGGAATTATAGGTGTGCACCACCATGCCCAGCTACCTGGTTTTCTTGTTTCAATATTATTTATCTTCTGAGGTCCTGTTCAAATGTCACCATCCCCCAAAAGCCCTCCAAGATGCCCCTGGTCAGGCTTACTTTCTTCCTCAGTTACTCCAGCATGATGCTCACCTACCTCCTGATCGAAGCTGGGAGCTCAGAGGCTGGTGTTTTTGTCCCCCTGCCCAGCTGAAGGCCCAGCGCACAGTAGGAGATCTGCAGTGAGAGCCTGCGCCAGCTCCTTTGTAAACTGTGCTCTGCAAGTCTGTGCTAAGTGTGTTAGGCTGGTCCCCAAGCCTGGGGGCCATCAGCAGCATGTGGATATTCAAAAGCAAAATAGCAGGGGGAAAAAGGAAGTTCTATTTAAAGCATTTCTAATAAGCGGGCTTTGCCAAACCCAATTGTTTCTGATATTCCTCTTGAGTGAAGTAATCTTAAAAAGAAAAGAAAAGAAAAGAAAAGAAAAGCGAAGTGAAGCAAAGCAAAAGCATTGTTAAAAGGGGCAAAAACCACCGCAGCTGGGGTTGGAGGCGGCTGGCAGCTGTCACTGGGAGAGCTACCTGGAAAGAAGCAGGTTGGGGGCACTAAGAGCTGGGAGTGGAGTGGCATCCGCTCCAGCAGAGGGCCAGGCACGTGTGAAAGTGCCTCCCACCCCCAGAGCAAAACACCATTTTTACAGCTTTAGCATTTGAACTATGGGAGCAAAGACAAGGGCTGTAAAATCTGACATCTGATTTTATAAATCTGCCTCAAATACCAAGAGCATTTATGGAGAAAGCGGGAGAAAGAGTGTTTCTGCAGCTCAGAAGGGCAATAACCCTGGGATGGGAGCTGGGACATGTGGGTTCTGCCTGCGACTCACCTCAGGACCTCAGGAAGGTCCCTTCCCCTTATAGGGACTTTGTTTCCTCTCTCTGAAAGCCAGGGTCTTGACACAGCTGACCAAGCCCCTTCTGGTGCTCACAGCCAGCAGGTCTGGGGAATCATCAAACCTGCTTGACACTGGGATTTTACTGTAAGGAGCAGGTTGCTTCAAAGCCCACCAAACACGACTAGGTGGGGGCCAACCGCATTTCTCTGAGCAAAACAAAACCCTACATCGCAAACACTTCCCTGGGGTCAGCACAAAGACTCTGCAACCCTCCCCACCCGCAACACACAGGCACAGCACAGCCTGCTGGAGTTTACAAGAGCTTTCAATTCCATTGTGTCCCTGGCCTAGGGCTGGGAGGCTCAGAGACGAAGCCATTGGCTGACCCCCTGCCTGGATTCAGGCTCTGATCTTCTGGCTCCCAGTGGCACCTTTATTCTCCACACTGTCCCCCATTCACTGAGGGCAGACACGTGGTCTGTCCCTGGAGCATCCTATAGACCCTCCCCCAGCCCCTGAACGACCCATTCCCCTGACCAACCCATTCCCAGATGGCTCCTACAAAAATTTTGTTAAATAAATCATATTAACAAGATGTCAGAAATGTGATTGGAAAGAAACGTTTTTCTCATTTGGGGAGACCACCCAGTGCCTCTGAAAGGAACTGTCCTGGGGCAGGAGAGGTTTCCTGGTGACGGATGGGCAGTTGGAAGGCCTCTCCTGGCGGCCTGGCAGCACAGGCAGATTGACGCGGGCTGATATGAGATAATTAAAAACTGGCTGGAAATGTAATCAGGGCGGCTCAGATGCCGGAGAGGACTGGGGAGCTCTCAGGGGGGGAACAAAGGGAGAGGACTGGGGAGCTCTGGGGGAGGGGGGGGGCCAAAGGGCGACGCTGCCTGCCTGGCAGGGAGGGGAGATGGAGCAGGCAGGGGAGGGCACGTCTGGTGCTGCCAGGCTGGGCGAGTGCTCTGAGCACGACCTGGCAGAGGGAGGCAGGTGAGAGCAGCACCTATTGCTCTGGGACTTGGGCAGTGGCAGGAAGCGGCAACAGGGCTGGAGAGAGTGTTTTTTCCCAGCTCTTTCAACCAACCATTCCTGGTCCAGCCACCTGGCTGCTGCTCAGAGTCCTGACATGGTCCTTGACTCCTCTCTCTCCTCGTCAGTCACCTTTCTCCTGCCACCTCCCTCACCCTTCATTGAGCTGGCCCAGCAGCCTCCTGAGCAGCCAACCCTTGGCTCGGGATCTAGCACCATTCATGGCCAGGTGGAGTTTCTGAAAACCTCTGTCTTGCCAACTACGGAGGCCACCACTGGCCCTTCTGAGCTTCAGCCTCTCTCTGTGGTTACCAGATGCCTTCAGTCCCTGGGTGGAAACTGAACTTCCAAGCTCAGTTGGAACAAATGTCCCAGAGAGGCCAGGAAAGAACAGTGGTCCCGGAGTCAGGCACATGCTGCTTTGGTCTTTCTCTGGCTCCATGGTCTTAGATATGCTCCTCAGACTCCCTGAGCCTGGGTTTCCTTCACTGTAAAGTGGGAGCAATGAGGAGTTGTGCCTTCTCAACCAGCTGCTTGAGGAATGGACCCAGAGAAGAAACCAGAATCTCCCAGCCAGGACAAGTATCCTGACACTGTTGGTTCAGAGCCAAATGGAATGAGCCCTTCTGTTTTCAGATTCCCCCAAGCTGGGTCAGGGGGCTTTAGGTCTTTATCATCACCTGGAAAAGGTACCAGAAAAATGCCTGAGAAGGGGCTGGTGCCCCCAGGTCTTGCTCAGAACACCTGGCATAGGTCCTGGGGCTATGCTGTCCACTCTGCTGGCTTGGACCCTGCTGGAGAGGAAGTGGGTGGTTTCTGATGAGACCCCATGGGGCAAAAAGAAGGCATCAGACTGCGTTAGAATCCTGAGCCTTTATCACCTGCGATGTGCACAGTTCAGCATCTATGAGTGAAGGCAATAGTTGTCCCCTTTTCAAGTTGTCCCCTTTTCAATACAGACCAGTGTCACCAGTGACAAAGCTGGATCTCCCTAAGTACTAGTCCCCTGCCAGGGCCCTGATGTGCATGGCCTCACTGACAAACTTCGGTAACCCAGGGAGGTGGCTGGCAGGGCGAGGCTTAACCCACCAGCTTGTAGGAGATTGAATCGAGAATGGGTGGAACTCAGACTGCCCAACCCCCTCCCCGAGGAAGGTGCAAGGCCCATGACTGGTCCTGGACCCCAGCTAGTCAGTAGTGAGGGAGATCTGATCCTGGCATCCTGAGAACCAGCGTAGGCCTCTTCCCACACTGCCCACTCCATGGCTCCCAAATCGCTGCAGCACTGAGCTCAGGGTCCCCAAGAAGGACTGTGGAACAGCAAGGGACTGGCCTGAAACCTGCTTTACCACTGGCAGGGCATATTTTCTTAGTCATTCTGAATAAAGGGAAATGTCAGGGGATGTGTCCTTTCATTCTGTGAGGCATCTGCACATTCCAAAGTTCACTGTTCTTGTTTAGTCCCCTGCAAAGAGTCTGAGGAGTCTGTCTGGCCTAAAGCAGCAGCTCCTATTATGGCATTTCCTTTAAAACACGGAGAAAACACGAAGTACACTGATGGAACAGAAAATTCGTTTTCTCTCTGTTGGCCCTGAATGTATGGTGAGTAAACAGTGCCCCCTGGCCTGCCTCTCCCACAGCCAACTCGAATGCTCCAGAAAACATGGCCTGGGAGCAAGCTGGAAGGCAGTAAGCTTCTTCCTCATTCTGGGCCTTGAGTGTCCCCACTTGTACCAGATCATCTAAAAGGTCTCTTTCTGTCCCCTAACTCCCAAGGTTTCACCTGGGTACTCCTGGAGCTGCAGCCACGACTTGTTGCAAACATGCTTCCCCATCAGGTGACCAGGACACCACAATGAAGTAGTGAAAAAGAGTATCTGATTGACAATGTCTGCAGACTCCATGGGAGAGCTGGAGGGGCAGCATTGGGGAGAGACAGGGAAGAATGCCTACTGAGGTGTGTCTGTAGCTGCTGCTGATCAGAGATCAGAGAGAACTTACCCAAGCCCACATAGCCAGGAAGAGGGCAGCCTGGATTTGACCCTAACTCTGCAAGATTCAAAGTCTCCATTATGGGAATGGAGGATTTTCTCTGGTGGCAGCCACATAAATGCTAAGATCCCATCACTGTGAAGAAGAGTGGATGTGGGCATAGAGAGACTTCCAAGTTGAACCCAGACAATCCACAAGGCTCTGAGCCAACACTGACCTGTTGCCCCTACAGCCTGCGGCTCTTCCAAGTCTGCAATGAAGATAGTAGAGTTCTACTGATTGACCACTTGCTGCTACCTGTTGGATGCATGCTAAGCAATTCACGTATATTGTCCCTTCATTGACACACCCATGAAACTCATTTTACAGACAAGGAAACCAAGGCTCAAACACACAAGCCCCTTTACCCAAGACCACCCTGCTAGGACGTGGAAGAGCTGGGTTTCAAGAGCCTAAGCCAGATGAGCCAGGGTCTTCACTGCTGTGTAGAACAGCATCCACCCAGAGGAGGAGAAGAAAGAGGTATGGTGATGGGGTACATTGGAATCTGCACTGCAGAGGAGGCACCCATTCCCCTCCTGGGCTGCTGCCTCAGCACCCTCCATGGCCTCACCCTCATTCTCCAAGGACCAAGTCAGAACCCTCTTCCCTGCCACAGGCAGGACTAGCCACTCCCAAGCAGAACCCTATAAAATCCTCCACCTCCCTGGGATGGCATCTGCTGTGGCTATCTGCCTGCCAGCTACTGGCCAGTCTGATCGCCACCCTCTTGATTTGCCTTGTCCCTCTCCTCCAGTCCCCGCATCCACCTGGCAGCTCTATGAGGCATGGAGTCAAAGGGTCAGAGGATGGTGGGCACGTGGCCAGGAACTCAGGGAGCTGTGGTCTGAGTGGGGCAGCGTGGGGATCAAAACGAGCAGTGCCTATGCCCCAAGCTGCGCACACCTGCCTTTCTTGAAGGCTTGTCCTTAACAGGGCTCATTTGCCCTCAGGGGCCCAGCTGGGGAAGAGGGCATTCTGGGACTGTTGCGGGGGCGGGGGGGACCCACAACTGCTGGGGAGGCCCTGCTGTGGTTTTGGAGAGACCAACCTAGTGGCTCATACTTGGGAGTGGGCAGACCCTGTGGAGTTAAGTGTTTGGAGCCTCAGATATGGACCCAATGGAAGGATGCTCAGCTGACAGGGGGAGGTAAAGGCTGCACTCTCTGTGGATGGGCGCCAGCCGCAGTCCACGTCCCCCCACCCCCACCCTGCAAACCTTTATTATTTCTTGCTCCTGGCTGTCAGCAGCAACAAACTAAGATTAATCACTTGCCTGCCTGCCTAGACCCAGACATGCCTACTGTTTGAAAACTCTCTCTTTCACGATATAAATCAATGAGAGGAGAGAAGAAAGAAAAACACCCTTAACTGAAATGCATCCCTCAGCTCTTCCGGGCCCCATGGCACCTAACCACGCTCCACTGGAGCATCTGCTGGGTGGTGAATGGGTGCCCAGAAAGAAGCCAACATGATCCTGATGCTCCAAGAAGACACAAAGGCATCAAGCATCCTGAAGGTTTGGAGTCATGTTCTCCATCACCTGTCCTGTCCTCCTCCCCTACTTGAGGATGGGGTGGGGCCCTACCAACACTGCAGGATGCAGGGGAAACCGCTCCGTGGCCTGTGAAGCACTTCCACTGGAAGCACATACACATCAAACCCCAGACCCTCATTTCATTTTTTTTCTTTTATTGTTTGTGGTACACGGGAGCAAACCAGGGTCTCGCACATGCACAAGTGCAGTGCCTCAGGTAGGTAATCCCTCCACCACTGAGCCAAATCCTCAGCCTCAGAACCTCATTATAGAGACATGCAGGAGAAGACACCAGCCCTAGACATCTATTAGAGCAGAGCCTGCCTGGACTCATCCAGGGCTCTGTCTACACTGCTGCTCTCCATGGCAATTCCTGAATGAAGGTTCTGGAAAAGCTGGAAGAAGCTGAGCCTGCCATATATAAGCACCCACTTATTACCACATGGGGGCTCATCTGCCCAGCTTCCTTCTTATCTCTGTGCCCCATGTTTAGGTGAACCCTAGCATCACAGGGCTGGTGACAAAGGGAGCTGGGATTTGAACTCGGATATCTCTGACTTCAGAGCCTGTGGTTTCCCTTCACACTGGAAAAGGGTGGCCCTGGATTTCACATGCTGCTAGTCTCCTGGCCTCTTAGAACAGGCCCCATGCCAGCACTCAGGCTATGTGGGTGCAGGTGGCACATGTGCAGGCACAAGGAGGAGGAAGCTGTGCCCTCCTCAGTAAGAATCATGGTGCTCTAGTCACTAACAGTTCTCAGAGAGCATCACCGCACCCTGCTCAAAACCTTCATGGGCTCCTCACAGCCCTGCAGGATAAAGTCCCAGTTCCTTTGCCATTGGCTGGGCAGCACCTCTCCTGGGCTCAGGCCCACATGCTGCTTGTGGTTCTTATACAACCGCTGTGCCTCTGCACCTGTTTCCCTCAGCACCGCTCACCATTGAAGGCCTGGTCATCCTTCAAATACCACCCTCCTGAGTCCCTTTCTGCGCAGGGTCCAGAGTCCTTTCCACCTTAGGCATCCCTAAACACTTTTCTACGTGAGTTACGGTGTCAGGGCCTTTCCTGCCTTTTCAAACGGTGAGCCCTGTGGGGCTGGAGCGCTGGTCAATGACTCACTGGATGGGGCAGAGTTCAGAGGGACAGGAAAGCTCCTGAATGCTCCAGCTGGAGTGTGGGCTCTGTGGAAACAGGCCCAGCCTAAGGCCTCTGAGACCACATCTGCTTCTGAATGTGGCAAATTGCCTCTGGGGACTTGAAAGCCAAAGGCCCTTGTTGTGAGGGTTCTACAGGGCTATTTCCCCACACTGGGTGGGGAGTCTCCCTGTTTCAACAAACCTGAGGCTGGATCTTTACCAAAGAAGCAGTGGCCTCCCTGGCTGCCAAGACCTCAGAAGTGCCATTCTGTGTGCCCCCATCCCAAGGAGGAGCCACATAGGCCTGCTGCCCAGCAGGACTCACCCCCTCCACCAGCTACATACTCTGCAGTCCTTGAAGTCCCGTTTCCCTCGTCTTGTCCAGATTCTTTGCAAAAACTCCTAAAACCAGAATTTGTGAAGAGCCACTCAGAGTCCACAATGCCTGAAGAACCCTTTCAAGGAGATTTGCACAACTTTTTGTCCCCTTTTCCTACTGCCTGCTTAGCTAGAAACAGGAAACTCTCAGAGTTTGGTATTTTCTTGCCAATTTCTAGAAGCTCAGCCCTTTGCTTCCTGCGGTGGAGTGAGTGCACCAGGGCCGGCCGTGGGGGCGGGGTCAGCTTGCTGCCCATTAAGTCAGGTTGGAGGCAGGGAAGAGGGGCAGTTCTGCAGGCTGGACTGGGGCAATTGGGAAGCACCTCTGAAGCCAGTTTCACAGGTGGGGTATCTGCCACAGAGGCTAAGTGGCCAGCGTGGTCTGATCCAAAGATGTAGCTGGTCCCCACAGGGGCAACAGTCACCATCTCTGCTTGTCAGTGTGGACAAGTGCCAGCTGGATAGCTTAGGACCACTGGGAATCCCCTTCGGGTCTGTTTTCTCACCCACACAGCAAAGGGACTGAACTAGACAGGCCTCTAAGGTCACTTCCAGGTCTGACACCTGAAGACATTCTGATAGAGTGGAAGGAGCACTAGGGACAGGGTGGAAAGTCTGGAGGCCTCAAGCTCCAGCCTCCATCCTGTGGGAGGCCTTGGCAAGCCATTCAACCTCTTTTACCCTTAGATGAGGGGATTGTGGGGAATCTCTACCCAGTCACCACGTGGGGCAAGGCTAGAGCAAATGCGTAGGCCTTCCAAAACATGCCAACTGCTGACACAGAGCAGGGAGGGCGAGGTACAAGTGGGGTTTGTGTGTGAGGGGAGTTTGAGAGCAGGACTGAGTGGAACCTGCATGCCAGTGTCCTCATCACTGAGAACTGTGACAAACTTCTCTGGGAGACACAGAAATCCTGCTGAGGTTCTTCTGCACCTCCCGCTGAGATGCACAGCCCTGCCAAGGAACACCGAGCTTCTCTTTAGCCTGAAGTGTAGCCTCTTCCCTAAAGCTTCTCCCAACCTTCTGTAGCAAGGACCACCCACCAGGATGCCAACTCTGGGCTCCCAAGGCCCAGAATGAACTGGCCAGGCCTGACACCCCAGGGCCACCACCTAGCTATTCTCACCTTGGCCCTCCCTGGTGCCTGGTACAGAGGGCTCTGAAAAACACCTTCTGGGGGAAGGACAGAGGGTGGAGGGCCCTATCCTCTGCAGTTAGACTCCCCCAAATGCTTTCTCCATCCTGGAACACCCTCACAGTGCACCAGAGGCTCACATGAAAATGGCCCGAGGCAGAGAACCAGCATAGCTGGGATTCCGATGTCAATGTGCACGCCCTCGCTGCTGATAGCACGGGCAGGGGAGCCATTCCTTACCCCGTCTCCGGCAGGCTGCCAGCAAGTGAGAAATAGAGAGCAGGCCCCTTATGTGGCTGGCCAAGCGGCCAGGACACGTGGTGCCAGGTGTGTTCCACTTGTGGTCGCGGTGATTCACACCAGGGTGCTGCTCCAACTGGTCACGGGGCACTGGGTCTGCTCTAAGGGGCAAGACCACTGCCCCGGAGCAGGCTGTACAGCCCAGGCACAGAAGAGCCCACCTCCCCAATCTGGGCTTCTTCCAGGGAAGGCTGACCAGGTGAGACCACCTCTCCAGCCCTTGTGGGGGTTGCAGGGGCATCTGATGGCTCTAGACAAGCATACAAAACCAAGCCCTCCTCCCTAGCCCCTTGGCAGAGACCAGCCTTCCGAACTCTAGTTGTGATAATCGATCCCACAGGATGGGTGCAATGGGTGCAGCATGACAGACCTGGCCCTATGGCGAGAGTTCTTGTCCAGGGTTCTGGTGGCTCCTGCAGCATCTCCCTCTACCCTTCTTCCTGGCCTGGGAGGTACAGCTGATCCGGCCAGGGCACACCAAGGACAAAGAGGGTCTGAGTCCACAGACAGGGATGTGAGAGGAGTCAGGTAACACCTTAGTGTCAGTATCTGTCATGAGCATCGAGTCTGACTCTTTGCTGGGCAAATGTGGATGCTGAGACCCAGAGATGGGGAGGAGCTTGCCCAAGGTCACACAGGGAGCAGTGAGTGGCAGGACAGGATGCCTGTCCAGAATTTTGGACAATGGGTGCCTTAAAACCGGGTTGATGGCAGGAAGTAGGGGCAGAGTGGGAATAACACAAGGTAACAATGATGTGGAACTGGCTGAGCTGGAGGCCGGCTGTCATTGTCCTAGTGTGCACATGAGGTCAACAAGGCTCAGAAAGATGGCCTGAAAGTCACAGGCTGGGGAGTGGGGAAGCCAGGTCTGAGGCTGGTCCTCTGCTACCTCCACTGCAGGCCAGGCCCTCTAGACTACAAGCCTGCACAGTGGGGACAGGGACCCAGGTGCTGTCCCTCCCCTGAGAGGGCCCTACTATCTAAGGAGTGGCATACGCCAGGATGAAAGTAGACTATGCCCCTGGCCCTCTGAAACCTGTGTGTGAGGTGAGGTCTGGTCTATCTGTGTAAGTAGGGGCCATCACACAGGGACTGAGAAACAGACTCTGCAGGCTGGACGTGGTGGTGCTACTTCTGCCACTGGTAACACACTCCCGCGTCAGCATCTAAGCTGGGGCATGTCAGGCACTCGGGAGGCTACCCCGTGCAGGCAGGGCTGTGTTGCAGCCACCACAGGGCCACTGCACCGTCACAGAAGACATGAAGTCTGAGCAGCTGCAGAGGCTCTGGTCCTTTTGGAGGAGCAGCAAGGCTTGACATGGGGCGCTCTCTCCCTCCCCTGCATGTTCCATGGAGGCCCCTCTGGGCTGGTCCCCAGGCAATGGGGATTCCAGGAGGGATGAGCTTCACTGAGGAATTCAGAGACTGACAGGGAGAAGAGCAACAACCCAGCTTGACCAGTGCCCCAAAGAGCTGCATGCTGCCTGGGTCTGTGGGGAAGGCTGGTACAATGCTTCCCTTGCTGGAGAAGGAACCCAGGGGCACTCTACCACTGAGCTGCATCCCCAGCCCTTTTTATTTTATTTTATTTTGTTTTTGGAACAGGGGATTGAACTCAGGGACACTCGGCCACTGAGCCACATCCCCAGCCCTATTTTGTATTTTATTTAGAGACAGGGTCTCACTGAGTTGCTTAGGGCCTCGCTAAGTTGCTGAGGCTGGCTTTGAACTTGCAATCCTCCTGACTCGGCCTCCCAAGTCGCTTGGATTACAGGCGTGCGCCACCACACCCGGCCCCTTTTTATTTTTTTATGTTGACATAGGGTACACTGGAGAGGCTGGCCTCTAACTTTTGATCCTCCTGTTTTAGCCTCCCCAGTTGCTGGTATTACAGGTGGACACCACTGTGCCCAGATTCCCTTGCCTCTTGTAATCCAGAAGAATGCCATTCACCTGAGTTGCAAGATTATCTACAGTGACTAAGTGAGGGAGGGGTGGCGGGGCTGACTGGAGCTGCCCGCCCAGTCAGGGCTCCTTCCCGCTGCCCTTTCCTCAATCCAATTATGGCTTCTCTGACTTTGGCAGCCTCCAGCCCAGCCTGCCAGCCCAGCTGTGGTTTAGCACATTGAATTTTCTTCCCTCCACTGCCATAACTGACCGGATTCTTTGGGCCATCAGGTCTGATGGCAGGCAATGAGGCGTGCAGATGCCAGCAGCTTGGAACACAGCAATGCTCCTCTGTGTCTCCTGAGCATCCTCTCAGCTGGCGAGAAATGGTTTCCACATCCTCCCTGGCCAGGTGGTGGTCCAGCTTCTAGCTGTATCCCCCAGTGACAGAGCTAAGGCAGCTTTAGCTAGCTCTAATTTTTTATCAGCTCTGTTAAAAAACCTGTCCTCTCCCAGGGCTGAACTGTCTGCCCGTAACTGCCCCATGAGGGACCCCTGCACGCCTCTGCACTTCCTCCCTTTTCCCAGAGCCTCTGCCTGCTGCCCTCCTGATGCTCTGTAGTTTGTCACTGTCCTTCTCAGGGCAGCTGGAGGGGCTAGTCTTCACAGAGAGCACAGGCCAGCCTCACCTTCCCTGGCCACATGGAAACCTGTCTATATTGCTATATTTTGTTATATTTTAGCAAAACAGAACAGTAGCCCTCCTGACAGCAGCCCCCTAGCAGGCCTGCTCTCCACATGGCCTCTAGTAAGGATGAGTTGGGTGAAGAGGAAGCAGGTGAGGACTTCTCTACACCTGGGGGTGTGTGCTGCCTGAAAGGCCTAGGTTTAAACCCCAACCATGTGACTAACTCTCTGATTCTGTGGAAAATCCCTCTCTTTTGGGGGGTCTTTTCCTATCTACAAAGTAGGTTTAGGCCGGGCGTGGTGGCGCACGCCTGTAATCCAAGCGACTTGGGAGGCTGATTCAGGAGGATCGTGAGTTCAAAGCCAGCCTCAGCAACTTAGCGAGGCCCTAAGCAACTCAGTGAGACTCTGTCTCTAAATAAAATACAAAATAGGGCTGGGGATGTGGCTCAGTGACCGAGTGTCCCTGAGTTCAATCCCTGGTTCCAAAAAAAAAAAGCTTATATACAAAGTAGGTTTAGAAGATCTATTGGGGGCTGGGGTTGTAGCTCAGTGGTTGAGCGCTTGCCTGGCATGTGTGAGGTGCTGGGTTTGATCCTCAGCACCACATAAAAAAATAGATAAAAGTATTTGTCTATCTACAACAACAACAACATCAACAAAGATTTTTTGGGTCCTACCTAGCAATGTCACTCAACCAAAACCCTTCTTTTCACTCCTACAGCTATTCATCCCAACAGCATTACCATGGATCAGAAAAACTTGACATGGTAGTTGGTGCAAGCGTATAATCCCAGTTATGCAGAGGGCCGAGGCAGGAGAATTCCAAGTTCAAGGCCAGCCTGGATAACTTAGTAAGATCCTGTCTCAAAAAGGGTTGTGCAGGTGGTGGCAAAGAATAGAAGTTCATTGGATTAGACAAAGGGGAATGAAGGGAAGAGGCAGGGATGGGAATGGGAAAGACAGTGGAATAAACCAGACATAACTTTCCTATGTTCATCACACCAGTGAAACTCCACATTATGTACAACCACAAGAATGGGATCCTAAGTTATACTCCAAGTATATAAAATATGTCAAAATACACTCTACTGTCATGTATATCTGAACAGAATAAACAAAAAATAAAATAAAAACGGCTGGGGATGTAATTCAGCAGTAGAATGTTCCCGGGTCCAATCCCCAGCACCACACACCTACGCACATTCACTCACAAACACCTGACAGTTCAAAAGACAGCCAGAGGCATTAATACCAGCAGGACCCCCCCTCCCCCGCCCACTCTTCCTGGTGTTCCTTCCAACCTTTGAGAGACACATAAAAATCAGACCTGCCCAAATGACAACCTGGAGCCTTAAGGCAAGGGTTCTCACAGCAGCAGCAAGATGCTGTGCAGAGTGAAGAGTCTGCCACTGGGGTCTGGGCTGCCACTGGGGCTAAGCCACATTCCCTCTGTGAGCCTCTGTTTCCTAATCTGCAGAGTGGGGACAATATGTTCCTCATCAAAGGACTAAAGTGAGGGCCAGATAGGATGTGATATACTAAGATCTTTGTAGGGGTCCTGGCTTGCAGCACAGGTGAAAGCGATTCCTGGTTAGTGAAAACATAAATCCTAGGAAGACCCCTCCTCCCTGAGAAGGTGGCGGTTGCCACCACAGAAACTCCTCTGCATCCCAGGAGCGCAGGATCAAATCGAAGAACAAGGCTTGAATTAATGCATGCATGCAAGCTTCCTGGGGGCCACGGGGTCACCTGCAGACAGAGCAGCAGCACCACACTCACTTCAGGGAGAGGGAGAAGTCGTGCTTGCTGGTCTGGCTGTTCCGGACAAGGTAGCTGCACTCCTTGCAGAGTCGCAGAAGGTTCTCGGCGTCTCCTCTGCTGATGGCTCCGTGATACCATCTGGGGAGAGGACAGAGCATGTTCAGGGTCCAGCATGGACAGGGATCCCAGAACCTGACCTCCCAGGAAGGCTCAGTGTCCTGGGTGGCCAGCTGTGACAAGGCAGGTATGCGTTTGCTCCTCATTTCACAGCCATTCACTGAGGGCCTGACATGTGCCAGATCCTGGGAGAGAAAAGTGAACCAAACCCGAGTCTCCTCCCTTGCTAGGCTCAGGCTGCAGGTCAGGGAGTCAGGCGGCAGACATTCCATGGTCACACAGGATGCCCTGTGATGACAGGTGCTATGGAGATGAGGGGAGGCTGGGTCACAAGGCTGGGGGCTGGGGGCTGGTAGGGGTGGGGGAGCTGCTATTTTAGGCAAGGTGGCCAGGAAAGGCTTATGGAGAAAGTGGCATTTCAGTGCAGAGAGACCTACAGGAGGAGACAGAGGAGGACCGGAAGGACAGAGGCTAGAGAGGAGTTTTCCTGGAAAAGAGAAGGGTGGGAAGCAGGAATCTGCACTTTCTGGAAAGGGTTAGGGGCAATGTCATTGGAAGCAGCAGGGGCTCTGCCTGCAGGCCACCCACTGAGCCTGGCTGAGCCTCCACTCTCCACCAAGTTAGGGTCATGCCAGCCCCCCTGGGGTTATGAGGATGGAATGGGATGACCCACCGGAAGGACTTGTGCAGAGACTGGCATGGGTGAGTTCCAACCAATGGTGACTGAGCATCAGAAAGAGCCTGGACTAGCTGGCTGCATGGGGACACCCGAATCTGCACACCCCTGCCCCCATAGCCCACAGGTCACATTTTCAGCTTATCTGGGGGTGCTGCCTCCTGGCAAGTGCTGCCATCCCCGACATCTGCCTAGACAACAACTTCCATTGCTGGCCACGGTGCACCTCCTGCCATGGACAAGGCAGTGCTCTCCAGTTGGCAACAGCAGCCACGACATTATAACCTCAAAAAATAAATACCCGGCTTTAACAAGGGCTGAAAAAAAAATAAATAAATAAATAACAAGGGCTGGAGAGTAGATGTGAACATCCCTGTCCAAGTTGGGCGCGGTGGCACACACCTGTAATCCCAGTGGCTCAGGAGGCTGAGGCAGGAGGATCGAAAGTTCAAAGCCAGACTCAGCAACTCAGCAAGGCCCTAAGCAACTCAGTGAGACCCTGTCTCTAAATAAAATATTTTAAAAGAGGGCTGGGGATGTGGCTCAGTGGTTAAGACTCCTGGGCTCAATCCCCAGTACCAAAAAAATAAAATAAAATAAAATAAAATTAGAATCCCTTCCACTGGAAGCAGGACTGAGCTCCTGCTCACTGGAGATGGCTATGGAACTGGACATTTGCAGGGGAGACCCCACCAGAGCAAGGGTCAGGGAAGCACACCCCGCTTCCTCTCTCTAGCTATGTAGAGGAACTGAGCTGGGGCTGCATGGGCTTCCACAGTGAGAACACCTCAAGGCGTAATGACCCAGCTGTGCTGGAGAGGATAATGCATTATACCAGGAGAAACAGGGCTGGCTTCGGAAACAGAGTGAACGGCTTTGGTGAGATGGTCCTCTGGAGACCCTGCCTACACCCCCAGCGAGCTGACAAAACGTTTTATTAGGAAAACAACTTCCAGCCATTTGAAGCTGAGCTGTCCTCAGGGAAAGGCCTGGAAGTGGCCTCTAGGGAAGTGGCTGCCGGAGGCCAGGCCCTCCCAGAGCTCAGGAGCAAGCCCTGCTGGCTGGAGGGGGACTGGCTGGGATGGGGACGGCTCTGGACCATAACTGAAGGTAATCCCTGTGGTAAACAGGATAAGCTGCCAGTTCCTTTCAGGCTGGAGGATCAAAGGAGCATGGGGCAAAGGGCACTGGATCAGGAGTCAGCTCGCCACCGCCTGTCAGCAGGAGGCTGTACACCAGTGGACTAGGAGAGAGGCTGGGCTGGGTGGTCCTGTGGGAGCTGGGAGCGGGGCAACTGTTGGGCCTGAGCAGGCCTGCCTGGACTGAAGAGAGAGTTCAGGCAGGAGGCCACCTTAGGGATGAGCAGGACTCTGTGGACTGGGCCTGTCAGGTCAGGACATTAAGGAGGTTCCATCATTGCCATTCATCCCATTCAGTACCTATCAGCTCATTCAACATTTACTCAC
>JAJEJO010000081.1:1028067-1049858 GCA_020662805.1 Glaucomys volans
GCTTGGGGTGTCCACAGAACAGAAAGGAGGCAAGAATTCCAAGCACTGTTGAGTGTAGAGAGAGGTATAGGAGGAGAGTGGAATGGGAAGCAGGGCCCAGTTACCTGAGGCTTTGTGGGCACAGAGAATGGTTGATTTATCCTAAGCATATTGAAAAGAGGTAGGTATTATCAAGTGGTGTTACTTG
Source organism: Glaucomys volans (assembly GCA_020662805.1). NCBI lineage: Eukaryota > Metazoa > Chordata > Mammalia > Rodentia > Sciuridae > Glaucomys > Glaucomys volans. The sequence goes on from JAJEJO010000081.1 coordinate 1,028,255, forward strand.
CTCTAGATGATTGTAGAAAAGATCAACCAGGCTGCCATAAGGAGGGGCCAGAGGGGAGCAGGAATCAAGTCAGGAGGCGATGGCAGTGCTTCAGATGGGAGGTGACTACAGGGTTGGAGGAACAGATGGATTCTGGCAGTATTTCAAAGGAAGAACTTGACAAAATTGGTAATGGGGCAGAAGCTGTAAGGCAAAAAGAATCAAGATGACTGTAGGTTTGTGGCTTGAGCGGTAACTAGACAGATGAGACGTGGAAGCTGGGAGGGGAGCAGCTTTCAGAGTCAGAGTACCATTCTCCACACGTTAAATCTGAAAGGCCATGGAGATGGTTGGAGGCAGGAGCAAGGAGTTCTGGGAGAGGTATAGGCTGGGACTGCACACCTGTAAATCATCACTAGCATCCTGGAGGCTGGGAGAGACTCCCCAGGAAGGGAATGCAGCAGGAAACAGCCCAGGAAGAGTCCAGCCTTCAGGTCAGGTCAAGCAAAGGTGAGGAACCACCAAGCAGGTAGAAGGAATGGCCAGGGAGATAGGAGAAAATCAGGGAGTGGCAGGAGTCCTGGGAGGAGGGCGCTGTTGACTTGTTGACTGCCTTGGGCAGGAAAGGGGAGCTTGCCGGGGAGACAGAGGGGAGGCCACAGACTGGGGAGAAGTACCAACAATTTTGGGGTACTCTGTTCATTTAGTCAACTGTCATTCACTGAGCACCCATTACATGCCAGGCACTGTTCTGGGCCACGGGGAAGCAGCAGTGACCTGGACAAATCCCTGCCTTCATAGAGCCATTCTCCATAGAGCAATGGCTAGAGAGGATGTGGGTCAAGGTGATTTTACTCACTCTGACAAAATTCCGAACTAGAACATGTTTACATGCTGGCGTGACGATGAGGCAGAGTGGGGAGGTGGCAGGCTCAGGTGCAGGGGGGCCTGGACCTGGAGGTGCCGCCTCAACTCTGAAGCCTCGTCAGCCTGCAGGGCGGGGTGGGGTGCTAAATGATCCTCGTCCTGCTCAGCTGTTGGGAGTGGGGCACACCACTTGGGTGATGACCCAGGGCTTCTGGATAATCTGGGGGAGATGGAATGATTAGGGAAGGAAGGCCAGCCATGACTCTGGGCTTGTGGGGAGGCCTTTTTGGGTAAGAAGGGGAAAGGAAGGGAGCCTGAGCTTGGGACAAAGGCTCAGCCTGGGTGTGACGAGAGGATGGGCTGGACCTTGCAGACCTGACCTCTGCCTCTTAGGATGCACATAGAATAGCTTCCAGGTATCTCTGGACTATATTATGTTGATTAAGAAGCGCATGGTTTGATCAGAAATAAGCAAATCATGGTGCACAATCTGCAAGGCTGTGAGAACAGATCCACAGCACTGGCTGAGAGCCTCCTGTGAGCTGCACTGGGCAGGGACGGCTGTCACAAATGAGGTCACAGCCTCCTGGGACAACAGCACATGCTGAAAAAGGCAGCACATGACATCATTCGGAAAATCCTGCATCCTGCTCACCAAGCAAGAGCTTCCTGAGAGGTATGGGCCCCTGGCAGCGCAAGACCAGAATCCCCTGGGCTAAGGCTGAGAGAGCACATGAAACACACAAGACAGTCTCAAGCTGCTGGCGTCAGCTCATCTCCTGGCCTTCTGAGCCAAGCTCTGCTCTGGGCCCTGACTCTCCCATCTATGCAGTGGAATATAACCCCTTTCATTTGCTTGTTAAGGGGATGATATACCAGAAGGTGCCAGCACGAGGTCCCACACCTATTTTATCAAGTTCCTGGAGAGACTTGCTTGAGTATAGGTATGTGGCATGGTGAGAGAAAGTGAAAAAGTAGTCTGGGGCAGTTCACAAGGCAGATGGTAGGCCAGGGAGATGGGGCTTTATCCTGGAGGTAATGGGGAGCCACTGACAGTTTCAGAGCAGCACAGGGTCCTGTACATGGTGAGGACCTGGCAGAGCAAGGTGATGATAATCATGGTCAAAAGGAGAGGCAGTATATACCCAAAGAACTTTAAATCAGCATACTATAGTGACTCAGCCACATCAGTGTTTATAGCAGCTCAATTCATAATAGGTAAGCTATGGAACCAACCTAGGACATGTCAACAGATGAATGGATAAAGCAAAATGTGGTACATACACACAATGGAGCATTACTCAACCATAAACAAGAATGATATTATGGCATTTGCCAGTAAGTGGATGGAACTGGAGACTATCATGTTAAGTGAAATAAGCCAGTCCCCCCCCAAAAAAAAACAAAGGCCAAATGTTCTGATACTTGGAGGCTAACACACAATGGGGGTTGGGGCGGGTACAGAGAAGAATAGAAGTTCATTGGATTAGACAAAGGGGAACGAAGGGAAGAGGCAGGGATGGGAATAGGAAAGACAGTGGAATGAATCAGACAAAACTTCCCCTATGCTCATATATGAATACAAGACCAGTGTAACCCCACATCATGTGCATCCACAACCATGGGAGGTCATACTCCATGTATGTATAATATGTCAAAATACATTCTACTGTCATGCTGTCATGTATAACTAAAAAGAACAAACAAACAAAAAAAAAAAAAAAAAAAAAAAAAAAGGGCAGGGGGAAGTAGGTGGCCTAGGCCCGCACAGTGCTGGGTGCAGTGAGGAGGGCATGAGACTTGGGAGCAGCACGGTGGAACTTGGCCACTGACTGGAGAAAAGAACTGAGAAAATCCAAGAGGGAAGAGGACTTACTCAATAAATATCAAGCGGATGTAGACCACAAGCATCACCTGGTCTCACTGACTCTGAGGACAGGTATGGCTTATGCTTAGCTTTCCAAGCGCTTATCCGCTGCATGGTGAAACCAGGATGACAGAGACGTGAGAGGTGCATCACACAGATGATTTTGCGGTGCCTCCTATTAGCCACAGTGGGTGACAGTAGCAATATGGTATGGAGTGACAGGCCTGGGGCTAGGAGTCACTCACATTCTAATCCCAGGGCTGCCACTGCCGGGCTGCAGCCTGGACCTCCATGAGCCACAACCTGCCCCTCTGTACAGGAGTGGGGAGAAAGGCCCTGGTCTCTAGTGTGGTCTCAGTCTGTCATGTGGAAATCATGACAGAGTAGTGAGGGAGGGAGTAGAGCCCAGAGAACAGGGGTGAGGCTGGGCTCCACCCCTGCAGAACCTACATTTGCTTCTCCAGGGGGACGGCAGGGTCCACTCTTTCTCCCAGGATCCCGCAGAACTCAGGGCTCCCATGCTTGATGGGCTTGAAGCCCCCTCCAGGAGCACGAAGCTGGCGCCGCCGGTCCCGCGAAGGTGACGGGGATGACTGCCGTTTCTCGTTGCCATTGAACTGGGCTGTGAGAGGGAGAGAGGAACAGTCATCCCGGGCTCAGACCACTGCTCTGGGTAGCACTTTACAATCTGCAGGAGGAAGAGTTTTAGACCATAAAAAAATAGCCCCCCAAATTATGGCTTCTGCTATGGTTTGAGTGTGTCTTCTCCCCAGATTTGTGTTGGAACCTCAATTCCTCACACACCACAGTGCTGGGAGGTGGGACCCAGTAGGAGGGGCTTGAGTCATGGGGGTGGAGCCTCCTAAGGGGAATACTGCTGTCCCCAGGAAGGGGTACCAACTCCAGCAGGCTGCTATACAGCAGGTTCCCCCCTCGTATTCCCTTCTGCAGGTGCCCTTTTGGCCTTCTGCTTTTTGCCATCAGTTGAGGTGACTTGAGGCCCTCCAGCACCATACCCCCGGACTTCCTGGCCTCCAGAGCCATGAACTAAGTAACACTCTGTCCTTTATAAATGGCCCAGTCCGAAGTATTTTGTTATAACAGAAAATGGGCTTCCCAAGACAGGACATGCAGGTGCTATTAAAGTCGGATTACGAGTTTGAGAGGTTGGCTGAGTCTCCAGAGTCCACTGGGCTTAGTCTCAGCCCTACAGCAACCTGTGACCTACAGTCAGTGGGGACGTGGCATTCCCTTGGCCTCCCCCTCTGAATGGCTCCCAGGGGAAAAATCCTCCCTCCCCTTTCCCTCTTCCCAGCCCACCTAGGACCACACTGCTCACATCTGCTCCCTTTCCTCAGCACAAACCTGCAGACCTCTCTACTTGGGGGTCAGGTATCCCCGAGTTTATTTCTCCTCATTCAGACCCCCCTGCATGGTCAGAGCAGAGCCGCATAGAGGACAGACCCCCCCACTGTGCACCCCCACAGGTTTTTGGAGGGCAGGACTTTGCAAATACCCCACAAAGCACAGATGAAATGAGCTGAAACTTAAGTTGTCAGAAGGCTCCCAGAAACCAGCTGCTCCACCTTGCAAGTTCTCTCTCTGGGTATCTTTCTCTAAAAGACAGGGCTAATGATAGCACCCACTCCATGGGGGGTAGATCAGTATGGAGAGGACTCAGCAGAGACCCTGGCAGATAGCCTGTGCTCGATCAGTGTTAAAATCAACACTTTTATCATTATCACGCTTGCTCTGTGCAGACACAACACTGGGGGCTTCACATTCATTACCTCTCCCAACCTCTCCAAAGCTGTGTGCCCGGCTAAGTTACTTACCCTTTGAGTGCCCATTTTGAACCTCACTGGGCTGTGGTGAAGACAGATGAGAGAACACACCCAAGGCTTAGAACAGGGTATGGAGCAGACCAGGACTAGTCTGCAGAATGGGGCTCCTGATGCCGAGTCCAGCTGCAGGCCACCATGTCCTGGGCTGAGCCTCACAAAGGCAGAAAGCTCCCCTCTAACCAGCAATGGAGGTGGCAAGCCACGTCTGACCTCCCCGCACAGGGCAATCGACCCTTTGGCTCACAGGAAGCAGTGAGGAGACCCCAGTCCCAACTGCCGCAGTGTGTTGTCTATTGGGACTGAGGAATGTGAAAGAACTTGTTCTCTCTCTCAACCACAGAGCAGTCGGGGCCTGAAGCATTTCTGTCCCTTTAAGACACCTCTTTCTAATTAACCAATACGGAAAACTGGAAAGGGAGGTTCCTACCAAAGGCAGGCTCCAGACACACTGGACCCAGCCATTCTTGTGACCAGGCAGGGCACGTGCCAACCTGCCCCCCCCAGCAGCAAGGTCTGGCAGCAGTGGAAGTGGCTGACCCGACACAGTGCATCCACCCATGTCACTCTGAAATACCCATTTACAGGTGCCAGGCACAGTTGAAGGCTGGGCAAACGACAAAGAGCAAAACAAAACCACTGCCTGCTGGCACAGGGTCCTGGTGAGGAAGGACAGGTAATAAATATCCATGTCAACAGTCAGTGACGAGTGTCACAGAGACACACACAGCATCGCAGAGAAGGCTTCTTGAAAGGGATTTCTAAATAAATACCCAAAGAGAAGGAGGGACATTGTGGGAAAGACAATCCCAGCACAGGCAGGAGCAAGTTCCAGGGCCCGGAGGCATCGAGTGTCTGAGAAGCCACATGGTCCGGGGTGACTGGGGTCTGGTGGACCCTGGCTGTTTTGGGGTTCTGAAGAAGGCTCTAACCTGACTTGCTAACAGGACTGCTGTGCTAAAAAAGAGAAGGGCAGCGGGATGTGGGGCTGCCTGTACTTTTTAAATTTTGCTGCAAACTTATAACTATTCTAAATAAAATTCACTGATTTTAGAAAGTTTACTAAGAGAGAGAGAGAGAGAGAGAGAGAGAGAGAGAGAGAGAGAGAGAGAGAGAGATATGGGTAGAGGGGGAGCAGAGGACTTTTATACTCAAAGCAAAGCATGGGTGGCTCATGCCTGTAATCCCAACGGCTCAGGAGGCTGAGGCAGGAGGATCAAGAGTGCAAAGCCAGCCTCAGCACTCAGCAAGGCCCTAAGCAACTCAGTGAGACCCTGACTCTAAATAAAATATTTTTTTAAAAGGGCAGGGGATGTGGCTCAGTGATTAAATGTCCCAGAGTTCAACAACAACAACAACAACAAAAGAGGTGAGGCATGGGAGAGAGATGGGCAGGGATGGCCACAGGCTTTGGCCTGAGGACTGGGAGGACCAGCCAGGCCGTACCCAGGGTAAGGTCACTGAAGGAACCTCTTTTTCTGGTGGTGGTGGGCTAAAGCCAGGGCTGGGGCCTTGGGACTCAAGTCACCATAGATGCCTGCCCCTCCCTGGCCTCCGAGAAGCCTGAGATATCTTTCCTGGGCTCCCAGTGAAACACGCCAGCCCCCATAGCTACTGGTTGGATGGGGTACATATTCTTGGGTGGAGGGATGAAAAGGTGAAGCAAGTTCTGACCTGAGCACCTGCCTTGCAGAGCCCTCAGTGGGTGACTGTGGGTGGGTGCACGAGATCTGACGGACAGGTGAGGGCCAGGTCCAGAGAAGGTCCTCCTCCTTCTTCTTCAGGTTTTTTTTTTTTTTTTTTTTCTTTTTTTTGGTACCAGGGATTGAGCCCAAGGGCACTTAACCACTGAGCCACATCCCCAGTCCTTTTCAATATTTTATTTGGAGACAGGGTCTCACTGAGTTGCTTAGGGCCTTGCTGAGTTGCTGAGGCTGGCTTTGAACTTGTGATCTTCCTGCCTTAATCTCCAGAGCCACTGGGATTATAGGCATGCACCACCACACCGGGCCCACAGAAGGTCCTTTCTAAAGAGCTCAAACCTCTTCCAGGAAGCCCTCCCTGACCACACCCCCTCCCAGGACTCACCTTCATCTCTGCCCATGGCATCTCCAATTTCCAGTTCCCCATGAGCCGCTGTGGGCTTGGGCTGTATTGCATGCGCCCCACCCCCACCATGCCTACCACTGTACCTGCAAGGTAAGCAGTGAGCAGTGGATGCTGTGTGAAGACACCTAATGAGCTGCTATTCTGCTTTATTGGGAAAAAAATATTGGGTTTCTTACCAGATAAATTGGATAAAACCAAAAAGCATCCTAGTCAACACTGCAATTCCCTGTTGACTTAATTTATGCGTCCGTTGGCAAGCTTAATAATATAGCCATATATTTTAGAGAGAACAGGTGGTGATGAATGACAGGCTTAATTAGGCAAATCATTTCACCTAAAATACAAATATACAAACTCCAAGTGCAGTGATTCGGCAGGCAAAGAAAAAAAAATTTAAGAACAAAAGCTCCAAACACAACTGCTTTCATCCCTTCTAATTAAGTTTCTCTTTAATCTGCAATTTAAAATGGCAATTCTTTTAATTTAGTGATTTTTCTGCAAAAGATAAAGACACAATCCCTCAAAAGAAAACCTGTATTTAGCGGAAAAAAATACGCTACCCCTGAGTTGTTAGAATGGCAGAACCTAATGAATTCTGCTTTTAGGCAATTAAAATGGAAGCAAGAATCCTACAGGAGGGAGTCAGACTCAGAGCTGGGTAGGACAAGGTATGGGAGCTCCTCTAACTTTGGTTCTCATTATGGGGACCAGATCCCTGGTGGTAATGGAGAGGTGGCCTGGTCAATGTCTTCCAGGGCCCAGCCAGCCAGGTGTCTTACCCCAAATGTCTTCCAAAAGGTCCTGGCCAGGTGACAGAGCTCATCCTTTAAGACCTGGCTCAAGTGCCCCCACCTCTAGAAGGCTTTCCTGCTCCTTCCTCTGGAGGGCTAGAAGTCCCCTTCCGACTTGGATTATAGGTCTTGTAACCATCAGTCCTGAAGTTTGGCCACTGCCAGTAACAGAAGACAGTGTCTGAGACACTGAGCATTAAACTTCCTATTAACCCTGCCATGGGGGTAATAGGTGAGGGACGCGTGCACAGAGGAGGGGCCAGGAACTACTCCTACAGGGTCTCAAAGCTCAGCAACAGGGTGAGGTCGAGCCCAGGACTGGAGGTCCACAGGGTGGAGCTCGCTCACCCTCAGGTCTTTCTTTCCCATAAGAGCACCAAGGGCTGGGACAGCATGAGCTAGGCTTTCCTCCCCTGGTCTCCAGGACTGGAACTGCCAGCTTCCTGCTCCATCTACGTGATGTCTAGAGACCTCCAAGTTCTAGCACAAGTGCTACCCCTCCAAAAGCTCCCCTGGAACTGCTTCTGTAGCTCCAGGGGCATCCACACAACTCTTGCCAGTCTGCCTGGGCCTTCTGTGGAGTGGAGCCTGGCACTGATTTTCTCTTTGCCCCTAAACTGCAGAGTTTAGCATGCAGGGGGTGCTTAGAAAATATATGCTAAGATGGAATAAATGTTTTCCTTTAGGGTTCATCTCTTTCTCATCCACCGTTCAGAGCAGGCCAGAGATAGTAACTTTCTAAAAGCCAACAAATTTCTAAAGCACAGGGCTTACAAACCCTTGTTGGCTTCCCAGTATCCTGGGACAAAGGCAAAAATCCTCACTATGGAGGTCAAGGTGCTCAGTGACTCAGCTCCATCCTGACTTTCTACATGCATCTTTCCCTATAAAACCCCTCTGGGTTCCATCCCATCCTGAGGCTCTTAGTCACCAAGGATGGCTGGCCCCCAAATCCAGTATCTATCTGCCTTTTGGCCTTTCCTTTGTCTATGTCCAATCTATGGAATTCCTCCTCAGGTAGAATTCCTTTCTGCTCCTCTGAGTCCTGAAGTCCCCACACCACTGTTCCAGCCATGGCTCTTAGAACTGGATGGACACTTGGCAGAGATGGGACTTTGTGTCTCAGTCTCTCTTGGACATTCAGCTGATGGCAATAAATGGTCCTTGGCCTGAAACAAGGTCAGGGATGTAGGGACCACAGCAGCATCACAGAAAGGGTGTGGACTTAGGAATCAGGAAGTCCTGGGTCTGAATCCTCCTCTCTCATTCCTTACGGCATGACTTTGGGCACATTTCTAAACCTCTGTGAGCCTTGGCTGCCTCGTCTGCAAAAAAGAGCTGACAACATCCACACCATGAAGGACTGTGGAGGTGGTTAGCATCTGATGGTGTACCAAGGTCTAGGCAGGCCCCTTGTAAGGGGCAGACTCTGACCCGTGAGCACATGCCTGCTCACAATGGTTCTTTTCATGGACTCTTTAGGAGAAAGTACCTTGTATCAGAAACCCTCTTCCATTCCCTTGACATCGGTGGGATTCCTGACCACAGTGGAAGCTCCAAGAGGATGGACCATTTTGTTCACTGCTGAGTCTCCAATGCCCAGAATAGAGCCTGATGGAGAGCAGGTGTTCCACAGCTGTTGAATAAATCTCCACCTAGCTCAGCAGGACCATGACACCTCCATTCATTAGTCAAGAAAGGAAATTCAGGAGCTAGACACCCTCCTCAAATTATTTGAAAAATGGTTTAATCCTTATTTGGTACTTCCTGTGCATGGACAGGTACCATGGAGGAACTGAAGAGCACATTTTCCTCTAATCTTCCTGGTGAACCTCTGAGGTTGGCATTAATGCTACTAGCTGTGTTTTTACAACTGAGGCCTGGTGCAGTCACTAAGGAGCCTGGGCTAATGGGGCAGCCCACCATGCAGGCCGTGGGCCCTGCCTCCAGCCCCAGCCAGGAGCCCTCTGCTCTCTGGGCCGTCTCCCCTCACCTATGGTTGCCCAGCTGAGGCCAGCACTGCTCTCCAGGTTCAGACTGTCCAGCTGCTTCCTTCTGGCTGACCTGCAGCCCATGACCCTCCAAGTTCTCTGGCACAGTACAGAGCCTCCTTTAAGTGGAGGCAGTGAGGCTTAAGAGGATTAAGAACAAGAATGGGTGCACAAAAGGAGCTGCAAGGAACACCACACTGTCAAAGAGGCACCTCCAGCCTTTCCATGGAAGAGCCGGAAGTGGGCATGGGCCATGTTTATAAACCACATGGGGCTGACAGGAGGGGCCTGGAGAATGTTCCGGGCCTGCTGTTTGTTCAAGGATGTCTTGTTACTCTGAACAAACAAGGGTAAAGAAGCCGAGTCAAAGCACCCCTTCCACAGTCCCTGGAGCACATTCCTGCACACTGCCAACAGTCAGTTGGGGTTCCAAGAGGGGTGTGTGGCGGGGAGACTGCACAGGCCTGGAGGTGGGGTGAACTACAACGAGCTCCAGAGTCTATGAAAATGTCACAATGTTTACAAGAATACACAAACATTCGTAGATATAAACCTGTGCCCATGATAGTCCTCTGCTATTTCAGGTTCCTAAAAACATGCACTACATCATCCGACCCTCGCCAACCCACTGAGACGTGTATTAGAATTCCCTCAGGAGAAACTGAGGCCCGTGCAGGTTCCTTCTCCCCTCCCGTTCAAAGTGGGCCTGGCTCACCCCTCCCCGTAGGCTGTGAGACAAGGGGCAGCTGGACAAAGGCTTGGTTTGTGCGTCTAGGGTGGCCAAGGAGAGGCCTCTGTGTTCACCTGCAGACACACAAGGCCCCAAGGTTCGAAACTGCCACCCAAGTGGGAGGGTGGGTAGAGATGTTCCTGGGTTTCAGGAGCCACCTACACAGGACTCCCCATGCCAGGGATGGGGAAGGCAGGCTGGGCAGAATGAACGTGACTTTGTCCTCTGATTTGTGACCCGTCCCCAAAGAAAAACATGGACACTGGTGGTGGGTGCCTAGCTACAGGAGACTGAGGGATAACGTCAGATGAAAATGATGAAATAACCCAAACCCAAGGGCCTCTACAGCGGCCAAAGCCAGTCATCGTCACCACCATAACTCATTTCACAGATGAGAAACAGAGGGCTGAAAATCAACCGACAACAGCCAGACCTGAACCTGGACCTGAACCAGGTTTCCTTAATCCTGAGACCTTAGCAAGTTCAGCACAAACCTGTTACGGAGCTATATATTCTCAAAACCCTCAGCAGTTAAGTGACTATAGTGACACCATCAATCAACACCTATGGAGCCCTCGCTGTGCCCCGGGTCTCAGAACTTCACTCCAGCTCCACTTCACAGATGAGGAAGCAGGTGGCCCTGCTAGCAAGTGGCAGCAGAAAGCCTGAAATCCAGACTCCTGGCCCCAGCTTCTGAGTTCCCTCCTAAGTTCTGGGCTGGGCTCACCTGTCAGACACACCTGGGACCTGCTCGTGTCTGATGCAGTGTGTCTGTGACACTCTCACCCGCAGACACCCACAGAAACTTACTGAGAATTCGAGACCCTGGGAAAGTGACTTTCTCTATCCATAAGTCAGAGGAGCTGCCCAGAGCAGTCTAGGCATCTATGACGAGAAGTCTGACTGCCAGGGCACACTAGGTGTGTGTGATGGAGTGAGGGAAGGCAGAGGGAGACAGGAAGGGACACAGTGAAGGCCACACATGGCTCCCACTGAGTTGCCTGCTACCCACTGGATACATGACCTGTCCTCCCATAGGCAGGGACACGGTTTCAACTTTGTACTGGGAGTTCAGATGAGAAGCAGCAACTGAGGCAGTCAATGACCATGCAGAAGTGCACCCTGCCCTGCAGGTCTCCCAGCCACATCCGGAGAGAGGACAGGTACCTGGCATGTAAGAATAACAGGAAAAGACAGTGGGAAGTGGGGGTTAGCTCAGAGGTAAAGCGCTAGCCTAGAATGCACAAGGCCTTGGGTTTGATCCTCAGCATTGAAAAAAAAGAAAAAAAAAATCCATGAGAGCAGAGGACACGGTCATCTGTGGAGTCCAGCACTGAAAGAGAACTTTGGGTTGATTTTCCTGGGATCTGAATTATTCAATAATTTAGCAATATCTCAGTGCTCATCAATGTGCCAGGCTCAGAGCTGGATGGGGACCCAGGTGGGAACAGGGGAGGCAAGGCCTTTGATCCTATGGAGCTTAAGAGGCTCTGAGCACAAGAAGATCTCTGATCTACCAAAGAGAAGGACGAAGACAGTTGACCAAATCTTTGGAATTTTTCTGTACAGGAGAAAAAGGCACTTGAAGGAACATTTCTATCAATATAATTAGCAGATGAACCAAAGCTGTTGAATACTTGATGTTTTCTAAGTTACTAAATGAATTTATTCATCCGTCAAATAGAAAAGCCAACTGGAAAAACCTGTCCCTCCGTAACATATTAGCCAAAGGAAGTGAGTGATCCCAGTTCTCTCATTGAAACCCCCCTTTCTGGGCAGACCTGCTGTTCACACGTGTTAAACATTAATTATGACTGTTACTCATTACACAGCAAAAGGCTCCGGGTACTAACACAATTGTTAATTTCCTCGCAGGACCAAGGCATTCTGGGAAGTTGTGCAGAAGACAGGAAGTGTCCTGGGAACCGAGGGAGCCAGTTGTGAGGAGGAGAAGGCATGTGGCTGGTGTGACAGGCAGCATGGCCAGGTCTGGTTCCCCACTGAACCCTCTGCAGAGGCTGTGCCTGTTTATTCCGAGCTCCAGAGGATGAGTCAGAGGGCTTGGTGGGAACAGCGAGTCTGGAACAGTGCCCGCGGCACACAACATCAGCCTTACCGACTTCAGAGCATTCATGCTTATGGGAACAGGGATTAGCCAGGTGGTCAACTTTGGAGCAAGCAGGTGCTTCTACCTTAGCAACAACCCACATTCATATCTACACAACTGTGGAGAGGCCAGGTGCTGTGGTCAGACTGACCCAAGTCTGCTGCTGTGTGCTGTGGGTAAGCTGCTCACTCTCTCTGAGCTCAGCATTGTCCTCTGTGTGATGACAGTGATGGCAGGACTTTCTAGGGTTAACCTACGCCAGGTTTGTGTTTGGGGTTCAGGAAGTGTTAGTTTCCTGTTCTTCCCCCTTACCTTAATGGGATTAATTTAAATCAGTCAACTGAGCTGGTTCAGAGATGACTCACAACTGTTTGGGCAACAGAAAAACCTGGGATCTTACTTTCCCTTTCTCTGTCCTTTCAGTCTCACTTGATGAGGCTAGGGAGGGGTCAAACTCAAGAGGGAGGCTGGTGTGCACCACAGCAGCAGTACCCCACAAACTCACGGTGACAGGTGTGCATCCGGAACCCAGAGGAAGGGTCCCAACCTGATCTGGGAGGAGGGCGGGGAAAGCATTGGGCCTGTTGGAGGTGGTTTCCTGGAGGAGGTGACACTGATACCACCTGAGGCAAGCGGTGACATCTCCAACCCTGCCCCACACCTAAAACACACTATGTGCTCAGTGAGCTCTAGATTCTAAGTGAGGTTCCCCCAGATCAGTGGCATGGGCCATCACCTGGGAACTTGTGAGAAATGCAAATTCTTATGCCTCACCCCTGACACTGACTTGGGGACCCTGGGGGTGGGACAGAGTGCAACCTGTTTAACACTTCCTGAGGTGATTATGATGCATGTTCAAGTTTGAGACCCCTACTCTAGGCAAATCAACCAGGCCCTAAGAGTGTCACACTTGGAATGGTGACAGAGCAGGTGGCAAGCTGGGCGCGGTGGTGCACACCTGTAATCCCAGTGACTTGGGAGGCTGAGGCAGGAGGATTGCGAGTTCAAAGCCAGCCTCAGCAACTTAGCGAGGCCCTAAGCAACTCAGTGAGACCCTGTCTCTAAATAAAATACAAAATAGGGCTGGGGATGTGGCTCAGTGGGCGAGTGTCCTTGAGTTCAATCCCTGGTTCCAAAGAAAAAAAAAAAAGAACAGGTGGCAAGAACGATCCTGTCACACTTGAGGACTAGCAAGAACGATCCTGTCACACTTGAGGACTACTGGCACAATCCTGGGGAGTCAACAAAGACTGGGTAAACCAGTGACCACTGGTTAGAGCTGACGCTGGACTGGATCCAGGATTCCCTACGGAAGTGTTTAAGGCTGCCCCTGCTTCCCGATGCCAGGTGTGAGTGGGAATAAGTTTTGCAAATGAGGCCTCTGGGGCTGCGAAGAGTCTCTTTATATAGTACAGTTTTTATATCGAGTTAAATTTTATTTAATATACCAAGCCTCCCCCTGAACACCACTAACAACTCTTACATGTGCACTTCTTTAGGGATTACAATATCTTTTCATCCAGATTCTCCCCCTTGGATCACCACAGAGACCCAGTGTGACAACAGCGATGACGATCCCTAGTTTACAGACGGGCAGGTTTAGGGAGACTGCACAGCCTGAGACCCTGAAGCGGGTGAGTGGTGGAGCTGGCGTGTGAGCTTGGGATTGTCTGCCTCCTCCCCTCCTGGCCTTGACGTGAGAGACACACTGTCCTCAACTTTCTAGAGCAGAGAAACCTGCCAAGGAACTCATGGGGAGGACAGATAAGCACCCATCACTACTATGCTGAGCAAAATACTTTTGTTTGAGTCATATGTCTGCCTTCCATCTCTGCCAGGAGGCAGATCTGTCACTGGCTGAACTCAGCAGGCTGTCTGAAAAAGGAACTTCAAGGGAGTCGAATCTTCAGATAGTGATTCACAAATGAAAATAACTTTGTTTCTCAAAAAGTTCTCTGGGTGCTCTTCACACGCTCTCCTGCTGTCTAGTTCCACGATCAAGCATTCTGATTACTTACTTCTCAGACTGGACTGCGGATTGCAACAGATGTAGCTGTTACCTGCACTCACTGGGTGAAAAGGAAACCAATGGCCCTTCCGTGGATGGCCCGACCAGTTCTGCCAAGCAGTCTGCGGTGGTTCCCTTCCTCTCGGCCTCAGTGTCCCCTGAAGGACAATGGGAGTGGGACTCTATGGTGCAGATCCCTCCCTGTGCTAAGTGGCAGCAGGAGGCCAATCTGTGGGATGGAGCTGGGTGCCCCTATGCAGGCAGGAACCTCCAGAACCTGGTTTCCCGATGGTCCTCCACTGGAGCTGTTTCAATAATGGATGGTCCCACCAGACATGTGGGAGAAGCTGGTGCAAGGGAGAGGAGAGTCTGGGACACTCCCTGTGGTTGTGGAAGGGTATGGGCACCTATCATTTTATGCCACATCTATGATGGCTTCAGGGAGTGTCACCTGGGGGAGACTAGGGCTCTGGAGTTAGACTTAACAGACTGAATCCCTACTCTGCCACTGTCCAGCTGTGGGCGCCTGGGCAAGTGCTTCTCTTTGGGCCTTAGTTCCTCTATCTGTAAAAGGAGAAAGTCAAGCTGCCAGAGGGTGGTTATGAGGGTTAAATGAGACACACAAGGTGCTCAGTGGATCCAAGCAATTATGCCTGTACTTTCCTGATGGGACATCACCATTCAAACCAAGACCCCCTTCACTGGGGACTGCCAGTTTCACTTCTCAACAAGGAGGCTCCCAGGGCAGGTTCAATCCCTGTCCTTGCACTGGCCCTTCAGAGATGTGAAGATGCCCAATCTGTGCCTAACCCAGGTCTGCCTCTATACTCCCAATTCTTGGCCCCAGCTGTGGGTCCCCCCCAGTGTGGCTGCCTTCTGTGTAGGCTCCCTTGTTCATCTTGCAAGGTGTACCACAAAGCACAGGGCCAGTCAGACCTGCCACACCAACCTTCAAGCCCCAATACAGGGTAACATCACCATAGGCTCCTTGTCCCCTTCCCTGCACTGGGTAATGGGCTTCCTGTGGGCTCAGAGCTGCTTCTGGGGGACAGGGGGATAGGGCAGGAGGCTGTTTTTAGACCTTCCCACCAGTCTCATAATTTATTTCTCTAAGACTCTAGCTGGAGTTGAGAGTATACCACAGCAGGTCAAGAGCAGAGTCCAGATGGCTGGGGAAGGCAGGTATCTCAGCAGGTGGGAGGGGTAGAGCCCATTCCTGGAGGCCCTTGGGGAACCTGACCATGTGTCTGTTCTGGGGGCTGGGACCCCACACGGGCAGAGTGACCAGGGGTGGCCAAGGCCACCATCAGCATTCTGAGGGAGAGCACACAAGGAGAACCCAGGGCTCTTCAGAGAGCTTGTGGTGCTTGTCACCTACCAACTCCCAAATCCTTAGTGAAAAGTAGGCTGCAGAATTCTGACAGAAGGGAAGACTCTCATTCCCATGAAGATGGGACCACACACACTTTGTGAGAGTTGTGCTCACACATGGAGGGCAATGACCTTCCTGTGGTTGCACCCCCAGGTGGCTTCCACACATGCTGGTCTGGAGACCCAGCCAGCGGGGCTGCCTCTGTGGAGAACATCAAGCATCCCTTCAAGGGCAGCATCCTGAAAAGCAGAAAGAACCTCTGCCTCACAGAAAGGACAGAGGATTCAGATCTCCTTGCCTCACTCTCACCTAATAGACTGTGGTGCACACATGTCCCTGCAGCTGCTTGCAGGCCAATGTCCCACAGCTTCTGCTACGAATCCCCCAGGGACAGGAGGCTCTGTGAACACATGCAGGTCGCTTGCAGGGGTCCTAGATTCCTGTCTCCCCTTTGGTGGGCCCAGCTCTACCCTTCAGGGGCCCACATGCTCTGCATCCTCAGGGAATTTGAAAACAACACCTGATCCCTGTCCAGTTTCCTTCTTCAGGTAGACACGCAGAATCAGAACATGGGGAATGAAAAGAGAAGGCAATGATTTTGCCCAGCAATCTTTACCCACACAGCCACTCCTTAGCAATGAACCCTGCACCCCAGGTTGCCAGGACCCATCACAGAGAGCTCCTGACAGCAGAGAAAAACTGGGACAAGGGCAGGACCCAGCCAAGTGCTGCCTTCCTCCCTCACCACACCAGTGGCCGAAGCACGAGTGCAGACACTTGTGTGTGCCTGCAGGGATACTCACCCCCTAACACACAAGCATGCACATTCACACATGCTGCACTGACTCAGGTGGGAACTCTGCCCTTCATTCCTGAGCAGCCAGGCTCTGGGTTGACAGATGGGGCCATGACGACACTTCAGCAATCCAACCAAACTGCTTCCCTGCATCATCAGTACCTGAAAGGTGGCTCATCCACCTCTTACCCCACTTTCACTTAGTGATAGGGAAACAGTGACTAAAAGCTAGGGCTAGTAGCATCCTCCAGTCCCAGAGTGACAAACAGCCTCCTCCTTCTACACCCCAGGAATCAGAGCTGAGCCAAGGTTGCTGGGAACAAGCACAACTGGCAACTGCTCTGGAGAGGAACACAAGGTGAAAGACTTGATGAGACAGATGGGGGCGTGATTCTGCATCTGTCTTCTATTAGCAACCTGATAATGACACCTGAAGCAGTGGCTCAGTGACGTAAAACCAGGGCCGGAACGAATGCTTGTGGGCTTAGAGATGGATTCTGAGAGAGTTCTATCTGAAACCTTCTGATTCTTTTTGAACTACATGTACAGAAGTTCTACCACCACCTCCGGACATGAGTGGGCAGGTCTGGCCCCAGAGCTGATGTCTTATATGGGTGGTACCCAAGACGCCATATTTCTTACTTTGCTCCTAGGTGATGCCAATGTTCCTGGGATCACACTCTTGATCAGCAACATACCAATTCGACTAGAGTCTCAAAGGTAGCACTCAAGTGACCTGCAGATGGTCCATTCAGGACAGGCCCAGACCCCACACCTGCCTGTGGTGCTGTCTCATGCCAGGGGGCCACAGTATCTAGGAGAGTTGCCACCGGAGCCCTTTTAGCCCCTTCATCAAAATGGAGTTTGCAAAGAGCAAACTCATGGATGGCACAAACTCCTCCCACCCCTGAGGAACATAGCCCCTTATCAGTCACATTGGGACAGTTCTTAGATTCCAATAAGTCAAGAGGAGAGGGGGCTGTAAAAGGCACAGGAGAGACATGGGGTAACAAAGGATTGTCAGTCACAGGACTACTTTTGTCTTCAGCTCTTGACCAGATGCCGGAGATACAAAAAGGGCACAAGATAGGCAGTTCACATGCAGCTACAGCTGGCAGGCGAGATCAACACCCACAGAAGTAACTCTGTGATGGTGTGAGAAATGGTCCACCAGTGGCAGGCATGGGAGACTCTGCAGGCACAGCTAGGCTGCAAGGACAACATGGGGCACATGGCTAGGTGCCAGAGGGCTCGCAGAGACAGTGCTATTCGAGTTGGTCTCAGAGGAGGCACAGGGTCTTCCAAACAGGATAAGACTAGGAAGGGCATTTCAGGCAGAAAAGCTAGAACCTCCACTGAGGGGCCCGGAACGGGCACTGGGCTCACTACTGGGGGACAGAAAGGGAAGTAGGGTCTAGCTGTGTACAAATAAGGAAATTTAAAGCAAAGTGAATTTTAAACAAAACTCTCCCTTTATGACCTTCAATGTGGTAGGAATTAAATGAGTCACCCTGTGTCTCTCTATTTACGTGCGTAACTCTTAGATGCAAACAAATGACTTGGCACCTGGCTTTCACTTCTTAATATTAGACACAAGCATTTTCCTAGGTGGTTTACATCAGTTATTAGTGGTCACACAATATTCCATCACACAGATGCACAAAAATCCATTTAGCCAATCCCTGATGTTGGATGTGACAGTTGTTCCCAATTTTTTTGTGATTAAAAACAAAGCCTCTTCTGAATTTTAGATCAACTTTAGCATAGAGTCTCAGGAATCAGAATCAAAGGGTGTGAGCACTGGGTTTATGACTTGTGACATGTGGCCAGATCACTTTCCACAACGAGTGTGGGAGAGGAGCTCTGGATGGACACCCAGACTCTGGAAAACCAGCCTTGGAGGTGGCATCTGAGTTGCTCGGAGGGGCTCTTGGCCAGGGTAGAGGGGACCAGCTCAGTCCCAAGGCCAGGATGTGATTGCCCATGCTCTGAACAGACTCATGCCATAGCTGGGATGGAGATGCAGCAGCCCTGTAAGCCATGTAGGCCTGTGTCAGCCATGAAGGACTGAATGGGGAACTGGGCTCCATTAGCCTGGGTGGAAGTTATTTCTCAGATTCCGGGCTTCAGTGAGCTGGGTACTACCAACCAGTACCAAGACAGGATCAGACTGCAGAAGCATCAGGACTGCCTCTAAAGATGGAGACTGGAACCTAGATCCTGGGCACCAGTCCCTGAATTTCTCCATGGGACCTACATCATCTTTGAAGGATACTTGGTACTAGGAAAAAAGTCCAACTGGATTGTCAAACAAAGTGCCCACATTTGTCTGTGGCAGGCTGGGACCCTGCACATCCCTTCACCTTTGGGGCTCAGCAGCTACTTCCTGAGCAGGGCCCTGCTGCCTACCTGCCAGGGCTGGGATGGTGACCCGGTTCCATTCCCACGGCTGGTCATACTCGTCGGCGGGCCTGTCATCATCTTGGGGCAGTTTGCTCTCACGCAGTCGGGGGCTGACCGTGCTCTCTGAGTCTGAGTCCACGGTTTGGCCTTCGGGTTCATAAGGGGTGTCGTATAACTGGATGCCTTTGTGCTGGGACCGGACACTTTCCTGCCTCTGGAATTCTGCAGACAAAAAGGAAGGAAGCAGAAATGTCAAGGGTATACAGCGGGGAATTTGGGATACCTGCCAGGAACACCCCTGGGTTCAGAGTTGCTGGCCAGGGAGGTGAAGATGGCACAGGAACAGCCCTTTTTGTTTCCTGTAGCCTATGTGCAGGGCAGGTGTCTCTGCTCTCCCTGGGAGGGGTGGGGGGCTCTTGGGTGAACCTTGGGTGAACACTGTGTTGTAGGTATATTCTGACATTGCCCAGCCCTCTTGCTCGACAGCCAATGGGGACCCTCCCCACTACAGCAGTTCACTGCCCTCACTGGACTTTCAGGCCACATTGTACAATAAAGAGATTGGGTTAAATGATCCTCAAGTTCCCACGTAGGTCACAGATTCAGGTAAAAGAACCCACAAGCAGATAATTTCCCTGAGATGACCAGGGTCACCACCTTCTGCTGTGAGACCATTCCTTGCAGTTCTAATTCCCCCAGAGCTCACCTTTTACCCAGGCTGAACACACCTAGGAATTTCAGAGATGCCTGGTTTCACTTCTGAATGAGGAAGAGGACCTTGTGATCTTCTGGAGAGGGTGTGAAGACCTGGTCCAGGGAGGGCTGAGAGCTGACTGCCTATCTAGTTGAGAGTCAGACAGGGGACATGTGTTTCAGCTGCTATTCATCCCAGGAGAGGTAGTAGCAGCTGGAAAGATGGATGCTAGAATACTAACACCAGGTGCCTCCTGGTCAAACAGGGAACCAGACTTGCTTCTTGAACACCCACTGTGTGCAGGGCCCATGCTGGGGAACTGGGGAGGGTTCATTGCTGAGGCTGTGCCTGGAAAGCCCACCATTTCCAGAGGACAACATGTGCCTAAATCACCATGACACTCAGGGACAAAGGGAGCTCAGCACAGGACCTGAGAGGGGCCAGGCAGGAGAAAGGAGAGATGGCATTTGAACTGACTGCTCTGACAGGTAGAAACAGGAGAGGGAGGGCCTTCCCTGTGGCAGAACCAGGGCGGCCAAGGCAACGTGATGGAGAGCATGCCCACTGCCTACCTTAGTTTCTCATCTGGTGAGATATATGTGACAAGTGACCATTTCAGTCATTATTAAGTATGCAGCTCAGCAGCATTAAGGATACCCACATTGTCGTACAGCTGATGCCATTAACTGTCTCTAGAACTTCCTCATTTTCCCAAGCTGAAACTCTGCACCCCTTAAACACTAATGCCTCACCTCTGCTCTCCTCAGCCCCTGGCAACCTGCATGTCTCCATGGCTCTGACTACTTGAGAAACAGCCTTCAAGTGAAATCTTCTGCATTTGTCCCATGACGGGCTGACTGCTTGGCATCACATCTTTGAGGTTCTTCTGTGTTGCAGCACATGTCTTTTTAAGGCTGAGTAATATTCCATTGTACAGATATTCACTGCCTGCTCTGCTGCAGCCCCAGGTACAAGGCCGGGAGATGGGGTAAGGGTCAGAGAGAGAGCTCTGTAAAGAACTCTGAAGCAGTCCCCAATCCAGAGCTCCAATATTATAAAAATACAGCAGCTGGCTCCCTGGGGGTTATGGCATCTAAGAGGAGCTGATGAAACAGAGATGATGACAGCCAGCTGCTTTGGGGCTGAGCTCTATGGTCCAACGCTACCTCAAAGGGACAATAACCCCCCGAAACCCACACAGATGCCCTGATGAAACAGGAGCCAATGATGTCGTGTGGTGTTTGCGTTAATGAACTTTACCCTGGTATTTCTCAAACTTCATTTAGTCACATACCAACTGCATGACTTTTGCTGCTTTTGAGGACCATGCCAGTTAATATTTACCACTTTTGTTTATTTATGTTGTTAAGTAAATAAATTCACTTAAGAAGAAAGCTTGTATCACATAAGCCATTATCCTTTGCCAAAAATAGATGCTAAGCATACAAAGAATGAAAGAGAATAGAACCAGCTACTAGGTACTGCTGCCTGCTGTGAGGGGCCTGGGGCTTGTTTTCTCTCTGCTAAAAAGGGGGATTTTCGAGTGTCAGAGAGATGGAAGATGCAAGCAGTAAATACTTCCTTTGGAAAATAATGATTTCCTCTCTTTAAAAAAGGAAAGAACTAACAGGCAAAATCTGACTATGTGGTTCTCAGGCCACTTAAAATCATGTCTCCTCTGAGAAGATGTCCCACACTTTGCAAAATATGTTTTTTTGGTGTGTGCTGGGAATTGAACCCAAGGGTGGTTAAACACCCAACCACACATCTCCATCATCTCCATTCCTTTTTATTTTTTATTTTGAGACAAGGTCTCACTAAATTACCTCAGGTCTCACTAAGTTGCTGAGCTGGCTTCGAACCTGTGATCCTTCTGCCTCAGCCTCCTGAGTTGCTTGGATTACAGGCGTGTGCCACTGAGCCTGGCTAAAATGTGTTTTTTTTATTGTGTCCTATGAATAAACAGGGGTCATGTATTAGTTTTGAGCATGAGGTCTCCCTCATTCATTCATTCATTCATTCATTCATTCATTCATTCATTCATTCATT
>JAJEJO010000081.1:1049868-1213763 GCA_020662805.1 Glaucomys volans
ATTCATTCATTCATTCATTCATTCATTCATTCATTCATTCATTCATTTGGAACCAGGGATTGAACTCAGGGGCACTTGGCCACTGAGCCATATCCCTAACCCTATTTTGTGCTTTATTTAGAGACAGGGTCTCACTGAGTTGCTTAGGGCCTCGCTAAGTTGCTGAGGCTGGCTTTGAACTCGCGATCCTCCTGCCTCAGCCTCCCGAGTCGCTGGGATTACAGGTGTGCACCACCGCGCCTGGCTATTTATTTATTTTTTACAGAGGGAGACAGAAGAAAAGGGAAGAGCAATGAAGTGGTAGGACTTTGTCACTTTAAAGTGAGGACCAACTATTAAGTACTGTACACAACTTTGTAAATCACTTATCCATCAAACTACTTGATCCTCTACTTACTACTTTGTAGGGGTCCTCATCCTCTGCAGCATTCTCCCTGTTCTGAGGGATGAAGTCTAGCCTCCTGCTGGAGGATTCAAGGCTGAGGATCCACAGGCTGAGAATACTGGGGGAGCAGCTGAGAAGGGGGTGACCTTCCTCTTCACTCTCCACAAGTAGGACCCGCAAACACGGGGAACACTACCATTTACAAAGCACTGCTCGTGTGAATCGCTTTTAATCCAAGGGCATACAGCACTTCACAGGTGCACTTCTGCTAGAAGCCCTTGCTGGCTCTGGCTCCCTCCCAGAGCCTGGCTCCAGGTCCAGGCACTCTGTGCATGTAGATGGAAAAAAGAATGAGAACTGAGGGGCAGACACCACTCTTTACCCCCAAATTCCAGTTAATTTACAAAAGTCCCTGACGTCAGTGATAAAGTACCTGGAGGAAAATGCCAAACGCGATACAGTTCGGCATTACATAACATTCAGAAGAGGCAGATATTCTACATAAATATCAACCTAAAAGGAAAGCATGTGCTGCGAACAGATTAGCTATTAAATCAGAGGGACCTGTGCTACACCTCTCATGCAGGATTTATGGTTCTGGAAGCATCTGCGCCTTACCAAAGCTGGGTTTGTAATGGCATGCAGTTAAGGCAGGGGATGTTATAATGGCAATCATTAAAACAAGCCTCCTCCTGTATTACATGGTGAATTCAAATTTTCATTAAGGACCCAACAATAGGGAACAGTTAAGTAAATTATGGCACGTTAACTGGATGGAATATTAAGTAGTCATTAAAATGATAAATTGGAAGATAATGTAGCTACATGGGAAGACGTGCATGAAATTATGCTAAACTAAAAAGTAAAATACAAAATTGTTTATGTGCCAGGGCAAAAGTATGTAACGTGAGCTTTCTAAACAAGTCCTGGGCAATGTGAACAATGCCCCAAAGGGAATTCTGCTCTTAGCTTAGGAATTGCTCAAAACCGGCACGGCACATTTTACTCATAATATCCAAACTCCAGTGACGGCAATGTCATTAAGTACAGACACACACAAATAAAGAGCTGAAAACCCGATACAGGAAGGTAAACAGCTACTGCGTACGGGGGAAGGGATTATAGCATAATTATTTTTGAAAGTTGTAAATAATGAATAAAGATGCTACAAAGGAAAAAAATGTAATTAAGACAGAAAGTAAATGTGATGTTGAGCAGACTGGGTCTCTGGGAGCTGTCTGTGTTTTGGAAGCAGCAGTCTTTCCCTGAGAAAAGGCTCATGTAGGGAGCAGCTTCTTTTCTAGACAGGCTGGCCAAGAGCCCTGTGAAGCAAGAGCCACCTCGTTAGCCAGGCCAGCTCACCAAACATCATTAGCCAGGCCAGCTCACCAAACATCGCTGTCCCTTGCCTAGTGACTAGGCCTGTCTACCTCGTTAGCCAGGCCCCTCTGGGATGGTCCCAAGACTGATGCAATAGAGGAACTAGTGACCATGTGTTTTAAGTCATGAGTTATCTGGATGTCGCCATCTACACATTCACGGAAAATGACCTTTACTACGGATGGCAGGCAGTGAGTTCATGCCTCTTGGGCAGTGAGCAGAAATACTACACGGACAAGGTGGGAATTTCTGTTGACCTCTGGAGTAGAAAGGTTTTCAAGTGGAATGAAACACGGAGAAAAAATGGAAAAGAAGGCACTTTCTTTAGAATAAGAAAATGTTAGAACTGGAGGGAGCCTAAGAACTGGCCTGGGCATTTTCACCAGGTGGGCGGGTGGCTGTGGAGAGGCCAGCCTGTGGAAACATGGAGAAGGCAAGGGCTGGGGAAGACAGCAGGCAGAGCGGGGCACCCAGGGCCAGCTCAGCATGGACGAGGAGCCTGAGCAGATGTGATGGGATTGAGAGACTCCTCCGTCTACAAGCCACAAGCTACACTAACTGCACGTACCCTCTGTTCCACACATGCATGGCTTCTCCACAGTCCACTCCCCCCACCAGACTGGCATGCCAGTTTGTTACAATGGACACATCAATATCACCCAGGTTGCTAATTTGCATTAGGGTGCACTCTCGATGCTGCACACTCTATGGGCAAATATGAATGACATGTATTGTCACATCATATTGTCACATGAAGCATTTACAAGGTGCTCTGCCCAGTGGTTTCTCTTTCCTCCCTAACCCCTGGCTACTACTGATCTTTTTACCATCTCCATAGTTCAGTCTTTTCCTGAATGTCACGTAGCTGGAATCACAGGATGTAGCCTTTTCAGACTGGCTTCTTTCTCTATGTGATATGCCTTTTAGTTTCCTCTACACTTTTCTCATGGCTCAATAGCTCATTTCTTTTTAACATTTTAATAATATTCCATTGCTGGATATACCAGAGTTTATTTGCCCATTCAACTAATCAAGGACATCTAGGTTGTTTCCAAGTTTTGGCAATTACAAATAAAGTTACTGTAAAGATGCATGTGCACATTTAATGCAGAATAAAATTCCCAACTTTCAACTTCTTTCATTAAATACTGGGTAGGTCAATTACTAGATCATATCAGAGTATGCTTATGTGCAAGTCTCTGGGTTCACTGCCCAGCACCATTAAAAAACTAAAAAGTATGTTTAGTTTTGTAAAAAATTGCCAAACTGGCAGGGCGCGGTGGCGCACACCTGTAATCCCAGCACTTGGGAGGCTGAGGCAGGAGGATCAAAGCCAGCCTCAGCAATTTAGGGAGGCCCTAAGCAACTCAGTGAGACCCTGTCTCTAAATAAAATACAAAATAGGGCTGGAGATGTGGCTCAGTGGTGGAGTGCCTCTGGTTCAATCCCCAGTACCCCCCCCACCAAAAATCGCCAAAAATTGCCAAACTGTTTTCTAATGTACTCCCGCCTGAGTGACTACTGTCTGCCTCACTTTTTGCTTTGGCTGATAGGAAACTTGGAGTTAATTTTGATGAAGAACCTCTGTAGCTAGGTCATGGGTAGATTCACCTTTTCTTCTATGTAGATTTTTATTTCTATTCTGTTGACCTTGTTATAGACATGCATTTCTCTTTTATTATGGACAGCTTCTAACCTGCATTTTGAAAGTAAATGGGCACATATCTAAATAAAAGAACACCCAATGCAATTCATGGTAAATGTCCTTTATCAGCAAGAACACTAGAAGAACACAAATCTTTTTTTTTTTTTCTTTAACCTTTTTTACCAATCCTTTGAACAGAAAAAGGAGGCAAGGCTTCACTGTCTGAGAAGCTGGGGCCAAGGAAATGCGTGCCCATCTCCCCTGCCCCTGGCCTTCTCCAGCAGCGCATGCACCCACTGTGCTCAACCACCTCTTCACTAAATGGCCAGTATTAGGAGGCAGGGAGGCTGAGACCCTCAGCAAGAGAAGGCAGACACACCCAGGCTCCTCCATGAGAGCAGACTTGAAACCACAACCCAAGAATGGGAGGCAGCTCTCAGCTGGAGGAACCTGGGAAGGCCTTAGAGAATTTAGATATGAGGTCATGGCAGAAAAAATGGGCACAGGCTAGAGGAAGACAAGGCTGAGGCCCAGGGACCAGAAGCATAAGGTAAACATGGGTTGTTCAGGGGCTGGGGGCTTCTAGATGCCAGGTGAGAGACGAAGCTGCAGCAGGGAAGCAGGTTTCTGTGAGGACTCAAATGCTGAGGGACAGCACCCCCAGAGTACAGAGAGACCTGCCTGCCCTAGGGCCTCTGGGCAGGGTGGAGCTGGGCGGGGAGAGGCCAGCCACAGCTGTGGAGCCTCACTGGAAATGACAGACGCTAGCCTGTAGGCCCCTCACCTCTAATTTTCCCAGTCAGGCTTGCCTGGAATCCACAGCAGCTCCAAATCATAGGGTGGCAGAGCTCGGTGGGGATGTGTGGCCCTTGGAGGCCTCCATTTTCATGGCCTGCCACCACTTCCAGCCTAAGAAACCTCTACTCTGCCTGGGGTGGGCATGCCCGGCCATGTCATCAGCATCCCCACCCATCTGACTTCTACATAGCTGACCTGTGTCCAAGATGACAAGGTTGTGAGTGGGTGAGCTCAGAGTCCTAGCCAGGGCAGGAAGGGCTGCATTACCAGAATAATGCATCTGCCACAGACCAGGCTGCCCCACATTGACCACCTAGAGGAAGGCAAAGCCCTTGTCCAGGAGCTAACAGGTCAACAGCACAGGGGCTGAAAACACTGATCCCACCACACTGCTTGGCCTGGATTTTGGCTCCAGCTCCTGTCTGACTTGGAGCAAGTTGCCTCAGTTTCCTCATCTGTGGGGGGGTGACAACTATACCCACCTCGAAAACACACTATGAGGATTAAATACATATATGTCAAATGTTTAGAATGGAGCTTGGGGCAAAGAAAGCACTCTGTGAATACCATTATCATTTCAAATACCATTATTAGTGACTTCCTTGGAGCCTCATCTCCCAGACTGCCTCTGTGACTGTTGTTCGCTCCCAGAGCTTCAGAGGCCTGCATGTCTCAACACCAACCTCTAAGTCTATTTCCGTTTCTGGGTCCACAACCCCTGATTTCAGCTGCTGTGGGACAATCTTCCCCATGTGGGAGTCGAGATCTGATCAGAGCTCGTGAGTAATGTGAAACACACAGCGAGGTCTCAGGGACATTTACAGAAGGGGAAACTGAGGCCTAGGGAAGGGGAGAAGTGGGCTGGGCAGAGGCCCAAGATCCCTAACTCCTGGACCAGGGCTCTTCCTGCCTCTTCTGACATTTCCTGACATCTCTTTCATCAGCTTGTTGTTTTAACCCCCAGGAGGCAGGGCGTCTATTTCAGGCAGAACTCTGAGCTGTTGAAAGCACACCCGGCACCTCAGGCCGAGGGATGAGCTCCAGAGGAGTGGCAGGCAGTTGTTCCTAATTAGACACGGCAGAAACCCAGCCGAGAGCTGGGGTACCACATCAAAGGGGAGTCAGGGGCTTTTCCCCATCTGCACTGTTCAAACATCTGTTAGAGAAAGACCCTCCCCCTAAGCAGGGCGCTTCAACAGGCGGCTGAGTTCAGGTGTCCCTTGGAGGCTGCAGGTGGGCAGCCTGGTCCAGTAGGAGTCCTTTGGAGTGGACACTGTGGGCCATCAAGGGCAGGACAGCTCAGAGACCAGGCTTGGAGACAACCCAACCCTCACACATGAAGAAGGCCCCACCTCCTCCCCTATCTATCTGTTTTCCGGAGCTGTCTAGAAGCCAGGAGACTGACTAATTGGACTTCTTCTGCCATCTCTCCAGGTGTGCACAGAAACACCCAAGCAGCAGAGGGAGCGCTCTGGGGAAGCTGGGGTGTGGAATAAGAACAATGGGCCCTGGCAGTGGCCCAGGGCCTGTTACTACTGGCAAACCTGTGCTGCTTGCTCTTATGTGCTCAGCCTGAGGGCGAGGGAGAGGGCCAGCCAGGAGTGGGGAGCTTAGTCTGCTCCCATCCCTTGGTCATCTGTATAGGATAGTCTTCTCAGGAGCCCCTCTGGCCTCAAGTGCCAGAGGACAGACAAAGCCCTGGCACCTGATGACTAATATGCTTCCATCATGATTTAAAAGGCCACTTGGGCCTCTGCCCTGAGCTCTGAGCTCTCTGTGCCATTACCTCTGCATTCTCTACCCCAGCCTGTCACTCTGCATCTTCCAGTGGCTGCCTTTGCGTGCAGAGGACTCTGGGCAGCTGCGGGCCCAGTGCTGGCGCCATCCCCTGTGGAGACTCACTGAGGTGGGGTCGCTGCTCCTGGAGCCCAGGGAAGTGAGTGCACACGTTCCCCTTTAAAGGAGTCACATTCTTAGAAGGTGGCATTTCCATTCCAGGTTGACTGCAAGACGCAACTTCAACAGCAAGTGGGGAGCCTGCTTACTTTTCTTCCTTACTCACAGAGCCCCAACTGTGTGCTACACTGGCCCCAGGTCAGATGCTGAGTACCTGCATGGTGTTAGGTGAGGCTGGGGGCCCTCAGTGAACTCTTGGTGTAGCAGGAGAAGCAGGACGCCACCATCCATAAGCACTGAGTTAATAATGGTTACTATGAGTCACTAAGTGCCTGCTTGTGTACCAGGCACCGTCCTGGGTCCTGGGGAGTAAAGTATCACTTATTCTCAAGACAGAGGAGCAGGAGTAATATAGATTGAGCATCCCTGAAAAATCAAAAAGTGAAACTTTTTGAGCACCCATAAGATGCCACAAATGGGAAATTCCACACCTGACATCATGTAACTGGCTGCAGTCAAAATGCAGGCACACCAAAAACACTGTGTACAATTACCTTCAGGCTAAGGGTGTGAGGAGGATATGAAGCATGAATGATTTTCATATTTAGTGGTGGGTCCTAGCCCCAAGATATCTCATTATATAAATGCAAATACCCAAGTCCCAAAACACTCCTGTCCCAAGCATTTTGAATTCTCAACTGCACTGCATTCTATAATGCAGAACAGGCTCAGAGGAGTGGAGGCTCTGCTGGGAATCACCCAGTTGTGACTGCTGAAGTACCTTAAAAGCGGGACCTGCATGGGCAGTTGGTAGAGGTAGAAAGGAATCCAGTGCCTAGGATTTGGAAAAACTTCAGGGAGGAGGTAGCATTTCAGACCTTAGAAGGATCAGGGAAACAGAGGGACTGCCTAGTGTCACAGAGAATGACAAACCCAGGAGGACATACTCAAGAAGAGCAGTTAAAAATGAAGTTACCAGGACAAAGGGCAACTGAGGAAGGACAAGCACAATGTCGTGGAGAGAGGAATGCTGGAGGATTTTCAGAGGAAATCGAACAGTCTGCGCTGCCTTAAGCCTGGTGCTCATGAGGTGGACGGGAATGGGGTATGGCTACCAAACAGCTGGGGACAGGTTAGGGAGGGTGTAGAGGGCACAGGAGGGGCACTACTCTAACAGGCAGGAAACTGGAAAAGGAGGGCCAGGAGCCTTAATAAGGTCTTTCATGCAAATCTTCACAGTGGTGGGCAGGATACACTGGGGCACGCTACTCAGCTGCATATGATTCCAAGGTTGGACCCTCTGAAAAATGAGGGCTCCACCGTTTCAAGGTGTAGAGAGAGGACACTCAGGGTTCCAGAGAGGAAAACATGCTCCTGAGAGCAGCCCCCAGATGTGGAGATGCAGGCATTCCCACTGGGATAAGGGCCAGGATCAGGCTGGCCAGGGCTGGCACTGGTATCCTCAGGACAATGCTGAGAGGGTTGGTGTCCCCGGACTCCTCATGGTACAGAGGCCAGGGAGGGGCTTCCAGACTTGTGTCTCCTGAGTGTGGACAAACTGGACCTGTGCAGAGGGCCAGCACCCCACTGATACAATCTTCTAGTCTGCTGGGCACAGTGAGGTCTCAGCTTCCAGAGGGGCCTGGGAGCCACTCTAATGTGATGAAGCCACAGGGGTATGGGCTTTCATGCCTGACCAGTCATGGCTACACCCTCAGACTATGGGGGCTTCACTCCTTATGGAGCGGCTTCTCAAAGAACCTCAGAGCAAACCTTGGAGGATCCACAATGTGCAGGACCTGTGTCTGCCTGATAGAAGGCTGCAGCGTACACGAGGGGTGGCTGGGGCAGGGGTGGGAAGACTTGGGCCTGGATCACACAACAATGCCCACTCTAAGAAGTCCTGAGAGCCAGTCTGTGCTAAGTGCATTCTCATTTAGTTCTCCCAACAATTCTGTGAGGTACCTCACGGACTGCAAAGCGAGCTGTGGACAAGGGCTTCCCAGCTCCAGAGACCAGGCTCTTGACTTGTGGCCCTCTACACCACCTTCCCTGCCCAAGTCTGTGCTCCCTCCTCCTCTCCACTAGGTACAAACACAAACTTGGTGCTCAGGCCAGCAAGGGAAGCAAGCCCCGGAGGGTCCTGGTCCACCGCACTGAGTGACACCAGCAAGCCATTTCCTGCTTCTGGTTGATAGTCTGCTTATCAAACAGGGTAACTGGGGCCACCTTGGGGGGTCCCTCCAGGCATCATTACAGTCAGTCTGTAAGGAAAGCAAAGGGCAGTATCCTGAGGCAGGAGCTGTCCATCAGGAGGTATTCAGCACATTCTAGATGCTGCTCAGGGGTTGCTGGTCCCCGTCTGGATGGCACTAAGCCAGACTGGTAGCAGGTGCAGGGGACCAGGCTCCCAGGACAGGGCCAGGCATAATTCTTCCCCCCACCTGTACCTGAGGCTCTGGTAACCTGTACTAAAGCACCCCTTGCCACCTGTCAGGTTTCCCAGCTACCCAACATATATGCTTAGGGCTGGTCATGGGGTCACTGTCTCACACTGAGAGGGGTGATGTTGGCATCAAGCCCCATGCCCAGAGCAGCTGCCCCAGCGGAAGTGACATGCTGAGATCTGGCAAGCTCTCTGCCCAGCTTCCTCACCCTGGAACTCCTTCAAGGGAGCAACTAATCCCCCCAGGGACCCAGAGACAACTCAGCCTTCTGGACAGCAGTACTGAGGCTGCTGGCCCAGGACCAGCCTGGCTCTCCGCTCACCGGCTGTGTGACCTTGGCCAACTGCCTGCTCCACTGGGGCTCAGATCTCTCACAGGTGAGGCAAGAGGGGATGAACCAGATAATCTCAGGGGCCTTTCTGACTCTGAGTCCTTCAGTCTGTTTCCATGAAGAGCAGATGTTCACAGAGGGCTTCCTGTTCCAAGTGCTGTGGCTCCACAATTGGAAGAAGGAAGGGGGCATACAGGAGAGTACCTACCCTACCAGCACGGGGGTCGATGCACTCAGCATTCCAACCACCCTCCAGCAAACTGTCCCAAGATAGGGCCATAACATGAGATCGAACACTGCCTAGGGAGAAGCTCCACTCCACTCCAAGTCTCAATTGCCTGTCTGGAATAGCTCATTTGTGTCAACTTGGCTGGCCTACAGGATGCCCAGATATTTGGATGAACATTATTCTGGATGTTCTCTGCGAGTGTTTATGGATAACATCAACACTGAAATTGGTAGAGCAAGCAGGCTGCCATGCCCCTACCATGGGGTAGGCCTCATCTAATCTGTTGAAGGCCCTGCATAGAACAAAAATGCCAGCCCTTCCCTGAGTGAAAGAGAACTCTTCTGCCTCTCTGCCTCTGAACTGGGACATTGACCTTCTTCCTGCCTTTGGACTTGAACTACACCACTGACTCTCCTGGTTCCATGCATCCAAATTTGGACTTGAATTACACCACTGGCTTTGCAGCTTGCCAACTCACCTGCAGATCTTGGACTTGCCAGCCTCTGTAATCGTGAAAGTCAATTCCTTAAAATAAATCTGTCTCTGTCTCTGTCTGTGTGTGTGTGTGTGTGTGTGTGTGCGCGCGCGCGCGCGCGCGCGCGCACTCGTCTCTCTCTCACACACACCCACTGTTTCTGCTTCTCGAGAGAGTTCCCATGAATATGTACTTCTGTGAAGTACCTTCCTTCACCACACACTGAGCATGTGGGCCTTGGATGGGCTGCTTATCTTCTCCCTTCTTAAGAAACCCAGTTCCTGACAAGAGCAGATCAACACAGAAAGCTGGGTCTATAAGGAAACCCTTTTATCACGAATCAGGGGAGACACACAACTTTACTTGATTGTAAAGTGCAAGGTCTGCAGTCAAACAGAAATTCCACCTATAAGACTTAACAGAAGCAAAGTCACCATGAACCCAAGGATCGCAGTGAGGACCCCACCTGGTCCAGGAGGGACCACCTGCCAGGGTCCAACCCAAATCTAACAAAAAAAGACTAAGGGCAGCACTTTCTCATCCCAAACAGCACTCCACAGTCCACACAACCCTCTGCATTATTTGGTCCTTGTAACCACTGGCTGCAGAAGGATCCTGGTAGGTAGTGATGGCATCTTCACTTAATAGGAGAAACAAGAAAATCCGAATCAGGGAACACGCCAAACTCACGGGGTGAGAAATCAGCACTGTTCCTGAGTAAGGAGTTCTAATTCTTACCCGGCTGGATTTGCCAACTCTACTGTCCTCTCTTGTATCTCAAGGTGTCACAGCACAAAACTCCTCTGAAATGTTTTTCTGTTTGCTTGTTTTACAGAAGAGTGGGAAACGGGCAGGTGTGTAAAGTATGCTACATGTAAGAACTGGAACCTGAAACTGCCACCGTTACAGCCGACACCATCCACCCAGCGTGCCCAAGAATGATGTGAAAGGAAGCACCTGGATGGAATGAGAGCTTGTATTGGAGCAACTAATAAATAAAAACCTACATACAAGGACAGCCCCTCCCAAGGGCCCTAAAAAGGTGTCCTTTAGGTATTCAATACTATACAAAAGGTGTCATCAACTTCTAGAAAGGGAGAGTGAGCAGAGATAGCCTCTTCCAACTGGCAGCCTCCAAGAGACCCAGCCCGAAACCCTGCTGCCCTGGAGAACCAAGTCCCATTTTCTGTTCAGTTAGGGACACAGGATACTGAGCCCACACAGCATGATAGAGGCAGTGCTGGGCCT
Organism: Glaucomys volans; assembly: GCA_020662805.1. Taxonomy (NCBI): domain Eukaryota; kingdom Metazoa; phylum Chordata; class Mammalia; order Rodentia; family Sciuridae; genus Glaucomys; species Glaucomys volans. The sequence continues at coordinate 1,060,703 of JAJEJO010000081.1, forward strand.
CAAAGATGAATCCAACACTGTCACAGGCGTCTGTCTCTTCCCCACCCTAGGGGTTTTGAGACTCCTGTCACTTTCCAGCAGTGTGCATGCTCAGCTCCACCCCCACCCCCACTTCTAAGGGCCGAGTTCTAGTCTAATCCATCCTGACGCACCCCTGCAATTCCTAGCGCAGAACCTGGTTCACAGATGCTCTGCAAATACTGGCTAAAAGAACAACATAAACAAACAGCCTCTTACAAATTCTGAATTTAGCACAGAAAAAATATTTTAAAAATATTTGTCTCCTCTAGGAAGGGAACCATACCCACAGACGACTGGAGGGAATATAAACTGGAAATGGCCTTTTCAGAGGTAAAATTGGTAGATCTAACAAAAATTAAATACCGTATGGCCTGAAGTTCTGCCTCTAAAAATATCCAGACCCACATGCAAAATAAATGTTCATGGATGTTCGCTCTGAATAGGAGAATGACTGAGCACACTGCTACTCACACTACAGAGCCATTCAAAAGAGCTAATGCCCTCGGACAAGACCTGTGACAAGGCAGAAGAGAATGTGTCTGTAGATGTGCACAAATGTCTACTTTTGTAAGCAAGTGGGAAAAGGGTTAAAGAGTATGCGAATTATTAATGGTCTTGGTCTCTGGAGAGAGTTCACTTTTTATTCCCTATATGCCTGTATGTTGCTTTTTTTTTTTTTTACCCAGAGCACTTTTGTATTTTTTTAAATTAGCATCTATTTTTAATGTAATGATGAAACAGATTTTCTGAAGGAAGTTGCAAATGTGACCCACAAAGACCAGCCTCTTTATGATGGTTCATAACAGCATGTGTGAAGTGTCTCTCCTGAGGCAGCACTGAGTTTTACATCAGCCAGGAGTGTTAAGTTTACACAGGAGAGATGAGAAACTGAGGCCAAGACAGGAAGAGCAGATGACGAAGGTGGCACACTGGGGCTAGGATGGACCATATCCTATATCTGCTTTGTTAGAGTCTGAGTTTGCACTGTGGCCATGTGACACCTCCATCTACTTCATATTCTGGCGGGACAGGCTTTGGATCAACAGCTTCTATTTTGGTGATTACTCATAGACACATTTTGCACCATGTGATGCACACACATTCAAAGTTTAGGAATTAAGTCTGGAGCAAACAGTGTGCTTTTGTGGGTTGTTTTTATTCGCTTGTTTGTTTTTGTTTTGCCTTGTTTGGGCACTGGGGATTGAACTCAGGGGCACTCAACCACTGAGCCACATCCCCAGCCCTATTTTGTATTTTATTTAGAGACAGGGTCTCACTGAGTTGTTTAGCACCTCATTTTTGCTGAGGCTGGCTTTACAGGTGTGTGCCCTGGCACCCAGCTGTGTTTTGGTTTTTAACTTCAAGGTGTATATTTTAACTATAATATGCTCCAAACATCCACAGAAGCACTGGATTTTCTCCTCCTGCTATTGAGGACTGAACCCAGGGACACTTTACTACTGGGCTATATCCCCAGTACCCCCTGCTTCTTTAAATTTTGAGACAGGGTCTTGCTGAGGCTGACCTCAAACTTGTGATCCTCTTCCCTAGTAGCTGGGATTGCAGGCGTGTGCCATAGGCCCTGGATGTCTACACACACAAAAGACCGTAGTTACTCTCTTGGCACTGCAAAAGGGTAAGCTCTCCCCAAGCACCTGGACAGGTCTAATCACTTTTTGGCACCCCTGGTTTTACTGCAAAGGGCCCCACCCTCCCTGTGGCTTGATGCCCTTTCTTCAAAGTCACAAATCAAGCTAACACCCATTGCTCAAGTTTGATCAGCAAGTCCTGAACCAAAAAAATATCCTAAGGTGGATGACATCAAACAGGTTGCCCTGTGGGGGGCAGGTGTGCTTGGGATGAAGAAGGTCAGGCCCTTGATGGCAGCCTTGATGCCTCCTGACAGATGGCTCCTTGCCCAGTGGGATTACAGCAGCATGACACGTTCTAATCTAGACTGACAAGAGGCGAGATTCCCACCCAGGAAGTATGCTTTAGGAGATGGACCTAGACCCCTGAACCCATGCAGTGGGGTGAAGGAGGAAGAGCCCTGGACACACAAACACTTTACTAGTTTGCTGTCACTCACTTGTCCAACTGGGCACCTGTGTGAAGCCTTGAGTTTGTCCCCCAACTCTGCACTTGATCCCATGTTTTGGGTTGGGGGGGTCACATCTCTCAGGTCTGTTTCACCAAATTTGAGGCTGGATTCTCTCCCTGACACCACACACAGGGTTAACATCACCACAGTGTGTTCATCAGCTGGGAGTCTGACAGCAAGTGTCATCTATGAGGTGCCTGTAGTCAGCAACAAATGCCACAGGCACCAGACATAGAATAGGGTTCAGGAACATGGTGAGCACCTGCGCGCGCTCTCACGCACACCCTCCCCCCCACTTTCTTCAAGCCCTCTGGCAGCCTCATATCCCAGCCCCTGGGACCCCACCTCCTGTGGGTTTCCTCTGCATGCAATGTCAGAAGCATTTCTTATCAGGTATATACACATGAGTGTCTCAGCCAGGAGTCAGCAGCAGAGGAGGTGAGTGACAGGTGAGGGACTTTAATAAAATGACAAGCCTGTTACAAGGAGATCTTGGAGATTTGCTGGAGATGCTGCTGCTTCCTTTTTTTCTGGAGTGAGATGAGCCTTAGCACTTGCATTCTGGATTAAGTCTGTGAGCCAGTGGAGGAGGACTGGGAGAGACAGGGAGATGGGGAAGGAGGCCTATTTGAGTGTATAAGTGCATTTTACATTAGAAGTAAAAGGAAGTCAGAGGAAGAAAAACAAGCCAGGCTAAAAACAAGGCGGCTCTAACCTAACGTCACTGCCAGACAGAAAGTGTAAGTCCAGCTGGAGGCAGGGAGGCCAGAGTGGGAGGAAAAAGAAAACACGAAGTTCCCACCTAAAAATAACTGGGAGTATGAATGTGAACTCATCATTGAGGGAGAAGGAATTTCTGATATGAGCCTGAAATCGCAGTCATGCCTGTTAGGAAGGGGTTGCCCACATTCTGGAATTAAGATTGTCTTCCAACAGGGAAGATGGTGACACAGAACTGAGATCAACCCCGAGAGCATTCCAAATACATACGGAAACTCTGGAACACCAAGCTTGTCCAAAGCCCAGACCCAGGCGTGGCAGCGGGTGGAACACGGTATGGGGGTCAGGAGCCTAGCCCCAGCTCCTGCTGGCAGATCATAGACAGCACGCCTCTCCCTGGCATCTTCCTGGTGTGCAAAGCAACCAAACCTTAGGTGCCAACTGACCTTAGTTGCTCATTTACTTACTAAATGACCCTCTTACACACCATTTTTCATCATGTTTATGTTTATACGTGATTGTAGCGCCACATGAAGAAGTGAAGGCATCCATGGAATCTGTATTGGACTTTCATCTGGCCAACTCCCAGGTGAGGGACCCTGGCAAGTCCCCCAACCTCTCTGGGTATCCAGCAGCGCCTCAGCCAGATGATGTCAGCAGGCTTCCATGAGTAACAAATGAGGAGAACCAGGCTCCTAGGTATTAACATCTTCTGCCCCACCTCTCATTCAACCTTGTTGATATTAGAATAAATGCAAATACAATTCAAAATTATTAGTGACCCCCCCGCCCGGTTCCAGGTAGGGAATATGCTGCCAACTCAACATGCCCATGAGCACAGTTTGAAACCTGACTGGGGACTTAGGTTCAGACCTTGGCTCTGCCATTTGCCACCTTGGGCCTCTGGTGAAGGACCTGCTCAGGAGAGCCTCTGCAGCCTCCGCCGTGGAGTGGGAGAGTATTAATATTGACTTCAAGGGGCTGGTATAAAATAAAACCAGACAAAGGATATAAAAGAGGCTTGTAAAGCATAAAACCCCGTGCAGATGTTACGTGTCAGAGAGGAACAGACATCCATGTGCGCGGATGCACAACGGTATTCCTGGCTGACATCTGGTATAAATGACGCATGGTCAATAGTTTAAGTCCACAGGGAGAGGACATCTCATTTCATCTTTCTTCTGTAGCACCAGTCACATCTAGGGCCTTTCAACAGAATCAACTTCTACCTCGATTCTATTTTCCATATTTACCCCCTAAAGGCAAGACCCTGAACTCCATGACAAGGTTCTGAGAAGATGCGATCTAACTCTAGGGTTCAGAAACATGACAGCAGAACTGACGGGGAAGGAGTACCCTCTAATACCTGGAGACCCTCTAATATCTGGAACCGAAGCTCTTCCTGCGTGTTTCATTAAGTGTATCATCCGCTGGCGTTTGGCACGTCTCCACGAGCTGGGAACCCACAACTGATGTGGTATGACAGCTGAGCCGGTGCTGCCAGACAGGCTTCCTTGCTGAGGACTGGGGGAGGCCCGGCTGGGAAGAGTCAGAGGGGAGGGTGGCAGCTGTCAGGTTACAGCTGCCGCGCAGACACGCACTTCAGATTTCACTCATGTCCCCTGACTAAGGAGGCACCAGCCACAGGCCACATGACCAGGAGACTACTGCTCATCTTCCTCCTCCTGAAGAGACAAAGGAATGAGAAGCCTCACAACCCCGCCCTCCCCAGGAGTCTTGAACTCTCCCAGAGTGCAAGTCCTCTGCTGGCACTGACCCCCATGGCCTCCAGACCTGAGATTTTGGGGATCTGCCCCCAGCCCCTGATTAGAAGGAGGCTCTGCTCTTCTAAGTTTTACTACCAACTCTGGCCGAGGGCTGACCAGTCTGAGAAAAGACAGTGGTCACAGTATGCTCCCAAACTGAGGAGTCTCCTGTCACCCCAAAGGCCATTAAAATCCTGTTCACCTTCCACTGGGGGAAAGGGCACTGTTGCCTAATTTGCTTTGGTCACTGACGATGTCAAATACGTGAATAGAATACTCTGGGGAGCCAGGGAGCAGAGAAAGCAGGAGAGCTCCAGATGAGAAGGACAGAGCTATCTGGAAAACACAAACCATGAACTGCAGGGACCCTCATCACTCGCCCAAGGGAGCTGGCTAACACCTTCCACCCTCCACCCCATCCACTTTGTAGAGGAGGTTACTGTCGCCCTAGGATCCCTGAGCACGCTCCCTTCCATCTTTCAGACGGAATGGCTCCAGATCAATTACTCTAGGAACCAAATCATCATCTTGAGCTGATGTCCTTCAATGCCCAGTTGGCTCATGTCCAATGTCCAGCAATTCCATCAGATGGGTCAAGTCACTGCTTCCCAGGGGTTAATTTGCAACCAATTCCTCATACAGGTTCACCTGGAGGCTTCTGCTATTTAAAATGGAATGCACCAGGATGATAATTCCATTTAAAATGGAATTTCCAGGGTGATGGAAATTTTTCTACCTGAAATGGCCGTTTTGAAGTGTCCAAGCTGCAGTAACTGCTGCCATTCTGTGCCCCCGGTCAGCTATGGTCCATAGGCTGGTGATGCCGGGAGACGTCCTGAAGAAGCTGTGGCCACCTGTCTACAGGACTCTGAGCTGTCAACTTTCAGGAGGATCTGAACCCCACCTCACATCTAAGTCGAGCTTTCTAGGTTCGTTTCTGGCTCACAACTGTCAAGCTGGGACTCTGGAGGGAAAATCAGCACTGGGGAGGGTGGCCCTGCAGAGGGACTTCAACCCAGGTCCCAGGTCTCCGAGGATGCACAGTTCTGTAATCATGCAAACACATCCCCAGTGTAGTTCTGAGGGTAGTATTTAAATAGAGCAGTAGTTCTTTTAAAATAACTGGTAGGTCAGTGAACACTTGAATGAGAGTCTATAACCCTTATCTCTAGGACACTGGCTGGCTCCCCAGCCCCTGAGTGCTGGACAGATTCAGAGTGACAAACAGGGTGTCCACTGATGTGCCTGCCCTGGGCCAAGGTCAGCACCATTTCCCACCCACCAGCAATGACTTTCCCTTTCAGCTCCTCTTTCTAACACCCAGAGGCCTTCAAGGCTGGGCTCAGTTCTCACCTCCAGGAAGTGCTGTGAACACCCTGGATAGGAATTCTGCCCCTTTGGTGCCCTGTGCTGGGGCTGATTCTGTGTCCCATTCATATGTCAATCACCCAGGCTTAAAGGCATCCCAGGGCTGGCTTTAAGAGCCACGCCACTCATATAAGCTCTTATTCTGGAGTTTCCCAACTTGACCCAGGTTTTTGAGAGGAGAGGCTCTCAAAAATGATCAATCTGTCTTGGGACCCAGTGCCCTCCTGGTATCAGCAGGATTCTAATGAACTCAATCATTTGATTCAGGGAAAAGATACACTCATAGGTCAGAGATGGTGGGGGATTAAGGTTCAATAACTCAGACGATCCTCAGGAAAAAGCCCTCTTGAGGGGTCAGAAAGCCCCCCCATGAACTGGCCATTGGACACCTTGTTGGCCACATGTCCCGGTGGCCTCTGAAAGCCTGTGAAGCTACAGTCATGCTGGCTATTCTCTCCATCTCTGGCCACGGCATAGACTGTCCCCCCACCACAAAGCCATCCCTTCTATCTTCCCCATCTATGCATAAACCTCAGGATCCAACCCAGACATTAGTTCAGCACCTATGAAGCCACTGGTAGGTCCCCAGGGCCACCAGGCTAGTCCTATCCTCCTCTGCCAGTGAGTTTCTCCCTCCTGGCCTGCTTACCTTTCGGGCCTTCAGTCAAGCTTCAACTCCTTGGAAGCCTTTCTTGGCCCCTCTTCCCTTCAAACCTCAGTGAGCACTACATCACTGTGGAGTCCACATCCCATGAAGTGAAGCCCCAAGGCCTTTGAGTGCCAATTTGGGTCCAGTCTGCCTCCCACTTCAGCCTAGGTCTCTTTTTGGCCACTCTGCTGGGTTCCTGACACGGGGGTACAAAAGAACTGTCGAGTGTATAACACTCTTCCCAAGTGTTACCTGCCACCCCGCCCCCAAAACACCTTATGTCTGTGGCTGACCTGCTGAGCTGTCCACTCCGCTCTCCTCAAGCCCTAACAAGGTCTGCTGTCTGCCAGCGCACTACAGGCCTATGCCTCGCATGGCAGGAGAGAGACAAAGTCTGAGACGGCCTGCTCCCTCATCCCAAGGCCAGGCAGCCAGTCTGTCCAACAGCAGGTGTCCAGCAGCTTCTTCCCGTGGACAAGTACAAATAGGAAAAAAAGAGACAACAGAGTCTTAGAGCCTGAGGTTCCCAGAGGAGGCCCTGCTGAAGGACAGCGGGCCCTGGAAGGGGGTGGAGATGAACAGGAGCTGTGCTTTCCAGGGCTCACGGCACCACTGGGGCCAACTGAGCAAGCAGGGGTCTGTGTGAACACTCATGGCCTTCTGCTGAGGCAGAGCTGTTTCCCTGGTAGAGTGACACCCCACTCACCAGCCTTTCTGTACAGGGGAGCAAGGTGGGCATTTATAGCATTCCTGTCCCTCTGAGCTCTCAGAATTAGGACTCCTAAACACCAATGCTTGGTGGTGGGCAGCTCAAGGAGGCAGGAAGGAACACTGGAGTCCCAATAGGCTTAAACTAGGCCATTATCCAGCTGGCCTGAGCTTCTTGACCACAAATGGCTCCATAAACTGTAAACTTCCCAGAACTGAAGATGCCCCAGAGATTCACAACACACGCCCCCCAACTCCCAAGAGCCAGACAAATGGTATCAGCATTGTCTGTCTCCACGTCCAGGACAGTGCATACACCCAAGTCCTGTTTTGGTATGCTCATTTTCTAGGAATAAACAGGAGATCATAGGCCACAACTGGGGTAACAGCGGTAGCCATTAAACCATCTGCAAAGGTGAGGCTTAGGAGCAGAGGAAAGGCCAGGCCCATTTTCATCCCATTTCAACAAGTGCCAGGCTCTGAGGAACAGCCTGCAACACTGAGGCCCTGCCCAGGCAGCGGGAGGAACTCTGCAAGGTGAAAAGCAGGGGCAGGGAGGTGTGGCCTGAAGAAGGCCTGGAAGTCTGCACGTGGGTCCATGCAACGAAGGGAAGGTCTCTGAGCAACTAACAGGATCCACATGACTGGGCCTGGGTCTGGGAAACTCATCAGCGGACAGTGAGAAGGAGGGATTGGGAAGGGCTGAGACCCGTGGAGCGACCCCTTCTGCTCACTCAGTTCTCAAGCCCCTCCCTCGGGCTCCCTCCTCACACAATAGTGTGCCAGCCATGGGCTGCCACAGGAGCTAGGACGGTTGCTCCTCTTTCCTCTGGTGCTGCATGTGCAAAATGACAGCTCTTTAAAGCACATTTAAAAGTCATTTTTAAAGTAGGTGTGGTGAAATCAGGCCCATTTGGAAGCAGGCTCTGGTGGAAAGGCATCCCCAAGGAGGCCAGTGGGGCTTCTGCTGGCAGACAGGTTTCCAAGCGCCAAGTGGAAGCTGCTGACACCGAGTCACATGCCCTGTGGAAGTCTGATGTGGCTGGGGACAGATGAACAAAGGCACTCTGGAGACAGCAGTCAAACCCGCCAGCCAGCACGGGAGGCTTTTTATGTCTTGGGAGATCGTGTCCCTGAGCCTGGCAGGTCTGCCTGCATCTGGTGCATCTTGCTGCTGCTGCCGCTGCTGGCTGGCATGAATGTCATTTCGGGGCCAGATTGAGTCCTGGCGGGAAGTTGGGGAAACTGAGGCTACCAGAGGGGGAAGGAATACCTTGTCCCAGTCAAAGCACAAGTCAGAGGAGATGGGATTAGCACCTGAGTCTACTTGTGATTTTTCCACACTAGGAGCCTCCACCCACAGTCCTGCTCTGTTCCAACCTTAGTAAGGTCATTGTCAGAACCACAGCTGTGTGGATGTCAGTGAGAAGGGCCATGTGGCTGGCCCACACCTGTGGGTGGTTTCCACCTCTCTTCAGCCCCAGCACAAGATCCTCAGGACTTGCATGGGAATGTCAAGGGACAACAGAATGGATACCCACCCCCTGCATGGACAAAGATAAACAAAACAGAAGGAGGGACGAGGCCAGGGAAACGAAGCTGCTGGCAGACCAGAGCAAAGTTGCAGAGATGTCAGGAGGTCCTGCTTTGTGGTCTTGTCACAGCAGGGCCTCTCTAACCACAGGACTCTGTCCCAGACCCACAGAGCCAAGTATGACAACACAGATTCCTGACTTTGACCAGGGTCTCTAAAGGACAGGGCCCAGGAATCTGCATTCTCGACACTCCCCACCCTGCCCTGGCTTCCCCATGAGACTAGTACAAGCCAACACTGGATGGGCCTGCACTTGTGGGGTTTCGAGGCAACTGGCCCTTTGCTCTGACCTTAGGCTGTGGGTGGAGAATCTGGGTGGCCATCCACAGAGCCTGCATAGCCCCTGTACCACATGCAGACTCCCCCACTGGGCCTGTTCCCAGGCCAGCCAGGCTGCTTCTGCCTGCTAACCTGTATAGATCACCTGGGGACTCTGGTGTGGCTTGGCCTACAAAATCTTGGGGGGATGCCCCTCATCAGAGTCCTATAAAGTGTGTGGACCTGATGCCCTGAAGATTGGGGCTCAGAGGCAATACCTGCCACATGGAGCCATAGTGAGTGAGAGGTTGAACAAATTCACAAAATAAACCACTAAAACTGCTCTCAAGTGCAGAAGCCCCAGAGTCAGAGGCTGGGTTCTAGTTTCCTATGTGATGTCAGGAAAGTGCCCTAACCTCTCTGAGCCTTCCTCTCCCCACCTATGTAGTGGGGTTGGCGTCACATGCCTTGTCTGCCTCCCTAGAGACAGGTGAAAATCAAAGGAGAATGGATGTGCTCAGCACCGAAACACAAGGGTGGTTGTTATGTGGCTTTTTGCTCTTTTTGTTTAAGCATAAGGAAAAGGCCTGTTCTTTTCTTTTGGTTTCTTAGATCAAGTCAGCCCCGAGAGGTAAATGGGTTCTTTTTCAGGAGCAGGCAAGAAAGCACTGGCAGGGTCCTGCGGGTCTTGCCTCTTTCTCCTAGAAAAGAAGGCAGGAGGCCTTGGTAGAAAACTCTGAATGGCCCTCTTATGATTTTGAAACCTCGAGTGAGTGTGTGTTTATGTCAGTGTCATCACAGAGCCAAGCCACCTCGTCAGGAGAGGAGGTAATCACCACGTGCGCCTCCCTGGCACAGGCCCGCCGTGTAATTAAAGACGATAATTACAGCTCTGCGTCTAGTGTCAGAGCCAGGGCTCTTTTCAGACACAACTGTGCCTTTCCTCCCCCCTGCACAGGTGGGGGGAAGCGGTGCGGCAGTCCTGTGCTCTGGACAGGGAGGCCTCTCTTCAAGCCCCTTGGACTCTCTGACCTGGCTGTCTCATCCAGGTGGGCTGGGGTGGACCCTCTGGAGCTGGGTCCTCCACAGTCCTGCCTGGCTACAGGGGGAGCCCCAGTGCCTGGACTCCAGGGCCACAGGCAGCCGGAGATTAGGGAGCGGGCAGCTGGCTCCACAGAGCACAGGTGGGTTGCCTGACCTGGCATGTGACTCAGCACGCTCTCTCTGGCCCTTAGGTGGTGCACACCCACAGAGGCCTTACAGGTAGGAGGTCGGAGCAAATGAAGAGGAAAAGACCACACCAGTTCCCCTCCCCACCTATGGGCGCTGGGCACAGCATGGTGACTGACCCCACCGAAGACCTGCCCCAGAGCTCAGGCTCTTCTCAGTGGAAGAAAGGGGAGGGGGACACAGACTAATGTGACAGAGCACAGAGACCCCAGTCCAAGACCCTGATCAGGGACCCTGGTGGGTCGCCTAGATCCTCTGGTGCAGTTTCTCTCTTAGAAACAAAAACAGCAAGGGCTGCCTCCAGGGTTGTTCCCAGGACGAAATGAGATAATGTCTAAGAAAGTGCTTTGTAGTCAGTAAACGGGGAAATAAATACACACACTGATGGCAAGACATCCCCCCCACACATAACTGGAGGCCAAGGTCCTGGAATAAATTAGAGAAAAGCCAACTAATCTGATGACATTAACAAGGAGTTTCCACAAACCCACAGATTTCCTGCAATAAGAAAGCTTTCCTCAAGACCCTTAAACCCAAGAGAGGCAAAGCCATCACTCATTGCTGACTGGGAGACCTGAGTGGGGGCCCCTGCAGGTGAAGATAGGGAGAGCCTGCTCCATTCCCCCAACAACGCCCTGGCAGAGGTACAATGTTAAGGCTGCCAGCCAAACAGGGAGGAATGCACCGTGGAGAGAAGTCACCTGGTCATGTAGGAAACGAGCTCCCAGAAGCAAGGAGTCACCAGTGGCAGGAGGCTGAGCTGAGCAACTATGTCGTCAAACACACGCAGAGGCGTGGCGGAGCCCGGGCCAGGAATGCACTTCAGGCCCCAAGCAACACAGCTGTGATGCCCCTCTAACTCCTGGCCTTCTGTTTCTTTTTAAAGGCGATTCTACCCCAGTCTCACCCCAGAAGATCACAAACTTCTGTGAATGTCCAGGAGTCGACCAAACCAGAGCATGGGGCCACGGCCCACAGGCAGCTAGCTCTCAGCTGCTTCCCATCAGTACTGGGAGGCTCAGGAAATAATGCATCTCGATCCAGATGAAATCAGTTTCAAATTTAGGGGTAAACAGGTTAAGTATATTAACAAGCAAATCTCTCCTAATTTCTGTGTGCAAATTATGAAAATAATGAAAAATCAGCTACTTTGCTTTGAGACTCAGCCTAAGGACAAGGCTCATTTTGTGCTGCAGGGTGGGCTGGGTTGGGAGTAAGGTCTGAACAGCTGGCCCTTGGGTGCTCTGCACAGAACACACAGGTCTCCTCAGGCTGGATCCTGGGCCAGAGCCTCCAGCAATCCTTCACACTCTGCTCTTAGAGCCCAGAGCTGTGCCAGCCCCTCTGCCCCCAGCATCCTTCCCACCTTAGTCACCAGGGGACCAGCACCCACCCAACCAAGTGGAATAGATCATATCTTCCTCGCAGGCCCCATCCAAATGAGGGCAGGAGTCTAGGCCCACCCCTGACATACTTCCATGTCATGCAGTCACCCTATGGGCCAGTCCTCCTGTGGGCAGGGCCCAGGTGCAGTATCCCCAACAGCAGGTGCTCCACAGGTGCCCCACAAGGTCCCCACCTCAGCTTCCCTGTGAGGGGTGGTTCAGGAACCTTATCCTCTACCTTTTGGGGAAGGGCTACTAGGGACTGAATCCAGGAACTTTCTACCACCATCCTTTTAATTTTGGGACAGGGTGTGGCTGAGTTGCCCAGGCTGGCCTAGAACTTGAGATCCTCCTGCCTTGGCTAGGATTACAGGCATGTGCCACTGCACCCCTCTCCCTCCTCTATCTTACCTGGCTCTGCCATGGGCCCACCTGACTACCTCATCCTGCAGATTCCCTGGTGGGCCCACGAGTGTCTCAGTAGGAAGTCTTCCCTTAACAAAGACCCCTGTAGCAGAAGAACGGGAAATAGCACAGAACCAAGGAGGAAACCCCCAGGAGAGGCAGGGTGGAGTGCTGTCACCCACAGGCTGCTTTTCAGTTTTGCTGGGCAAGTGAGCTGGGGCTGCCTGGCCCCATGGATCCACTCAGTCTGACCCCATGGCTGCTGGCCCCTCAGACTCACGTGCTTCCCTCAGCCTGGGGTCCACTGCAGCCCCACTGACCTGCTCCTACTTGGCCTTTGAACTACACCTCCTGAAGTCCTCCCTGGGGGCCCAGGCAGTCTCTCCAGCCCCTGCTCCTGATTTTCACCAGTAAAACAGAAACTACCATATCCTGTCTCCCTGGTTGAGGGAGGCCATGGGGGCTGGAGGCCCCAAGTGCCTAGGTGGACATGTCCTGAGCAGAATACCCTGTGCCAGCGAGCTCATCTGCCTTGAAGAACTGTGAGCCTGGGGAAAGCTGCAGGTCAGGGCCGTGCAGGAGCAGAGGTACCCAAAGGAGCACAGTGAAAGAAACCAGTGGAGGTGGCAAACTGTTCCTGACCCCCACTGGCCAGGGCTCAAATGGACCAGACCTGGAGAGGTCAGGCCAGAGGTTGTCCTGGATTTGGCAGGAGCCACTAATGCTGAAGAGAGACATGATGAAGGCTTTCTCGTGAGGAAGACGAGGTTCTGGCACCAGCCAGGGGACAGGGGGTAGGACTGACCTGGGGCCGAGTTTGCACAGGGTAGCTTCATGGAGGGCCCCACAGCTGGAGGCACAGGAACATGTGTCTCCATAGAGAGGCTGGGGACCTAGCAGACATGAGACCAGCATCAGGGACAGGGACACATGTGGAGGCCAGGGCATGGTAGAGTGGTAAGCTGGCAGGGAGACTGTGAGATCCATTTCCAGAATGTGGGAGGGGGGCCTTTCACCTTTGGGGCAGAATCTACTGGTCTCTTGCATGATGTGCCACCAAAACCAGCAGGTTCTGATCTGGAGGCATTTGCCACCAGGACGTTTCCACAGGTAACTCAAATCCTAGGTGCCAGCAGTCTGAGGGGGAGAGTTTGGAGCCCAGGCTGCCCTGTGACCTGTCTGCCAGGGGCTTCAGTCCAGCCGGTGAGATACAAGGTGACTGGTCACCATGTGCTCGATCAACAGGAACGGTACAAAGAGGAACTGGCAGTGAGAGCATAGAGGACCTACAGCGAAGCTCAGGCCCTCGGGAGGACCCCCTCAGTGCAAGGCTTGTTAGGTGGTGGGTCCTGTTATAAGCTGCGCACTGGGAGGCAGAGCACAGGCAGTGTTTTGTGCCTTCTGCTCATCTGGCCTGTTTCAGAAAAGGACCAGAAGCAGAGAGTCACAGCAGAACACTGGCCCCGAGCGGAGCTGGAAAGCAGGGCTTTGGGGGAGGAGGGGCACCTGTCTCATCTCTGCCTACGAGGAGAGACCTGCCATCCAAAAAGGTGACCTGTTACTCAGCATCTCTCCCTGGCACCAGCAGGCAGAGACCCCGAGGGAGAACGGGGCCCAGAAGTGGGCAGAGTTCCTGTGAGCCACCACCACTCGGCTTTCACATCTGCAAAATGGAAATAATCACCGGTGCTTCCTTCCAGAGCCTCAGGGAGACTCCTGTGTAATCTATAAAAGGCACCCTTTAAATACAGACCTCTGTCAACTCGACAAGCTTCCAGAAAGCCAACCTGAGCCCTATTTAGAGAAGGGCACTCATTAATTATTCAAATAACAGGGTGTGGGGCAGTCTCTGAGCCTCCTTTGCCAGGCTTTGGCAGAACAGGTGCTGTGGCTGGGCTGGTGGCCTCCTCAGCCACCCTGTCACCAGCTCCGCTCCTCAATCCAGGAGTGCAATCCCCTCAGGTGACCCTGGGCCCCAGGGCACGCTGGGCTGGTCCTGACTGGACTCCAGCACCTTCTCCAACATACTAATGCATTCCAATCTCTCCAACCCCAAAGATGTCCACATGTGAACTCACTGATCCCTCCCAAGACCCCTCTTCCTGTCTCAGGCAGGACAGTTTCCAATGGGGAGCTGCCATTCCCACCCTCTCACTCACTCACTGAGTGCCACCCCAGCTTCTCCCTCCCCCTAATGCCCTGCACTCTGATGGCTGGTGAGCTCTCCCCATCCCACCCACCCCAACTCATTTGCAACACCCCCAAAGCCCTGCCCCCACCTTAACCCTCTGGCCCAGATGACTGTCACAGCCACAGAACCAGGGAACCAGTGCCCCTGCCTCTCCCTGCTCTAATCCATCCTACACACCCAGGCTCCTGAACAACTTCCTATCTGTCACACCCTGCGGGGTGCCTCCCCACTGCCTCCTGCCCTGCCCAATAACTGGGAGCTGCCAGGTGGGTGTAGGATGGCAGGAGCTTTGCTGCAATCCTGAGGCCCTGAGGTATGTCCTGCAGCTCCTGTAGCTTCAGATTCTTCACTGTCTTTGGGCTTCTGAGCTGCAACACTGGGGCTGGGGCAGGGAGTGAGCCCCCCTGTTCGCATTACTGTTCCTTTACCTTGGGCACAATGCCCATTTCTCTCACAGCTGCCAGAAAGAGGGGCCAAGGGCTGCCTGCCCAGGGCTCACAGAGTTCTGCACCCTGGGCCCGCACACCTATGAGACAGGGTGTCAGCAGCACAGGGGACAATCTGGGACAAGCCTTGGGGTCTGTGTTCCTCCACTGAAGCTGAGAACAGAGTGGAACACAGCTGCCCTTCACTGGGCCAAAGCCAGACCCCATCCCCAGAAGACAGCTCTGAGGCCAGTCTATTTGTGAAGGTGGCCATGCCTTGGGAGAAGTCTCACTCTGCTGTCAGAAAACCCAACTTCCAGGCCCTGGGAATCCAGAGTCACAGGGTCTGAGAGATGAGTGAGTGGGGGCGACAATGGCCCTGCTTGCCTAGTCCTGTACCAACCACAGGCTCCATGAGAATGGACTTTGTTCACTGAAAAACTGAGAAGCATAGATCAGTGCCAGCACATGGAAACAGGTGAGCACCCCTGGGCTGGGCAAGGGAGCCCCACTGATCCTCAATAGCAGGTGCGTCATTGGTGACAAACACAAAATCTGTTTACACTTGATTATCTCCTTCCTGTTCAGTGGGTAGGTCATTCTGGTAAATCATAGATTAGCCAGAGAACTCTGCACTGTCCTCAGCCAAGCCTTCTGTCTGGCAGGTTAGAGAATGTGAGGACAGGTTTCAAAACATTTCAAAGCCAAGCCCAGGAATCCCAGGTTAGAAGTTGGGAGACCTGCCCTGCAGCTTGCTGCTGTGTGAACTTTGCTAGCAAATGCCCCTCTCTGTGCCTCAAGCAAAAGAGGACACTGGACAGTTCCATCCTGTCATCCTTGGTCAGAGGAGAGCTGTGGTCACCAGGACAGGCTGAAGCCTGAGCTGATGTGGGGGTGGGCAGGTCAGGGAAAAGCGTGGAGCAGGTGGAGGTGGAGAGGCAGCAGGGACAGACAATGTGAAGGGCTGGGGGCATGAGGATACCTTGGGAGCTGAGCTGCACAGGGCAGGCCAGGTGAAGAGGAGTGGGGAGCAAAGGGTGCAGAGTCAGGCATTGCAGGGCAGGCCTGGGGGACCTGACCTTCCAGTCACCAGGAGACCTGGCCTGGAACAGGGCAGAGATGAAGTGAACACAGGAAATCAAAAACTTAGCCTCCCTGACCCCAGCCATAACCCATGGACTGACGACCCCCTTCTCTGAGAGGCACTTGTGGGTCTTCAGAGGACCACAGTTCAGAATTAGAGAACAGGAGTGCTAGGCAGGGCCTGCAGAGCTGGCTGTCAAAAAGGAGTGTGCCTAGCTGGGCGCGGTGGCGCATGCCTGTAATCCCAGCACTTGGGAGGCTGAGGCAGGAGGATCACGAGTTCAAAGCCAGCCTCAGCAACTTAGTGAGGCCCTAAGCAACTCAGTGAGACCCTGTCTCTAAAATACAAAATAGGGCTGGGGATGTGACTCAGTGGTGAAGTGCCCCTGGGATCAATCCCCAGTACCCCCCCCCCCCAAAAAAAGGAGTGTGCCTGTCAGTGTGCATGCTCCTGGGAGGGCCCTGGGCCAGGTCCTCCTCACCACTAGGGGAGCCTGGGGTGGTGCCACCAGTAGCAGGTGGGGTAAGGCCAGAGTCACAGGACTGACAGGAGCAATCTGTCAGAAGCCCAGTCGCAGGACTGTCAAAATCCCATGTGATTACAGAAGCAGGTGGCCAAGGCTAGAATCCATATTTCCTCCTTCCTTTCTCCTGAAAGAGAGGCCATCATCAGAGAACCTGTGATTCTCTTAAAAAGAGCACTGCCACAAGAAGGGGCCACACCAGAGGACAAGAGGACACGAAACAGCTTCCTGGCCTTCAGAGTTGGGAACCAGCTTTGCTAGGCAGTGCCTACCAGCACGCCAAGTTCCAACGGGTGGAAAGAAGGCAGGTTGTAAGCAAAAACACGGCCAGGTCAGGGCAGCAGGGCTCTGTGCAAATGACTTTCTTTTAATTTCCTCTCATTATGCTATAAAGTTGATTTAATAATAAAAACATGCTAAGGACTTTTTAATGTGTAATTGCTTACATATTAAAAATTGTGTGAAAATGCTTTCAATTAATGCTCAAGTGATTCATCTTGTGAGATGACACTTTGAACAATTTTATAAAGGATGCTGAGGGAAAGGTTAGTCACACCTATACCTAAGAAGGGGCCTCTGCAACTGTAAACTGCCGAGCTACTTCCTCAGACCCTGGGGGATGCAAGTCCACGTGTCTTGGCTGCGAGGGAGGTCTGGAGGGCACTACAAGATCCTGGTGTTGCTGTTTGCTTCACCTCCTGCGAGACCTGGGCTTCTACTCTGAAAAATGGGCACCAGTGCCACACAGGTTGCTGTGAGCATTAAATGAGCTAATCCTCGCAGCAGGGCCTGGCACACAGAGAAGCATGAGAGAGACATGGAAGGTGAGGCCCAGGCAGTCCATGGCACCTGGGCTCTGGGGCTGAGCACCCAGCTTGGAGCTGCATGTAACTCCTGCAGGTGACACAAAGTGGAGTCTGTGGAGAGGGTAAGTGGAGGAGACAGGGGTGGGGTGGTGAAAAGAGCTTCTGGGAACAGACACACATTTCCATGACCCCCACCTCAGCCACAGCCCCCAGGTGGGTCCAGTTCTCAGTTCACAAGCTCCCCACTACCTGCTGCACGGAGCCAAGGGACACAGGGGACAGAACCTTATTAGTTAATTGCAGCCCCAGGTGGCAGTGCTGGGCAGGCCTGGAGAGAAGGTGCTGCCTGGTGGTTAAAACAGGAAGTCGGCCCACAACTAACTAGCTGGGTTGTCTCAGCTTCGTTGCCATAAACAAGTACCAGAGACTGTGGAGCTGCCTCCATTGTGCTTGGTACCATCACTGACCCATCACGCAGACCTGGGGAAAAGGAGAGGTACCCAACGCTCGGCCTAAAGTCACACAGCCATTAGCAGTCCAAGGTGGCCAGATGCACTACTGGCCCGCTATTAGGCTACCACTATGTAGGGAAACTGAGTCCCATGGGTCATCTGAGTGGCAAATGGTCATCCTAGATCTGCTTGATTTCAGACTGGGCTCCTTCCACCTGGGCTTGCCATCCAGGCAGACAGGAGGACAGGAGATGCTGCTCTGTCACTAGGAGCCACATGCATACACACACATGAAACAACCTGCCCCCTGGGCCACCCCACTCTACTGCCGACCCCAGCACCAACCTCTCCTGCACCTTCTCCCCTGAGCCAACTGTGGGTCCACTCAACCAGTAATTCCCCTTCTAGAAGGAGCATTCACAGGCTTAGGCTCAGCCTGTTCCCCATCACACAGTGACAGTACACACAAAGAACTCTGGATCACAGGGAGCTGTGACAAGATCATCACGACCAGAAAACATTCCTTCCAGTCACTGACATTCTTTAAAGTAAAGAACACTGGTAAACTGGGACCCAGCCTTCAAGCAAGGAAGCCAACAGAGAGCAGGGTGCTGGGGCACATCTGTGGAGAAGGGTGCAGGAGGTCCAACAGGCAGCTAGTCAAACCAACTGCCCTGCCTCTGACCTGCCCACCATGTGCCCTCTCAAGGATGCCCAAATCCCTCAGGACTCTAGTATGGAGTTATGCAGTGACCCCACCTGGGGATCCACATCAGGAACCTGGCTCCACTCCACCACACCTAGGCTCTACCTACCCTCTTCTCCTGCAGTGTCCTGCCCTGTATCTACCTGGGTGACCTAGGGAAGGGGCTAATCCCTGTTCCTCTCACCTATACACCTAGACATCACCTCTGAAGGGACACTGTTCGATTCAGTGAGCATGTACACCCAAGTGCCCCAAAAGAAGTACCTGGTACTTGGTAGGGGCCCCAGCCTTAGGTCCTTCCTGCCATTTCTGCATATCTAAGATACCCCAGTGTCCAATGCAAATGCCACCTTCCTTCAGGACCCCACCCCAATCTTCCCTGCAAAGCTTGAGCCACACCTGGCATTCTGCCAACAACTTGCTGTGTGTCCTTGGGCAAGTCTCTCCCTGTCTAAACTCAGTTTCCTCATCTGTAAATTGAGGCTGTTGGATTGGATGACCTTGAAGACCCTGCACTGCTCTGACACTGTGCATGGGACACAGGGTCCCAGTCAGTCTTGTCACCACCACTCCCTTAAGTGGGTCTGGCAGAGATGTAGGGTCACAGCTCCCTCCCACTGTTGGCCAGAGGGCAGGAGAGAGGATGGAGCAGGAAGCGGCTGTGGGCTCGCTGCAGGGCCTGGGCTTGCATCTGTAGTGCAAGCTCCACCAGCTGACCTGTTTCCCTGAATGCTGGGCCTTTGCTTGGAACCTTGGCCCCACATATTCAGCTCTCTACTCCTGCTGCCTGCAGGTGATTGCTCTGCTGGGGGACAGGAAGAGGGGAGTGAGGCCCAGAAGCCTGGCCTAAGTTCATCTGGACAACCCCTCTCTCTGCCTTGCCCTTTGAGAAGTGGCTAGGCACTCTGGAGGCCACACTATGGCCTTCTGTGAATGGGAACACGAGGCAGAGGCTAGGCTTATACCGGGATCCTTCTGCATTGTGGGCTCTGCAGCCCTAGGAGCAAATGTCCAGTATGAGCCCAGCACACACTAAGTGCTCACTAAATGTCACTTCCTTCCCTTTCTTCTCCAAATTCAAGTGGAATCAGGTGGCTGTGCTCAAGGACATGAACCTCAAAGACACAAATAAGGCATTCGAATCCCCAGCTTTCAGGGCACCAATTCAACAGGCCCCCAAATCCCTGGTAGCTCCAAACCTGTTACTGGTCACCCTCCTGTACTCTGCAGTACTTTGTGTCCTGCTGCTATTTCTGTCTCGTGTGGGGTCTGGGGGCCACCAACACAGCTGCTTTTCTGGATGGTCCTCCTGAGCCAGGAGGAACCACATGGGGGTTTCTCTTCTCATGACCTTCCGTCCACGCTTCCCACCACCCGAAGAGGGCAGGTAACTGTTGGCTCCTTACAGCCACTCCAAGCATCCTGGTGAAACAGACCTGGAGGATACTGCCCTCCTGCACTCATCTTCTGGGCCCCACACAATTTTTGGCAAGGTTTTTTCATCAAGGCTCCATAGGCAACAGTCACAAAGGGGAAAGTCTCCATGGTTCCTATAAAGGTGCCACAAAGACCAGATGCTTTGTGTGACTCCCAGTCCCAGGACGAAGATATCCTGGCCAAAGAGAATTTTGTCCCTACTGATGATTGAGTCTGGCCCCTTCTAGGCAATGAAAACAAGGTGATCCATCCTGCTTTCCCTTTTGGCCCTGGCTGCTGGGAAGCGCCAAGAAAAGTTTCATGTCTTTAAAGAATCTTTTCTCAGAAATTTCTGATACATCCTCCCCACATTTTCTCCCCATTTACTTCTCAGTCCCTATCTTTCTTTAACTGCACATGGTACACTTCTATCTGTGCCCTGCCAGTTTTTACTGGTGAAACATAAGCTGGTACCTTGAAAGCAGAAGCAGAACCCGACCCTTCCCCATCTCCCTACCAAGTCCCTGTATCCTAGGGCTTTAATGTAGTTTGTCCCCACCAAAACTCATGCTGAGTTCCTTAACTGCTCAAAGGGCCAGGGCTGGGAGGCGGGTCTTGGTGGGAGGCGCCAGTACTGGGAGGGGGGTCTTGGTGGGAGGGACCAATGTTGGGAGGTGGGGCTTAGTGGAAGGTGCTGGGGTCATGGAAGTGGAGCCCTTCTGAATAAACCAGTCTTTTCTTGGGTATAAGTTCTTGCTCCATGGGACTGGATTAGTTACCAGGAGAGCAGGCTGTTATAAAGCAAGGTCATCCATTGTATTTGTCTCTTTCTCACATGTCTGCTTGTTCTTTTGCTTTTTTCTGCCATGTTTTGATACAGCATGAAGTTTCTGCTAGACATGGCCCCTGATTTTTAATATCCCAGATTCTGGAATCCAGAATGATAATAAACCTCTTTTCTTCATAAATTTCCCAGCCTCATGTATTCTGTTAGAGCCACAGAAAATGAACTAACACTGTGCCAGTCACTCCACTTACCTGTCATGATCCTCTGGGCCTCATAGGGCTCCATGTAGCCAGCACTCTCCCCCTTTCCTGCTTTGCTCTTGAGATCATTCTTGGCATCAAAGGGATCAGAGTAGTCATCAGCTATGGTCACCTGCCAGAGAAGAGGGAAGCGTGTGAGGCCACTGTTGACTTTTTTGTTTCACTTCTGTTCATGACCAGGTTTTGCTTGACCAGATAAGCAAGGAGGTTCAGGGGTGGCAGGAGCCAGCATCAATGTCCAGCGTCGTGGGCTCAAAGTGCTTGGCGTAACAAGTGGGACTCACATTGGCAGTGCTCTGGCACACGGAAAGCCCCAGGGCCCTGTCCACAGCCTGGCCAGTTGCAGGCACAGTGAGGTGAGACCAGAAGGGCATCTGGCAGAGGTGTCAACAGGCACCAAGTGCAGAGGCAAGGACCTGGAGAGATCTTTGGGGAACATGAGTTAGATGGAAATAGTGGTAAAGTTGGAAACAAAATCACAGAAGGCCTAGAAATGCTGACAGGCCCCTGGTGCTGGCAGAGGCACAGACGAGCTGGTATAGAGATAATTGCATTCAGCACTCCATTTTCCCCAGGTCTGGAACACAACCACGCCTTGGGTCATCAGACAACAATTTGGTGAGATCAACCCACTATAAAGATGACTGTGGGCCCAAAGAGGGGATATGAAAACACAGAAGCAACTCCTTGGGGAGGATTGGCAGATGCTGGCACCTGGAGGTCACAGACATGAAGACCCTTTTCCAACACCTGCAACGCTGGAGATTCTGGACTCCACTGGATCCCCACTCCAGGCTCCTGGGTCCTCACTCCTCTGCTCTGGCCCAGCCCCACCTCTCCCCAGAGAAAAGTTTCACTGCTGACAGAGAAAGAATGAATCACCTGGGCAGGTCTGAGGGGGGTGGAGACTCCCAGGAGAATGTGCATACCTGGATTCTAACACCTCAGAGATCAAGTTCCACAACCCCCCACACCCCAGAAGAGTGGTAATTCTAGGGTGGAGGCAACAGGACAGCTCTCCTCCCACTTTTGACTTTCTAACCCTGATGAGGGGTAAGAACCAGAACCCCTGCCACATACCCTAGCTTCACAGGCTCTCACAGTGACTTCCTCCTGGCTCTAGAAGGGCAAGTCCTCAGTTTCCCAGCAGGGCCACCCGGCTGCCTGTCTTGGGAGGGGCTAGGTTAGCATTTCCCACCCCCCTTGGGGTTACATGATTTGTTATTTAAATTGTGAGCTTAATTAGAAACCACAGGAGCCAAGGTCTCTCCAAGCTCCTGGAATGTAAGGCATGTGAGGGGCCTGTAAACGCTAGGGGAAGGAAAATCCCCCTTTGTCTGTCTGGTGAATGGCAGCTTGTGCCAGCAGCCCTGGCAGGGGGCAAGAGTGACCGCCAGCTGCCCTGAATGTGATGGGTGGGTGGGGGGAGATGGCAGGCTGCAGCTCAGTTCCCAGCACGTGGCAGTGGTCCCTGTTCCTCAAACAGGAACAAGCTCACCAGTGAGGACCCAGGCTTGGGGCACCCAGCACTGCAGCATCCATAGAAATGGGCAGGGCAGAGGGCCAGGCTCCAGTCCCAGCAGGCGCTTCCAGATGCTGACATTGTAATAGCAGCCTTTCTGGAGCCTCAATGAGCTCAAGTGACACCAGGCCAGGGAAAGAGGGGGGTTGGGAAGAGCTAGGCCCTGCGGATGTCTCTCATTTGATATTTCTACTCTACCATTTGCAGAACACATTAGGGAGAAAATTACACATGTGAAGCACAGTCAAACAGGACAGTTCAGATGCCCATCAGGGGCAGGGTTTTAAGTTCAAGGGACCAGAAGTCCAAATGGGGAAAATAATGTCGCTGCCCTGGGTGACATCTAATCTCATTTCTCTCACCCCAGATGTCCTCACTGTCTGTTTTCAACGTGAATATCCTCCATCTAGTCTGCAATGAGGAAGGAAGATGTATTTTCCCCAAACAAAATCATTTGGGGGGATTCACTGGGGAACATGGGGGGAGGGGTCGTGGTCTCCATAGTAATGTGGAAATCAGCAGGTACAGCAGCACCTTCTCAGAAGTACTAGAAACACTCTGTGATTCGCAAACAGGAGGCTTGTAGGATGTAAACCAAATCTTTGTTCACCCTGGGATGGGAGCTCTGGGGGGCCCGTGAGTCAGCAGGCGCTATCTATATTTTCTAATTAAAATGAGATCTGAGCTCAGGCTGTCACCCGGCCCCCAGCTGCCCGCCCTGCTTACTTCCGTTTCAGTAAGAATTTACAAATCCTAAACCCAGGAAAAGCCCCTGGTCTCTGCTGACATATGGATCCAGTTATACCTGCTGACAGTTGAAAATCCTTCCACTTAAAAAAAAAAAGTTTAGAATTCTGTTAGTTTAAGAAGCAAATCAGAAGGTTCCTAAAATGTATATTTAATCAATCTGCATTTCAACTTCAAAGTGAGGCTGGCGGAGGGAGGGGAATCAAGGTTTGAGCAACCTGAAACTTGGCAAACACTACACCGCACTGTCCGCCGACCTTAAGCAAAATCATGTCCGAGTTGGGAGTAAAAAATTAACCAGGTGCTGGGAGAGCTGAGCAGTCAGTCAGCTAGCGCAACACGTGCAGGGCCATGGACCACAGGACCTTGGGGTATGACCACGGTCCAGGCGGCCTGAACTCACCATAAGTCAAAGGACCAGGCAGGAGTTTCCCCAAAGGCTACTGCTCTTCTGTGTGTAGGAATGGGATTGAATTTCTCCAGATGTGGGCCTGGATTCCTGCTGGGTTGCTTTTACTTTGCTTTAAAATGACTCAGTTAGTGGACAAGTCCCATAAATCTTGGTTCAACAATTCAACCAAAGGGAGCCAGCAGGGACTTCTCTGTACAAGAAACTTGCCTGGGATTTTTGTCTCAGTTCAGTGGATTCCTTTCTGTGGCCACTTGCAGCCACATGGGACAGGAGCAGAGCTGAAGTGGTAACCTGGCCACCCTCCCACCTGGAGTTGCTGAGCAGCAGCAGCAGGACAGGGACATACCTCTCCCCGGGCTCTCTCCACCTCCCAGGATGGGTGCTAAACCTCAGGCAAGCACCTTATCCTGCTTTCAAACAAAACTGCAGACCCCAGGTCAGCCCAAAGTCCCTACAAGGACTTTGCAGGCTCATAAACAGCGAGGTTTCATGTTTGCAGTCTCCCAGAAGCCTGCACCAGCCTTTCCCTGTTTTACAAAAGGCCCCTGCAGCCCAGAGGCTCAGGGCATTGCCCCAGCCACCCAGCAAACCAGCAGCAGGGCCTCAGAGCTAGCCCTCACACACCTCCGTACTCCGACTAGGGGAACAGAGTCCACCACACCCATCACCTCAGAAAGGCTCACTGGGCTCCTTGCAGTGTGGGAGTTGGCTGTGTGCCTCCTGTTCTGCACAGGCTGCTGGGTGGAACTCCGTCCCTTCCAGCAGTCTGAACCCTGGTGTTTTTATCTTAGGGATTAGGATTAGCTCTGTGATAGGAAATGTGTCTTCCTGTTCACCCCCAAAGGGAAGTGCTAGAGGAAGGTGGGTGTGGCCACTTGGCAACACTTCCATAGAAGAGTTCAAGATGCTTTAGGAGAGGGCTGCCACCTGTATGGAGAACTGGGGACTCTCCACATGCTCTCCTCAGAGATGTACACAGGTACAGTCCCTCCGAAGGATGATTTTTAGTAGAACCCACTGAAATCCCAAAGGGACATTGTTTGACCCAGTGATTTCACTTCTCAATTTGTAGTCCCAAATGTACACAAGAGGATATGGGCAAAGATGGTCACTGAAGCAAGTGATAATGAGAAACTAGCAATCGCTTCACCCATCACCATACCGTCAATGGGGAAATTGCTAAACCGACAGTGCTAGTTCCATACTATGAAATATTATGTAGCAAATTTTAAAAAGGCATTTGCTCTAAATGAGCCCACAGAGTTCTTCATGATGTTGCTTTGAATGGAAAGGCAGCAACTCTGGGATGATAAATACATAATACCTGTTTATGAAAAGTCAAACAGAAACCTCTACTACTAACTTGAAAGAAAGGTCTGGGGAGAGGCATGCCCCAAACAACCCCTTGCTTGTAGGAAGAGGAACTGGGATGGGGGTCAAAGGCTTGCCTGTACTTTATTTATTTATTTTTTTGCGGTGCTGGGGATTGAACCCAGGGCCTTGTGCTTACAAGGCAAGCACTCTACCAACTGAGCTATGTCCCCAGTCCATTGTACTTTAATGCCAAGACAATGGCAAACAAGAGCCATTCACGTGTTCGATACAAAACTAAACTTATTGCAAAGCACTCCTCTTCCACAAGCTATTTTTGGTACAGCAGACTGTTTCCCAAACCCGTCTAAAGACAGGAATGGTCTGGAACGCTTGTTAAGACAACAGACTCCTTGTCCCCATAATCTGTGTATTTAACAAGCAACCCAGGTGATTCTTATCAGTAAAGTTTGGGAAACAATAAGCCAGCGCCAGCCACTGCCACCCCACCCCCCAGCCTGAAGGCAGGTCTCCAGACATTACTCGGGAATTTCACTTTTCACAACTATTTCTCAGCTCTGTTCATTAAAGTCAAGCAAGAAGTTCAGGTTAACTGCAGCTCTGGCTTTCTTCCCTGGGGGTCAGCCAGAGTGAGAGCTGACCCAACATGCCTTGGTCCTGACGGCTGATGGAAGGGCATCTCTGTGCAATCGGGAGGGTTGGCTCCAGACTAAGCAACTCATCTGCACAGGGGTTGAGGGCTCCACAGGTGAGGCCCTGGCCTGGCTTCCAAGGTCCCAGTCCTGAGGGCTGTGAGGCTTGTTGTTCAAAAGCACAAATGTATTCAGGTCATGTCCACCTGGCTCTCAGCGAACCCTTCCAGGAAGATCACCCAGCTCCCAGAGGGTCTGGGGCATTGTCAAGGGGACCCACTACAGAAATGCACAGGAGGGGTCCGTGCTGAAACAGCTTGAACCTACTAATAAGGAGGGGCTGGTGAGAGCACCTGCCATCTTCCAGGAGTGAACCCCACTGTTCTCACCACCCCACAGGCATCTCCCACGAACCATACAGTCACCTTGTGATTCCCTGCTGTCTGAGGAAACTGGCAGCTTGGCTGCCCCAGCTCAGTTCCGGGCTTGCTGGATTCTGTGGGGGGCGGTTGTCTCTGCTCTGCTCTCCACTCCTGAGGAAGTAAAGGGGTGACACCCTACGAGGCCTCATATTCTTGCCAGACCCATGACTTCTTTCTGCTCGACTCTAAAGCAAATTGCATAAGAGACACACAGAGAGCATCCTCAATGATCTCGGTCAGACCATTTTCTCATTGATTCACCATGAAGGCTGTACGGTACTTTTCTTAACAGTTTTGAGGTCATGGGTCTCCTTGGGAATCTGACAACTGATGGAACTGTGGTTCCTCTATCACGTTTATATACACCCAGGATACACTGGGCACATTATAGGCAGGTCATAAACCCAAGTTAATTTAAGACCAAGCCCCCTTGCATTACAGCCACTTTAACTAAGTGAAGACAAGACACACTCTTTGCCTTAGTGTGGCAGCAGGTGCTGACTCCATTGTCATTCAACATGCTCTATTCACTGGACCAAGAAATGGAGTGGTGTGATACAGGCCTGCCGTTCAGCTGTGAGGTGCAGGACACAGGGAGAGGGTGGGCCCCAGGCTCTGTCTTGAGAGACCCATAAGCCTCTCACTCACTCTAGGGGTCCTCGAAGGTGAGTGAGTAACATGTGGGGCATAATGTGACAGCTGCAGATAGATGGCACTATGCTCTCTATCCCTACTGAAGGGCATACAGGCCTGGAGTCCTTCCTGGTCTTGCTTTGGGACTTGCTGTGACATAGGACCTGGCAGGCCTGATGTCCACAGGATGGAGGCTCTGTTGCCATGCCAACAAAGAGATGGCATTAAAGGAACAGGGATCTGGAGGTTGGAGAGGACTTCTAATAGCCAGGAGGCTGCTCAGGGAAGAGGCAGTGGGCAGATGTTCTGTGCAGACCCAGAAGCAAAACAGAGGCAAGCTCGGTGACTCAGGAAGGACATATGACAGCCAATAAAGAGACAAGCTGCCTGGGACATCTGCCACTCCAGACGTCTAAGCAGAGGCTCCAGTGCTTCTGCTTGGGTGGAAGGTCAGCTAATGGGATGCCACTTGCCTGTGCTCCCAGTGCCACTCAGTATGGAACTGACTCAACTTGGACGTGCAGGTCGGAGCTGCCTGAGGCTCTGAGTTGTCCAGTTTCGAGGACTGCCTAGTAGATGGCTGTCTGCAGAAACTCTCACTGGGGCTGAGATGAGTAGGGCTGGGGCTGCACAGATGCAGAGAAAAGGGGTGGCTCTGCATAGGACATGGCTGAGCAGGGGCAGTCCAGACAAGCGACTCTGGCACTGGCTCTGCTATACCTGCTCTGGGCTACCTGCTTCCTCTCTTTGGGTTGGGGTGTAGTAGTCAGCTTCTCAGCTTCATGTGAATGTTGTGAGTACCAAATAAGATGATGGGGGGTGTGCATGTAGCTTATGAAAGGCTGTGTGCTTATTATAGGCCATGTGGTGTCTCCTAGGCATTCAGGAGACACTTAGGACCCACCCAGTACTGTGAGGTGTACCAGCACCTTAAGACCCGTAAGAAGCTGTAAGGCTACTTGGAAAGATATGAGGAAAAACCCCACCAAGACCCCAGTGACTCCATAGAGGAAATGGCTGCAATAAAGCATGACATCAGCTGTCACAATCGTCAGCTCCCCAAAGGAACATGTCTGTGAACCATCTTTTCTCCCCACTTTAATGCTTTGAGTAGGATGCACCTCCTAGTTGGGGCACTTGGCCCACTGGCAATGAACATCCTGGAACCCTCAAGGCCAACTCTGTGCACTGGGAGACAGCAGTGCACTCCCCACCTGTGCTCAGTGCCTGTGGTTTGGAGGGCCCCACAGAACTGGGCCAGGACACACCATGTAGACACGCAAGCAAATACCCCTGTTCACCTCTCCCTGTGTCATGGGCTTTGACCAGCATAGATCAACACCCCTCATGGGCATGCCAATAAATCATTTCTGACATGGTAAGGAAATTAATTTGGGGAAGATTAATTAGCTACATTCATACACTCAGCCACAACTCCTGGAAATAAGAGGTGGCGGGGCACTCTTCCATCCTGACTTAGGATGGGCTCCCTTTCCTCTTCCTAGCCTGACTTAGCCCTGCAGTCACTCCAAGTCCTGAGCTTCCCTTTTCCTTGGATTTCCTCCAAGCCCTCTGCCCACATGCCCCCAGAGGGGGAGCTGCCACCCCGACTGTATTCACTATTAAAGTGGCCTTCCTCAGGCTGAGCTAAGCTGAACTCTGCCTCCAGCCTCCACCACCCATTTCTTCGCCCTTCCTTCAGTGTTCATTGTCAATGGCCCTTTATAGACCTGCCATGTACTGCCCCACCTCAAGAGGCCACAAGGGGAGCTTAGAGTGGTCACCGCTGCTCTTTCCAGTGCTTCCCCTCCCACGGCTACAGCTGTCTGCCCAGACACCTGCAGGCTCCAGCTTGTCAGGAAAAACACATTCCAAATCACAGCCTCTGCCAGCTCCTCTCAGGCCCCACTTGCCTGGCCCCTCTCTCACACACATGGTCATACCCACCCACTCTTTTTCTGCTTAGGTCCCTGGAGCAGAGTTGGGCCCTCCCTGTTTACCCCAGAAGGTCACTGCCAAGTGGTAGGGACAGGCTTGCCGGCATCTCTCCACCAGTGGGTGGTTCTATTTTGAACTCAAAAAGAGCTCAATCCTAGAATTTCTTAACTGCTTTCAGCCTGGGCCTATGGACAGAGAATTCACTGCATCTTTCCTGAGCATGGAAACACCCAGCTCTCCATAGTCACTACTCAAAGGACCCCTGGAAATGGTCTAGATGGCTGTGTCTCAAACTCTTGTGCACATGATTTGTTCAAAGTAAACCTTACATTGAACCCCAACATGTGCCCCTGAACACATCCACACTCTGGAAATCATGAATCCACTGGGGACAGGAAACCCCAAGTAGGGATGAACTTACCAAGACCAATGCCAGAAACAGGTAATCAACCCCACATTTCTTGACCCCCAGGTTCATACTGCTTCTGCAATACTTGAACAGCCATCTGATTTTCCCCTTAAAGTTATCCCTAAAATTTTCTGGGCATATCCATCCCAACTGCCCCACTGGGAGACTCCTCCAGCTCCTCTTGCAAAGACCACTACCCAATGCTGCAGATAGGAGGTGGCTGCCAGAAAGACTGGGTCCACATGGGGTCACTAGCTGTGTCTCCCTTGTTCTCCTCTGCAATCCCATCATCTTATACTCACCCTCCCAGACCATCCTTCTCTCCAACTTCCTGCTCAAGGGGAACAAGTATACCTCCAGGGCAATGGGGCCACTTCCTAGAAAACCCTTGGTCAGTCCTGGTGGAGAAGAGCAAGAACAAGTTTCCCTCCTCCTGAGAGCAAGGCTGTGAGGGCAGGGGACACAGTGGTCAGCAGCATGGATGCGGGCGCCCCAAGGGTTCCCCTCCTCAACCATAAAAATGGCAATGGGTTGGGGACTAACATGTCTTGCCAAGGTCATCCAGACACCAGTAACAGGTTCCCACCTCGACAATGAGAGCTATCAGAAGTTTCCGAGTAGACAAGGGACATAAGCAGAACCCCCATCAGCAGGGTGACAAAACCGACTCCCACCAAAACCAGAGCACCAGAGACCCTAAGTCATTTGTTGATCTACGTATTTATAGTCTGCCTGCTTCCAAAACAGGGTTTGGACAACCTAATTTGAGGCATTTTTCCATTCCTAATAGGCATGGCTGGACTGCTCCCTTCCCAAGGAAAGATGAGGAATGCCCGTGAGGCTTTCTCACGGTAAGAGAAGGCCCCGCACGGTAAGAATAACTTCCAGTGTGCTCACCAGAAAAGTATGCACAGCACAACAGCAGCGCCCAGGAGCCAAGGCCTTTCCCTTATGGGGGACCTTCAGATACCAGGCATCTGGGCCCTGTCCAGGACCTGGGAGTAAGTGGACTCACGTAGCCTGGTCCTCCCACCAGGGCTCTCTGGGCTGGAGCTGCAATGAAAGGGGAGAGGCTGTGGGGCCTGGTGCAGCCCACAGGCAGTAAGCAGTACAGTACTAAGTGAAGGGTCATTTCTCTCCGAATGGGGCCCATTAGGATGATTCATGCACATCTTCTTCTCAGAGCCTCCAGATGGGCCAGGGCATCGTTAGGCACAGGCAGCTCCAACCAGCTGCCCTCCCCACAGTCACTTTCTTTTTATTGAGGACATTGCAGCATCAGCCACAACTACCACCACGGTATTTGATGGTTCCCAATTACGCTCAGCTTAATGGTGGATGCTCAATAAATGTTGACTTCCATTTTAAAGAAATGCTGTCTTCTCATATTCTCTAGCAGCCAGGATTTGAAGATTTTTTTTTTTTTTTTTTTTGAGACAGGATCTCGCTAAGTTGCTCAGACTGACCTCGGACTTGCAATCCTCCTACCTCAGCCCCTGGAGTCACTGGGATTATGGGTGTGCACGACCACATCAGGTTTGAAGAACTTTCTCATGTGTATTCATAGGCTAAGAAACTGTCCCTGTGCCCCAGATACACATGAGCCCTTGTGCTCATATAACTTGGCACTTTCTAAGGGGCAGGAAAGTTACCGTAGATAGAGCTCTGTAATGTCCCATGCACCTGCAATGGTGCCGATCACCATTTAGTCCTACTCACTGCGAGTTTGCTTGTGCCAAGCTTTGGGCTGGTGACACCAATGGGAGTCTGCAGTGGGGGGCTGAAAGATGCATTGGTCAGGTCATCTCCCCAGGGAGAAGTGGCATGGTTAAGGGCAGGAACCATTCAGTCACGTGTGTCAGGCAGAGGGGGTAAGCACACTGCAAAGGCTCCACCTTGCTCTGGCTCACAGCTGTGTGCAGGCCTGCTGTTCTCAGTCCTACCCTGGAGGGAGGTTCTTTTACCACTGCACAACACATTGTGAGCAGCAGGGTCGTCAAGACGTGCTGAGCAGAAGCCAAAGGCAGGGTGGGGGACTCCGGGCTGGTACTGGATTCTGGACCCTGAGCTTCAGTGCTTCAAGGTTTCTCCCCAGCTGTGGGGATCTGGACATATCTCCTACCTCCTCTGAGCCTGAGTGCACCAACTTCATAGGAAAGCATCCTCCTCCTGGCACACACTACGGGCACATGCACCAGGGCACTGGGGAGCACATAAAGGATGCTGTTCTCATGTCCTACAGGCTGCAGGGCACATGCCTTAGTCCCCAGACACAGACCCTAAAGCGGCGACTCTCGTACAAGTGGTTTATCTGGGAGGAGACACTTAGGAAAAGACAGGGACATGGGCCTGGGCAGGGAAGGCAGCCAGGAAAGCTGGGCTGCTAAGCCACCAACCAAGGTGGGTGCCTGGAGCTTTATTTTAAGGGAAATCACACATAGGCCATTCCTCAGAATTACCTTCCTGAGGTCAAGGGAGTTGGGGGCCAGACCCATGCCTGGGAGTCATTGATGGAGGCCAGTCTTTCATGTGTAGGCAGAGTGGCCAGCAGGCCCATTCCCAAGCCCAGGAAAAAGTCCTCATGCACAGAGGTACAGATGCCAGCCAGCTGGAAAACGCCAGACTGGTGAGGCAGGAGGCACACAGTGAGGCCTGACAGCATCTGCTGCCTGGACCAGGAAGAGCTCCTGCAGGCAGAGCAAGGGGAGTTGGAGGGCCCTTCTGGCAGGTTCACCCCAACGGAAGCAGCCAAGGACAGGCTCCCATTTGCTCAGCCCCCACCCCAATTACATCCCAATTCTCCTGGATTGGTTTCTTCATTGTCAGATGGGTAAAAAAGTCTCCATTCCTCATCTGTCTCTGGGATTTTGAGCAGATCATGGCTTTGCAAATATGATGGAGTCTGCATAGAATCAAGAGTCAGGTGTCCCCAGAAGTTACCCTCCCTAGTGAAGGTAGCCTCCCTGAAAAGCCCATGTGTCATTTTCTCCGAGGATAAGGCCACTGTCCCAGGGATCAAACAGGCACGTGCTGAAGAAAGCACATGGATGAGAAAAAACTGGGACCCTAACAGGCCTCTTAGTTCCTGCAGAGGCCTGCGTAGTCTGCCCTGAAGCTTCAGCTCCAGAGTGCTGCACCAAAGGGTGGGCATGTGTGTCCACCTGAGTACCTGCAAAAGCCTCAGCGGCACAGGCCCCTCCCAGGTGAGCCCAGGGGTGGACCCATCAAAGCCTCTCAGGGATGGCTAGTGGTATATTGAAAGACCAGTCTCCCACTCAGCCCACTCCACAGTCAGAGATGTTGGGGACCCAAGCTCACTCACAACCCCACATATAGAGGCAAGCTGCCTTCAGTGATACCCTTCCTGGCATCACCTAAAAATGAATCCCCTCCTTTGTGCAAACAAATGCAGCTCTGGCTACAAACAGAAGTACAGAAGGAGGGAAACTGACCAAGGCCTGTGGCGCCTTGGACCAGGTAACACCAGTTCCAGATGGGTGAGTAACCTGGGGACACACACTATGCATCCCACAACAGGCAGGGGTCTGTGCATCGATTACAACAAAATCCTTGGCAGTTCAGCAACTGACAAAATCAGGTTTCAAAACAGTACTTATGAAAGGATTCCTGTCTTCTAAAATACACCACCACAGGAAAAAAAAAGGCTGTTTATGTACACAGACTGGAAGAAAAGACTGGAAGAAAATGCAATAAAATATAGCACTTGCTCGTCCCTTCAGTCTCTTGCTTCTCCACAAGGCAGGCCCCCTTCCCCTGCCTGCCTACTGCTCCCCTTGGATCAGAACCTCCAGAGCCTGAGGGGTGAACTGGTGGACACAGATACTGAGCTTTCCAGGCCCAGGGGACCTCCTCTATTCCAGCAGCCTCCTCCCAAGGCCCTGGGCCCCTTGCTGCATTTGCCCAGATACCCATTTTGTAAACATGTGAGTGATTCTAGATTATGGCAGCCGTTGCCTTGAAAAGCCATGGGTCCAAAGCTTCTAGCATTAAGGTGGTTCAGTTGGCTCTGCCCATCCCCACCACCCCTAGCCAAGCATAAAGGGGCACATGTAAAAATGGTGGGTGTGACAATAAGCAACTCGATCAATGGAGGGCCTACAGAGTCGTTTTTCTCCAGGGAAGAGAGATGCCCATGCCCCAAAAGGGCATCTTGTGCATTTTCATGATTTTGTGCCCACCTCTTGGCTCAACTTGACCTCTCTGGGCCTCAGTTTTCTCATAATAATACTAAAACCAACCTCATGGGTTGATGGGAAATTTAAATGACTTAATATTTGTCAAAAGCTTAGCACATGCCTGGCACAGTGGCACACACCAGTAATCCCAGCAGCTCAGGAGGCTGAGGCAAGAGGATCTCCAGTTCAAAGCCAGCTTCAGCAAGAGTGAGGCACTAAACAACTCAGTGAAACCCTGTCTCTAAATGAAATACAAAACAGGTCTGGGGATGTGGCTCAGTGGCTAAATGCCCCTGGATTCAATCCCCAGTATCAAAAAACAAAACAAAACAAAAAACAAAAAACAAAACGGGTTTAGCACACATGGTAAGCACAAAATTAGTGAAGATGTGCATACTTGCACAGCATGTGCACCTGCATCGGACACACATGTGCATGTGCGTGAGGCAGGCACCTCCATTCTCCAGGGGCTTCAGCACAGCACGCACAGAGATTTGTTTTCTCTGCATGTGCTGCGAGGTCAGATGCATGAGCCCTTCTACACCCCTGAGGAAAGGGAGAAGGGCTGCAGTGCACAAAACTCCCACAAGGTCCTGCAGCAAGGGCACAGGCCACTGCTGTGCCCAAGGGACCCAGTCATCGGCCTGGGCCAGGTTCTTTCACACCAGCTGCTGCTCAGGCCCAGGACAGGAGACTCCAGACCCACTGGTCTTGGAGAATGTGGGACTCCTCCCAGAGAGGAGCCCCTCTCCAGGGAAAGATAGCAGAACAAGGCCAGATAAATACCACCTGCCCTCCTCCTTCCTTCAGGGCTGTGAGAAGCCTCACCTCTATAATTCCCCCACCAGCTTCTCTCTCTACCCAACAGAGGGCTGTGAAGAGCAGAGGAAATGCTCTAAGCCAGAGATCTAAGTCTCAAAGGCTTGACCAGGGCACTTCATTTCTTGGGTTAAGTAACATAGACTATTTATTTATGCACGCATGCACGCCTGGGTTACTGGGCCTCCTGCATGCCAGGCAGGTGCTAGCACTGAGCCACATCCCCCACCCCTAGGCTCTTACATTAAATGCCAGTACATCAGGAACTCTGACGTTTGTGGTCCCCAGGGTCAGCTTCAAGGTCATGTGGCTTGTGCATTTACACAGGACCCTGTACTTTGTTTAATACCCTCATGTCAACCATATAGATACATAGATATAAATGTATAAATTTTTTTTTGTAGTACTGAAGATCAAACCCAAAGACTTGAGAACACTGAGCACGTATTCCACCACTCAGCTACAATCCTAGTCCTTAGTAATTTTTGAATAAGGGACCTGCATTATTGTTTTGCAGGAGGTGGACCCCACAAATGATGTCACTGATCCTTTTTGCCCCTCTCCCCACATCTAGTAGCTTCCATGGGAGCTCAAGGCCCAAACTTTATAAACATCTCCTCTCTCTAGCTGGGCCCCATTAGCTAAGTCACGCCACGTCAGTGCCTCAGCTTCCCCATCTGTGCAGGGGATTTCAAGGACCACCATGATTACAAAAAAGGAGGGAGGATGAGACACAGGATCACGGACACTAAAAAAACCCCAACTACCACCTGTCCTTGTTCACGTATGACAAGGAAAAGAGCAATAACAATCAACAGTAAAAAGGCAATTGAGACTACAGGACAGTCCTTTAGAATGAAAAAATTTAGCACCATAAAAACCTGGCCAACTTTTCACTTTTCTAATTTTACTGGAGAGCACTCTGCTTTGGGGGAAAGTGTCAGACCAAAAAGGCCTTTCAGTCTTCTCAACATTATTTATAAAATCCAGTCCTCATATGATTTCAATGGGCTGGTGAACACTACCTTACTGCCTAAGGGCACTGCCTTGTCCTGCCCCTCCCCCTCTGGTGGCACTTTCTAAAGCACCACTGGGGCTGTTCTTGAAGAAACAGTGCTTGACAGGAGCTTCATGAATCAGGCTCAGAATGGCCCTTATTTGTTAATGCACACTGTAAAATCCCCTTCCAAATGGAAGGTCATAAATCACCAGCCACCGGAAGCATTCCATCCTTAAAGGGAGGCAAAGGTATCTTGAACTGAATCCCAGACTTATCAATTTCAAAAGAGCAAACTTTGATCCATGGCTGCTGAGTAAATTGAGTGCTGGGGAAGGGATGGCCCCGTGCTGATAAGGCAGCTGTCACAGACGTCCCCAACCTACCACCCATTCCCCTTTGCACACAACTCTGCTGAGCCTGGAGGCCAGGCATGACTCAGCAGGGTTGAGCCCCGGGACTAGAAGCCTCTAGTCCAGGACCTGAGAACCTCAGATGGCACCCTCTCCAGAGCCTACATGTTCTAAAGGATTAGATCAGGTGAGAGGCGTGAGCAAGAAGCCCCCAGGGGAGGCAGGGCCAAGGGAGAGTCTGCCTGTGCCAGGTCTCAGCTGGGTGCTCTGACACACATCTTTTGTTGCCTTCCTAATCACCTTGTTTTCAGATGAGAAAGCGAAAGCTCAGAGACGCCTGGTAATCTCCCCAAGGCTCCAAAGCATATGAGGCAGTGCAGGTTCCACCCGAAGGGGCGTCCCCACAGTCCTGGCTCTTCCATCCCACCCACGGTCTGTTGCAGAAGCTAACATCCCAGCTTCTTCCCAGCAGCAGGAAGAAATCTCTGAGAGGAGGTCTGACAGGAAGAAGAGGAAACTCTGCCAATTTGGCTGAGATGTGCCAACCCTGGGCGAGGGCCTCCCCTGACACTCCTTCATTCAGCAGGCGCAGGAAGTCTCTCTTCCTCTTCCTCAGCTGCCCTGTGACTCCACACACCTGCAACCTGCCTGGCCACACCCAGGAAGCAGGGCTTCTGCCCGCCGCAGGCGCTCCCCTGGCTGCTGTTCCCAGCTCTCACCTCCTTCTACCCACCAAAACCTGCAATGGGGGCATAGTCCTTGTCCTCAAATGAGAAGGCATGAACCCGTATTGTTTTGAAGTTGTTCACAACACTCCACAAAAAGGCCTTGGGACCCCCTTGCCTTCTTCTCAAACCTTTGCTGGACACAGGAAGGAGGAAGAGTCAGAAGGTAACCATGGCCCCACCTGGAGCCCCTGCTTCCTTGAATAGAGGGGATCCTTACACAGCACCCAGTGAACACTCTAGCTCTTACTGTTTTCAAAGACAACCATGACGATCCAACTTCTGTGGCAAGAAAAGGGAATATGAAGTTAAGGTGGTTCATTTTCATCTGGTTAGGTTGAGCCCAGCTGGATTCAGAAAACTATGGCCCACACCTGCCTTACCTGTGAGGAGGGGGTAAGGTGGACTGAGGACTGAGGAGGGGGCAAGGTGGCAGCCAGGGTCCAGTGGCCAGCCTGAAAAGGTACTAAGGAATGATTGGCAGCAGTGCTCTCCTAAGAGTGAACCCCCATCTCCCTATGGGTGCCCACCATGCCCATTTATTTCATAGGAATGACACAGGTGACTTGGGCCACTGCAGATCTCAGAAGAATGTGCTCACACCCCAGTTGACCAGCCATTTCAGAAGGGCTCAGAGAGGGTCCACCTGAGTGGTCTGGGGGCTAACAACTTCTCCCCACATTGCTGTCATGTAGTCCTGACGAGAGGGCAACAACCGGAGCTGCTGTGGTCCTAGTCTCCCAGCTCATGGACTGGCTCAGGCGGGCCTGCTTATTGAGTAAGGGAGGAAGGGCCCTTGAAGCGGGCCACAGCCTCTTCCACCCAGGAAGAACCTGCTGTGAAACCCTGACACCTTCTCCAGCCCCGCCTCCCGGATTTAAGACAGGGAGAGGTGGCTTGGTTTTAAAGAGAAAATTAGATTCCCATTCATGAACAACCCACACGGAGGACACTTAACAGGTAAAGCAGGTTCTGCCATTGATGAATGAGTTCGGGTAATAATGGGGCTCACCCTTCCCTATTAAAATATTAACCTCATTCCTGGCCCAGTGATGTCATAAACCCAGGGCCCAGGAAGCTCTTTCCCCACCACAGGTCAGGGGAAGGGGGCTGAGCCTGCTTCCCTCCCCTGGGGAGCAAGCCAGGAAGGCCCAGGTTCCTCTGGAGAGTCCTCTGATGCCCCATAAGGTGTTGAGCATGGGCAGAAGCTCCCATGAGTGTAAGAGTCAGGGCCCTGGCAGCCTGGGCCTTTTTAAAGCCATACTACGCTCACGTGGTCTAGCACAGTTTCTCCAAAGCCAGCCTGACCACAGGCCGTGTGTGTGCCTTGAAGACTTTCACCACCCAGGAGGTGCCCATCTCCCTGGACTGCACAACTGGGAGGGCACCAGAAAATCACATTTAGCTCTGGTCCTGGTTCATAATTAAGAGCTGTCACTAGGACTCCATGTCTCAAGGGCATCACTGAAGGGACTAAGGAGTATGTTCCAGAGAAGACTCTGGTGTGTGTGCGGAGACTAGGGTTGCAGAATGGGTGGTTAATCCCTACAACAGGATGCAGACATATTCTGCAGGGTCAGAGAGGGCAGAATGAGCACCAGCCAGCAGAGGTTATAGGAAAATTTCAACCAAACTTCAGGAAGAATGCTTGATCTGACGGTGCTGTTCAACACAGAACAGGGTATTTGGGGAGGGAGGGAGCTCCCTGCCCCAGGGAGCCTCCAAGAAGAACCTAGTTGAGCACAGAGCAGAACCTAGACTGAGATCTCTTGCCATTGGAAATGCCATTTTCTTCCTGAGATTTTTACGGTACCCCAAAGCACACAACTGGGGGCAGGAAGCCAATGTTGAAGGTTTTCTTTCCCTTTCTCAAGAAGACTCCAGGCCTTCCCATGAGGCCCTTCCCACCAGATGGAGATGAGATGAAGTGAGTGGGCATGAGCTCAGTTTTTCTATGGGTACCACGGGGAGGGTCCTAGCCTAGGCCAAGATAGGGCCTCTTCCCCAACAGCACTGGAAAGGCTGGGTGCTGTGGGAGAGGCATCAAGACACTCAAACCTTCTCTGGTCTGGAATTCAGTGATGCCCATGGTGGATCATGTCCTGAGGACAGAAGGACAAATAGTTCAGTGTCTGCTCTCAAGGAAAGGGCAGTCTATGGAGAGGCCAGCCAATCTCTATATGCAGATAATGTTTTCTAGGTGTCATACAGTTTCCCTACAGCTACTCAACTGCCACTGTAAAGTGAAAGCAAACTATACACAAGCCAGTATTTACAAAATCAGCAACTAAATTTGGCCCAAGGAATGAAGTTTATACCTGACCTAGTCCATGGCACATCAGAGTTATCTGGGAGCTTCTACAATACACTAGTTCTGATTTGAAGTGCTCCAAGGTAAGGTCTGGGATCAGTATGCTCTAAAATCTCCTCAGACGCTTAGGTGCAAGGCATCCAAGATTAAGAAGCATGGGGTCTCTAACAAAAACTGGCATGTGTAAACACCTCACCATAATCCATGACTTCAGGAACCTAAGGGAAGTGACTCGCTCAAGGTCATACAGTGAGTCAAGAGGTAAAGAATCTGGAACTGCAGAATCACAGCCCAGGATCTCTTCCCTGCATATGGCAGACACAGATGGGCAGATCTATGGCAGGGTTGGGGATGTACGGGCCTTCTTGCTCATGTCTGCCCAGAAAGATGAAGACCCCAGAGAAATGCCAGTCACGTCTGTCCCGACCAGTCTAATGCAGGGAACACCTCCCTCTCCTAGACCAAACCTCAGTGACCTAGAACACACACAGGAACAGAAGCCCCAAACATCCCTCTTTCCTTGGAGAAGCAGCATTTAACTAAAGTTTTAAACACTTTATTAGCATCTGGGAGGAACAAAAGAAGACCATAAAAACTCCGTTTCTTCAATCCTAACAAGCATAGCCACAGGAAACTCTTCACCAATGACACCACTAGGGACCTGCCAAAACGTGCCGCCTGCCCAGAGTGCTGCCCACGCACTTGGGCACAAGGAACCCCCAGAGCTCGTGGGAATGTCGCAAGAGCTTGGCCAAGACTGAGCAGCTGCTGCAGGTGATGACTTCAACGTTTGCAGAGCAAGGAGCTCCAGCAGGCGGAGCAAACCCAGGCATCTCCAGCCTGGTGGGAGCTCTGCAAGGGCCAGAGAAACTCAGAGCCCAGATCTCCCTTCCCTCCCTGAGCCACTGGGACAGCCAGGAACTTCAGAGAGCTATCATGGGAACAGCACAGGTCTCTAAACCTGAGGGCAGTTGCCAGGGACTGTGCTCTGTCCTTTTAATACTCACAACCCCACGGATTAGATTCTAATACTATCCCCATTGTACAGATGAAAAAACTGAGGCACAGGGCAGTTGGATAACTTGCTCAAGGCAGGAAGCTGCAGAGCCAGAATTCAAACCCAGGTGCTCTGTCCCAGCCCTTATTCTTCACATCATGCTCAAGGGACTTTAGAAGTGACTATATGGCAAAACCCTTCCCTACAGGATAGCAGAACAGACCCAGAATAAGAGGCTGGTGTAGGCCACAAACATGGGGGCTGGAGGAAACCAGTTGCATACCATCCCTGCCAGGCCTTTCTGGAGCAGGGCCCTGCCATCTCCAAATGGCATCTAATGATAGGCTCAAACAAGATGCTAAGAGCCAGCTGAACCAGAGGAAGTCAGCTCACAGGGTTCTGTTTGCCAGTCTGTTTGACATGGGGGACCCGTGTCACTTAGAAACATCTGTCCCACCTCCATCTGGGTCCCTGTGCTGTATGCCTATTTCAAAAGTCATCTACCCACCTCAGCTACCCATACTGCTTGGGATGCTCCCTTCTCTAATCCCTGCATGCTCAAATTCTACCTTGTCTCTGCAGCAAGGTACTGAAGAACATGAGCTCTGGAGTAAGACTGAGTTCAAACCCTGGCTGTGTCACCTGGGGAAGCTTGCTCAATCTCTCTGGGTCTTCTTTACCTACAAAGTGGGCCTAGGAACAGCGCTCACGTTCAGTGCTAGACAACAGCAGGGCTTGCCTGAGGGTCATCGTCCTCACAGATTGAGTCCCCTCGGACTGTCCTGAGATATCCCCAGCTAGATGTGAGCCCCACAGCTCTGTCAGCACCTCCACCCTGACACCCTCCCTAGGGCAGGTCCCAGGCTGGGCTCCAGGACATAGAGCAGAATAAGATGTGATTGTGGGCTAGTCAGGAACAAACCAGGATTACAAGTAGCTAAAACACAAGGTGGCTGGGCTAGAAGGGGTAAGGAATGACATTTCACATTCTGTCACTTTAATAAGGCAGTTTTTCACTCTGGCTCTTTTCCCACTAAAAGTAGTTTCACTAACTCCTGACAGGTTGTGTAAGAGTTTTTTAAAAGAGCAAGTCAAGCCACGTGCAATGGCACACACCTGTAATCCCAGCTCCTCTGAGACTGAGGCAGGAGAATCGCAAGTTCAAGGCCAGCCTGGACAACATAGCAAGATAATGTCTCAAAATAAAAAATAAAAAGGACTGGGGATGGAGTTCAGATAGTAGAGCACTTGCCTAGAATGCATGAGGCCTGGACTCAATCCCAGGTACTCAAAAAAATAAAACGATAACAAACAAAGTCAAACTGTATTTGGAGAACTCCAAACAGCTCCCAGAATCTTTTCCCATCCCTCCCTTACAGCTGGGGTGGGGCTGTCCACCTCCATGAATGCGTGACCCCTTAAGAGTACCACAAGGCAGGCCTTGTGCTACCACAAAAACAACAGACCTGGGTGCCGCACGGAGCAATCCTCTTTCTATGTGCACTGTACTCTACAGCTTATAAGACATTTCCATGCCTGAGTACCACTGCTCTTCCTAAACACCCACCTCACCATGTTTATGAGGACCCCCCCAACTGCAGGCACTCCAGGGCAGGTCTACGTCTACTTGTCTTTCTGGTCCCTGCATCTA
The DNA here is from genome assembly GCA_020662805.1 of Glaucomys volans. Lineage (NCBI taxonomy): Eukaryota > Metazoa > Chordata > Mammalia > Rodentia > Sciuridae > Glaucomys > Glaucomys volans. The sequence continues at coordinate 1,101,654 of JAJEJO010000081.1, forward strand.
AGACAGAACCTGGTACAAAATAAATGAAAACCTGAATTTTGTGAGGAAATGGGCTCAGGGAGATTGAGAAATGTGCCCGAGGTCACACAGTGAAGGAAAGCAGCAGGTGTGCCTGACTTCCAGACATCCTCTTGTCCCAGCCCAGTGCCCCTCCCCTCAGACATAGGGATGCCACCCACTCTGCTCCCCACCAGTCACTAGCCAGAGAGTCCCCCTGTGAGCTGTTGAAGCATCTAGGAGGCCGGGGGGAAGGAGAGAAAGCTGTGCAAGAGACAGAGTGGGCACCGGCACCCACCAGGAAGGTGGTGACTAGAAGGTGACAAGGAAGAGTGGAAAAGGGCAGATGAAACCTGGGGAGGATGTATTTGCTAAAGACAGAACAAAGGCAGACACAGGATGGGCTGGATCAGAGGCTGAAGATGTGCGGAGATGGAAGTTTTCTGAGACAGATGCCAGCCGTGAAGAAGACCATGCTCCTGGATCCCAGAGCTTATCAGGCAGGGCTGGCAGAAGGGTGGGGCAGCCCAGGACAACAGTGCAGGAAAGGGTCCGTCCCGATGGCTTTCTTCCCTGGAAAACTGCGGTGAGGATGTTGTTAAATGATGAAAAGCATTCTTGAGATAAAGTCCTCTGTCAAATGCTGCTGTCCCGCCTTCAAGTCTCCGATATCATCCCCACAGAAGCCTGGAATCTTAAAAAAAAAACAAAAACAACTATTTCCTGATTTGTCATTTCAGCTACATCAGAAGGAAGCTGACACAAAATGGGTTCTTTTACAAAACAGTGCCTTCTGAACTATAAAGCCCAAGAGAAAGCTGACTGTAAGGCTCCACTCCATTATGGGAATGACTCTGTCATTAGCCTATCGTACTAGGGCAGATTTCAAGGTTGCAAGATGGAAAGAAAGAGGGCCGGGGTCCGGGGGTCAAAGACCAGCATCCTAGACGGGAATGAATGGATTCCATAATTCTTGGATTTTACTACCCTCCGCCCCTCCCTACCAGCTCATTCCCCACTGTCTACTGAGCAGAGGTCACCATGCAGCCACAAAATCCTGCTGTAATCCTGCTTCCTGTTGATGCCAGTTCAGCTTTCAAACAACCTCTCACTTGACCACACAGCTTGCATTTTAGAAATGTACCAAATACACAGCCTGGAAGCAGCTCCAATTTAAGAAAAACCTCTTCCAGGAGGTTCAGCCCCACTCATACCAAGTCCCAGTCACCCCTGGCCCGAGTCTGCCATCCACCTCCCAGGGCAGTGGTGAAATACACACACAATTCAGAGGACAAGGCCTCTCCAAGGTAATGCAGAGCTGAAGGGTGTGGGAGAGAAGGATGAATTCCACAGAGAGGCCTCTGGACAGATCACTCAGCCACAGTTTTGAGATGGGATCAGTGACTGGGGCTCTGAGGTAATGTTCTTAAGCTGCACCCAACAGGAGTGCCTGATTTTCTCAGTGTGACTATTCACAGGAGATAAGCCCTGATTCCCACCTCAGAAACTCACACAGCTCCCCAGGCACCCTGGCTGTGGTCTGTAGGAAGCTCACCATCTGCAGGACGACTCCTTCAGGATATCCAGGTTGAGAGAAGCAGGGAGGTGTGAGACTAGACAGGGCGAGGTCAGTTGTGGGACCAACTGGGCTGCCAGCTGGACCATGTCTAAACTGGGCAAGTCTCAGCTGGGTAGAAAAACATCAGTGGTCCAACTGAGGGCGTTGGGAGGAGCAAATGAAAGCATGAATGCAAAGCCACCACACAAAGTTGGCCATTATCCCCTAAAGCCAGGTGCCTCGTCTGAGAAGTGAAGTGCAAGAGGGAATGCAGAGGGGGTGCAGACCACAGGTACCCCATGCTGCTAATGGAGGTAAACGGTCACCCCCATCCAGGCCTCTGTACTGCACAGCAGTGAAAGAGGGTGGGCAGGGTGTTGATGTGGTCCAAAGGGCTTCCTGGAAGAGGTGGCTCACACAGGGGTGAAAACACTAAGGCAAATGGGAATGGTGGCCTGGAGGTGAGAGAGGGAGCAGTGAGAGAAGAATCTGTGACGTCAGAGAGCTTGTGGGAGGGTGCAAAAATGGAGCTGGAGTGGCCCTTGCATGCCAGGCTCTGAGGTTTTAAGGGAAAGTGTCATAGTACTGGAGCAGAGGCACAGTGTGTCAGGAAGACAACAGATGACAGTGTGTGCAAGAGGAGGACGGCTGCAGTCATCCCGCAGAGCTAACAGGGTGGGTAGAGGACACTGCCCCAGAGGTGCTTAGTGTAACGCTCACTGCAAAGGACCTGGCCCTGGGGGGACTGCAACAGAGGTCTCTGGGTGTCTGTCCTCACCTGAGTCTACTTTTCAAGGTTAAAAGACCACAGCTTCATTTCTTCCAGGCAGGGAAAAAGACTCAAAAAGTAATGTGTGTGTGTGTGTGTGTGTGTGTGTGTGTGTGTGTATTTTTTCTTTCTGTTTCTGCAATGCTGGGGATGGAACCCAACATTAGCTGAGCACTCTACCACAGAGCTATATCTCCAGCTCTCTTTGTTCTTTTTCTACAAAAACTGAAATGAGTTCTCCTGCCCAATACTCATAAACTCTTTTTTCCCAATGGATAATTCTGTTTTACCTCTGCTCAGTAAGGGTCTGCTCCAGCTGCCTTACCCAGAACCAGGAGCATGCACTGCTGAGTACCAGTCAGGAAGTGCATGGCAGGGAGGGACACAGGCATCAGAAACCCTGTGACTACCACACAACACAACATGAGCCAGGTGGTCACAAGCAAGGCCCAGAGCCACGACCCACAGGTCGGGGCAGAAGAGAGAGTCTGCGTCAGAGTATTACCGAGGGGCAGGACTCAGCTGCACATGCCTCCCCTGGGCAGGTGGAAGAGGCGCAGGTGAAGGCATGGAGGTGTCCAAAGTCAGTGAGTTCAGGGAAGGATGGTCCTGGTGGAACAGGAAAGGGAGACAGAGGCCACCTTGTTGAGAAGGACAGGGCTTGAATGCCAAGTTATAGCAACTCAATGTTATTCTGAAAGGCAGGGGGAAGGCCCTGGAACCTCTTCTGACACCAGTCAGAAGTCAGCTGACTGGTGTAGAGATGTGCATCTATGGGAGGGATGTGGTGGCCACGGCTGGGGGTGGCTCAGAGGTACAGTGCTTGCCTAGTGTGCATAAGGCCATGGGTTCTGACCCCTGCGCTGCAAAGAAAGATGGAAGGGATGGAGCATGGCTGGGCTGGGGCTGGTATCAAACACCAAAGCTCAAACAGAGGAGGAATTCCTCAGAGAGGGAGCCTTTAATTGCCAAAATACAGCTGGTCAAAGTCGACTTTTCAAACACTCGTTTTAAATAGTGGAAACAACCTCATTCTTTTCCTATTTCCTTTCCTGTTCTTCAATTTTCTCCTGGGTTTCTGACTATTAATCTCACTGGCTGGAGCTGCAGTCTGTTCTAATTATAAAGCAGCTCAGAGCACCAGGGCAGACGGGGGGACGTGCGGACGTCTGGCTCCACAGAGGCACCAGGGCAGACCACAGCACAGGCTTGGGATTGGGCTGCCCAGGACCAGATCCCACATCTGGTCTGAGCTGGGTCACCAAGCAAATTACTTAAACTCTCTGTGCCTCAGTCTCCTCATTAGGGATAACAAAAGTTACCCTCCCACAAGGGCTGTCACAAGAATGAAGAGGAACTTAGTATGGTGCCCAGCATGCAGTAGGAGCCTAAAATGTATTAAGGCACTGGTGTTGAAATGGAGCTTGGGGGTGTCATTTCAGCTGTCATTTAATTACAAACCTCACTTCCAAACTGTACACATGTCCTCTAATTATTGGGGGGCAGTGTTGTGTTTAACACATTAGGCCAGAAGTGGGGAGCTCCAACCTTGTTTGGGGGTTTCCCTGACTTTGGGGTGACTGCAATCAATTCACTTCTCCATCCCTAAAATGGGAAAAGAAATCCCCACTCTCTGCCTCCTGAAGCAGCTAAGACAATACTGAGGTGAGGGCCTGCGGCCAATTGCAAAGTGCCCATGAGGGGACCAGCTTCAACTAAGACTGTAAGAGGGATCTGCCTCCCTGGGAGAGGCACTTCCATCCTGCCCATCTGCTGGCTTTCCTCGGAAATCACTTGTGACAGGCTCTTGGAAGGCCACGTTCAGAAAGTATCAGTGGCAGCCAGAACAGCAGGGGCCCAATTCCAGTCTAGCCAAGCACAGGCCTTCCTGGGGCAACTTGACCCAGGCTAGAAACCAAATTTCTGTTAACTCCTGCGGTACTGGCCAAATGCCCACCCCTGGGTTTTCCTGAGTCCCTATGGTGACAAAGGCCTAAGCAAGGTCTCCTCAGGCTCATTACCACCTGGCTAAGTCTTTGGCCAGGCTCTATGAGCCTCTCAAATGCCACCCTCTGCCAGACTGTCCACAGCCCCACCTGTTCCCACACCTTCCTCACCAGATCCAACCCATCCTTGCCAATCTCCATGATCTTGGCCAAGCTGTGTCCTCTGTCTGGAGTGCCTTTCATTCTTCCCTGAGTTACCTTCTCCAGCCAGTCTTACCTCCTCCAGAATTCCTCCCAGAATCAATCCATCTGATGTTCCTCAAATACTCCATGCTGCCTGTATCCACTGTCCACTACTGCTCCCAGCTTCTTCTGCCTGCTCCCTGGTCTCCCATGGAACACACTGCACTACGCCCATGACAGGGGGCTCACCCAGTAAACTCGAAAGGAACTCAACTGCTCACCATGCTTGGTCAGGGCAACTGCTCTGCATGCTCAGATCCTGGGGACTGACATCTTAACTGAGCATTTCCCAATCTGGAAACGGTAATTTGTGTCCTCCCAGAAGAGCAATCTCTGGGGGCCAGTTGTCTTCAGCCAGGAGAAGCCCAAGGTCACCAAGCTTGGCATTGGAATAGAGGCAATAGGGAGGGGGTAAGAAATCCAGGGTCAATGGCACCACCTCCCCCTGCTTCCCAGGAACCAGCAACTGTGTCAGCAAGTCCTGGGAAAAGCCAGCGGGCCACCTTTAATCCTCCCAGAATGCACTGGTGGCAGGGCAAGCCCAGAAGGGCAGGCCTCACGTCAGGGCCACGGCCCCTGCACTGGAGCCAGCAAGCTGAGGCGGTGACCTAGAGAGGCAGGCAAGCCCTGGCTCTGCCTGGCAACCCACTCCAACCTGCCACTGCACATAAATTACAGGGAGGAGGCTGGTGGCCAACTGGCTTCAAGGCTGGCCCTGCCTCTCTCCGGCGCAAGGAAGCGCTTTGTGCAGCCCAACACCTCATTATCTGGCATCTCGGTCACACCGGAAAGGGCAAATAATGGGGTAAGCGCGACACATGTTGCGCAGACGTCCCTCCCTGCTCAAACCTGTCCTTGAGTCCCCAGCTGCCTGTGGGGCGAAGGCTCAATTAACTCCTTAGTGTGGTATTTGCAGTCCTTCAATTTGCCTACAAGGAGTCCAGAAAAACCTCCTCCTGGTCTAACTATTTAACTCATTCATAAAATATTTATTAAGCACCTACCATGTGGTTGCAGGATGCAGAAGGAGCTGAAGGAGGTCCCTAAGTCCTACCCACCTTGACCCTGTGCAAATCACACCCAAGTTCCCTGCATACAGGAAGTGCTCAATACTTGGGAACTGTTATCCTCACTGCCACCTTCCCGAGGAGGGAAAAAGTTGCCCTTCTGGACACCCACATGTCATGTTCACCCAGAAGTCTCCCTACCGCACTGGAAAGACAGGTGGCCCAAGCCACTCAGCCTGTTGAGCCACACATGCCTACTGTGGGGCGTGTCCTGGCTGCTCATGAAGGCACTGGGGTTTTGGGTGTTTTCCCGTGCTGGAGTTACTGGAAGTCTGGGGACTCTCAGGGTTTCAGGACATGATGGGCCCTCAACCAACCTCTCTGAGGTCAATTACCTGACAAGCAATCCTAGGTACACTCTGGGGACAACTTGTGCGAGATGTGGGGCTCTCACTGCAGCTCTCCAGAAGCCCAGCAGGAACAAGACATGGGAGCCACACATAATGTGACTGATCCTACCACAGAAGCATGGACCCCTCCCTGCATACAGAGAAGGGAAGGCAGGGATCCAGAAGCCTCCTGAAGGAACTGACAGCTGAGCTGAACTTGGCAGGACAAGGGGGATAATGGTATGCCACAGGGGCATGCAGGTAAGACTTGCAGCCTACTGGAAGGCAGAAGTTTCTAGCTGGCTGGCCCAGAAGCAACACAGCAATAATAGGAAGCCTTTCCAGAAGGCAAGGGTCAGCAGGAATGTCAAGCTATGAGCCTGGGCATGATAGAAACCATGGGGAGTATGAAGGAATGACACATCCTGAGCCACTTTCGGAGGACTGAGATGAAGGACAGACCAAAGAATCAAGACTCAAGTGGATATCGGATATGGGGCTTTTCTTTTGGCAGCATTTGAAAAAGGCCTAACAATGAACAATCTGACAATATGTCAATTTCTTTCTTCTTTATAATGAACCAGACTGTACAATAAGAGATCCTTCACAGGACTGTACAGTCGCTAGGAAAAATGGTACTGTTTTAAGACAGACATCATTTGACAGGAGAACGTGGGTGACTTCAGTAGGATGAAGGAATGATCAAAGATCTGCACATCAGGCCAGAGGAGGCTTGAGAGAAACTAAGGGGGTGGGAGGGTGGGGTTCTTGCTGTGATCTGGACGTCAGAACAGGTCTGGATAAAACCCAGAGAGAACAAGTCACGATGGGCTGTGATTAGGAAGAGTGGTGTCTTGTTTTCAACCAGTGGTGGGTGAAGTTTTATTTTTACAAACAAAGCGTTACTGGAACAAGGCCACACCCATTCACTAACAGGTGATCAGTGGCCCCTTCTGCACTAGAAGAGCAATGAATTATCCTAACAGAAACCATGTTACCACAAGGCCTAGCATCGGATGTGATTCTGTAGCAAAACATCTGCTGATCCCCGTGTTAGATAAGCAAGAAATCAACACATGCAAATAAGAACATGTGGCCCCGCCTTGGGGTCATACACTCATGTCCAAGACCCTCTGGGCCCCTCTTCCTTGAGCAGGGTCCCCTGAGAAGACCCCACCCTTTCTTCAAAGATCTTGGGGTGGGGTAGATCTTGTATCCTTTGCATTGCACAGGGAACTGCCCAAGGCTTTTTCTAGACCAATTCAGGTGAAAAATTGGGTGCAAAGAACGCAGGTGTGTGAGCCTGCCAGGGGCAGAACTCATGCCTTCCACACCAAAGGAACTGAAATCTCAGTGAGAAATGTGGTTTCATTATAAAGTTGCACAACTTTATTTCTTGTGTCTCATTAATTGGGGACAACAGTCATCTGATGTTTGGACCTCATCCTGATAGTTAAAAACCCACAGTCACTTGTGGCTTGTGACTGCTTCCTACAAGACCAACCGCATTCCACAGGAACCCGAGCCCAGGGATGGCTGCAATCTTTGGAAAAGACAGGGCCTGCAAGGAAGAAGAACACTTGGCCATTTTACACACACAGACACTGCAGCCCAGAGGGGGTGGGACTCCCGTCAAGTCCCCTGGCCTACCTGGCTATGGAAGCCAGAGTCAGCTCACCCAGAGCTCCGCTGCCACGGCTCTGTGCCAGCCGTGGGGGCAAATCAAAAGCAAGGAGCCCAGTCCCTGGGATCCAGATAACACAATAAAAACAGGGAAAGCTGGTACACCCCGGCCTCTGAGTCTGCTTCCTGGTAAGGCTGCCTTCCTTACAGAGTTCCCGTGAGGACCACGGTGAGCCATGTATCAAAGGCACACAGCACACAGTGGGTGCTCCACAGATAGCAACTAAAAATCTCATACTTGAGGCTGAGGTATTTTCTGGTTGCAAGAGCCTGACCTTCTTGCCCACAAGTACACACACTCTACATGGTACAGGAAACTTGGGGAGGCTATGTGACTTCGCTGGGCACCTGTCGTGTGCAAGGCCAGTTCTGCCTGCCTCCTACAGGGAAGTTCAGAGGGGAAAACTGTGATCTGCCTCCGGAGCAGCACATCCTCTAAAGACTTACGCAGGACCACCAAGGCCCATGCAAGGCAGACAGGAACTGAGGGACACAAGTCAATCAAAGAGCAGGCTGGCCTGGCTTTTGGCAAGACAGATTTCTTCCAAAGGGGCCAGAAAAAATCCCCACAGCTTCCTGGGTCAGGGATGATCTGGGCAATACCTCTGCTGTGGCCTTTCTTCTTTATGCAATAGGCCAGTATACCACAGGGAGTTAAGCAAGAGAGGCAGGAGCTGTAGCTCCCTGAGCCTGACTGTGCAGTTCCCACACAGGTCCCTGTTCCAGTTAAGGCTGTGGCCCCGGACACAGACAGATAATGTCTCCATCAAGCACCAAGGGCCAGCACTGGCACCGACCAGCAAGCCTGGCGAGCTTATATAACAAAAGGCTTGTCACCACTTCCTGTGATCCTCATCACCAGCATTCCAACACAATGAGACTCTCTCAGCCCTGGCTTTGAAGTTCAACGACTCATTCAGATGGCCCAGCAAAAACTTCAGCTGGGAGACAGCAAGCCTGCCCTTCCTGCCCTTCTACAGTGAGTCTGAGATATCACTTTAAAAGTTTTTTATTTATGATTAAATCAATAACCTGTGTTTGTTTTTGACAACTGCAAAATAGGCTGACCTTCTAGTAATAGCCACTTGCACACGTGTAGGTAGGAATGGGGGGGCAGGGTAAATATTCATAGTTTTTGACATTCTGTTTTTGAGAAGTATCATTTTGCTACCTCCCTCTTGATAGCCCCACAGGGGGTGCCCGCCTCTGCTCCTGCTGGCTGCATTTCTGTTTAGTACAGGCATGTGCCACACATCAGCCATTTCTCATGGTGGGATGTTTAGGTAATTTCCAGTGTTATTATTTTTTTCCCCAAATGCTATGGGTGATGTGTAACTAAACCATCATGGCTCTCATCACTCTATCCTTAAAATAAGTTCCCAGGAGGGAACTGCTAGACTGAGGAACAGCAACTTAACTGTAGCGTCTCGCCTTTTCGTCCACCCCTCATGGTTTCGGGTCACTCCTTCTGACTTGAAGCCAAGTTGACAACATTTTTAAGGCAACTTTTTTTATTTTGGAACCAGGTATTGAACTCAGGGGCATGCAGCCACTGAACCACATCCCCAGCCCTATTTTGTATTTTATTTAGAGACAGGGTCTCACTGAGTTGCTTAGCGCCTTGCCCTTGCCGAGGCTGGCTTTGAACTCCTGCCTCAGCCTCCTGGGCCACTGGAATTACAGGTCTGCACCACCACGCCTGGCTTAAGGCAACTTTAATTGATGAGGTCTTTTCGCAGCTGCCTTCGTAGCTAACTTCAGGATAGGGAGAAAATGTCCTTATTTTAAACATGGGAAACAGGTTCAGAGAGGTCAAGGGACTTGCCCAAGGTCATTAACCCTCACCTTGAGCCCGACCAACCTAGAGCCGAGTTCCTTCACTACCCCATGCTGCTTCCCCACAGGCCCCTAGGCCAGCAGCTGAGCAGGTATTGAGGGGACATTTTAAAATCAAACACATGACAATTTGTGCCACTCACTGCATGCTGCAATCCTCAAGTCCCATCCTGGGATTCTGGGTCCACCTGTCAATGTCAGTCAATGTTTTGAAGGTCCAACCCCAGAGCAGTGCTGGGAAAAAATGTCAGAAGTCCTTCAACAAAAGGGCTCAAAGGGCCTTTGGATGAGGTGTAGGAAACATCCTGCACCAACAGCTACAGGAATAGACTGAATAACAACCTCGCTGTTTCTGACTTTTAGACTGTGAATACAAGGTTACCTTCAATTTCATATTCAAACAAACCTTTGAAATTCAAATGTACACATCTTCTAAGGAAGCCAGGCCTCTTCCTACCAGAAAAGCTCTGATTCCTTGTTGAATTTTTTAAAGGAAAGTCTGGGGAGACTCAAGAACATATGAACTCCCCTTGTTTTAGTCCCCTTACACATCTCAAGTCCCTTCCCATTACTATTAAGGTAGTCCTCAAAAAATATCCAAGTATAAAGTAACTTTCTTTCTTTCTTTTTTTGATATTGGGGATTGAACTCAGGGGTGCTTTGCCATTGAGCTACATTTCCAGTCATTTTTATTTTTTAATTTTGAGACAGGGTCTTGCAAAGTTGCTGAAGCTGGCTTCAAACTTATGATCCTCCTTCCACCTCAGGCTCCTGGGCCGCTGGAATTACAGGTGTGAGCCACTGCACTCGACTTTAAAGTAACTTTCTAAGTGTGAGAAGGTGTACAACTGAAATTTACTTTCAAAGCATAAATGTTTGAATACAAATGAACTACAAGCCACTGAGCTTTAAGGAATGGAACACTCTGAAGTGTTCTGAGTTTGTAGGGAAACAGAAAAAAGCTGGAAGAAACCATCAAAGCAGAGACATCATCAAAAGCAAAGGGTTATGATATTTTCTGGAATAACCATTCCCAAAAGGGTCAGGAAGTATCTTTAAAAAAAAAAAAAAAAAAAAAAGTACATTTCTAATTGAGAAAGAGAAAGAGAACTGAACGATACCAAAAGAAGAGGAGGAAGAGAAGAGGGAAAGAGGAGGAGCAATCCCCACATCCACTGGCTTACCTCTGACCTCTGCACAGCCTCATCCGCAGCCCTCCATGAGCTGTCATATCAGCAATTTCTGCCTCCACAGAGGCTTCATGTCTAATGAGCTCTAGGGAGTCCAAACAAAGGGCTTGCCTGGATGAAGGTGAGTGTCCCTGCTTTCCCACCGCCAGGCTGCCCCTACCTTGGTCTGTAGATGATGGCGACTCAGAGACTTGGTGGGTGAAGGCAAGGTAGGCAAGACCCCAGGGGCACCCTAGGGGCTTGGTGTCTGCACTGGGACAACCCTCAGGCCCGAGTTCTGGCAGGATAATCCAGGCTGTCACAATGTTCTCAGCTGTCCTGTGGGTGACTAGGAAGTGATGACACCAACTCCTACCATCCTGTCACTTCACAGTCACACCACAGATGGCTTTCAGACAGATCCAGGGCCCCACGCAAGCCCGGCGAGAGGAGCCAACTGACAGCCATGTTATTCCTAGATCCTTACGATGTGTTTGTTCCTTCTGGTCTTGTAAAGCAAGCTCTGCTGGCCCAGTGGCCCTGGGGACTGAGCAGTGAGGGTGGAAGGAACTGGCCAGGGATCCTTAGGGGGTCGTTCGACGGAGCTCAGCAAACAACTTCATGAGGCTAAGGTTTCTTTCCCTCCGGGGACCTGAAGGATACTAAGCACCTACTGTTTCTCAAAAAGCTTGTGCTTCAGAAGGACATCATCCAAAGGTCGCATGCCTGTGTGGGTTCCGGGGCCCAGTGCTCCCTGTTCCTTCTGCATTTCTTTCTTCAGAAGATGGCACTGCCGTCAGCAATGTCTTTGCCATGGCGCTGGCATCTCAGAATGCCTCCCAGTCCAAGTTCACTTCATCTTCAGCTGGTCCCTCACATACGAGTCCCACATGACAGGCTGCCCTATCCCACTCCACACGTCCATGTCTTTAGAGACGAGCAGTAGATTTCCACAGGGTCACCTCCACCCTGCTCCCCATCAGTGGGACCTGGAGAGGCTGACATGTCACCACCCTGACCAGACTCTGGGACCCCAGAGCATGCTCCCTTAGGTTCTGATAGAATGGGGACAAATGTTCTGAGGGACAGAGTAACTCATCAACTCCCACAGAGGGCATCTTGGCCATTGACAACAGCAGTCCAGAAAAACCCTCTCTTGACAAGCGCTCAATTTCCTTCATTAACCAGAGTCGTCTGAGATCTGCCTGAGCTGTCAGCTGCAGTATTTCATGGCTTAAGGACGCAGACTGGGGTCAGACCCTTGCTGCCTATGCCTACAGCATCTGATGTCCTCCTAACTGGGGTCCCCACCCCCACAGCCCACTCTCTTAAGCTGCAGAAACATAAGATTTCCTAAAGCACAGATCTGACCTGTCAGGTCTCATTCTACCACCTTTCACCACCCACAGAGTAAGGACCAAACTTTGTGGCCAGGCCTCGAAAGCCTCACCTCCCATTCCAACATCTCCTTCACTAGATCACTCACAGCCCCTCCCAGACTGCCCTCCTGATATCCACCAATGTTTAAATATGCAAACCACCCTCAGTATCCATGAAGGTCCAGTTCCTTGGCCACCACCTCCACGAAGTCTTCCTGAAGATTCTCTGGCAGCACTATCCTGACAAAATGCACATGGAGAAAACCCAGACCAAACCAGACCTTCAGCAGGGGTAGAGAGGTATGGCTTGTACATGGCTCTGGCCTCATGATTCTGGGACCACCACATGACACACAGCTGTCCTCTGTTACCATCCTCTGTATCTGTACAGCACAGAAGTCAAGGGTAGACATAGGAGCCAGGGTGAAGACAAGGGGTTGACCCCTAGCTCTGGCTCTGCCCGTTACTATCTGTGCCACCTGCTTGGCTCAGTGTCCCCAAATGTAAAATGGTATTCTTAACAGAACCCGTTTCCTAGGGAATGCTGTGGGGATGCTTGAGTTAACACAAGCAAAGCTCTTAGAACCGGTGGTGATTCCAGGGAGAGCTTTTCCGCTATTCTCTGGCTGTGGGTAAGCATGTGTCAACCATAAACTGACCCATCAGATAAGGACAGGGTCATTTTTTAGGGCAATAGCCTTGATAGGGCAGCCCCACTGGTTTACTGTGGCTATAGGCCTAGAGTTGGAAACTGGACTGAGGCCCAGAACAAATGTGGACAAAGTAATATTAAAACATTCATAGACAGTTGGTAGAGTGCCTGTCTCACACGCACAAGGCCTTGGGTTCTAATCCCCAGCACCACAAAAAAAAAAAAATTCCTAGAGCTCTTCCCACATGCCAGGCACTGTGCTCCGCCACTTAAACCTATGCTTTTATTTACTTTTCCCAGTGACCAGCATACTTCCCCCCAGACCTCATCTCCCAAATATTTTGCCTTCTACAAAACAGGGAGTTTCATGGCACCGCCTCAAAGACCCACCCTGAGGACCAAACACAGCAAGTGAAACATGGTCCAAGGCAGCGTGAGTGGTCAGGAAACACCGTCCATCATCATCCCCACTGAGCAAATAGAGAACTCAGTCATCCCAAGTTACAAGGCTTCCAAGCAGCAGGGCCAGCAATGTGAGCTCAGGACTTTGGACCCTAGAGCCAGTGCTCATTTCATGCCACAGTAGCTCTGGGCACCTGGAGAGATCCGGCAAGGACAGAGAAGGCCCTGTCCCTGTCACCATGCCACTCTCAGGCAAGCAACCTCTGTCCCACTTGTTGCCTATGGAGGGCTGAAGTCTAAGACAGTGGGTCCTGCCTGCTCCCCTCCTCTCCCTGCTGAGATTCCCCAATCCTCCTGTGAACATGGCCCTGCTCCTCACCCAATCACCAGTCTCACAGTCAACTCTTTAGTGTCCACTTCAGTGTATCCCCTGGGAACCTACTCTGGCTGGTCACTTTTAGCCCCCAGGAGGTCCCTGGACAGGAGTTCCATCAGGGGTCTCTACTCCTACGACACTGAAGAGTCACTGCCCATGGCAGTTGGTACCCTGGTTGGGAACTTGGCTCTGTGGGGCAGTGTTACAGCCAGTAGCTTTCTTCTGCCATGGAAGACACCAAACACGTTTGAGGTGTGAGAAGCAAGGTCAACTTGTTCTACTGGACCTCAAAGATTCAAGCCAAAACAGTAGTAGACTCTCCAGGGACAAGGAGGGTAGCCGACAGAACTCCCATAAACATCAGGCACTCAACAGACCTGTGCTACGCTGGAGTGGCACAGAAGAAGCTTTCAACTCCAGCTGAGCAAAGGGGGCTGGCCGGGTGGTGGGTGACAAATGCCCTCATCAGTGAAGTTCTCAAGCGTGATGGAAAAGCGTCAGACTGGGAGATCCCCAGGCTCTCCTGGGGCCCCACAGGCCTAGGACAGCAGATTTCAGCCTTGGTAGCAGGTTTCCATCATTTGGGGAGCTTCCAAAATACTGGAATCCAGCCTCCACCCTCAGAAATCATGCTTTAATTAGCCTGGGGTGGGAGCCCAGCAAATGGATATTTTTGAAAATTGCTCTCCAGGTGCCGCGAGGGCTGCCCAGGATTCAATGATATGGTGTGACACATGGTATACTGGACTGGGTAAATACCCCCGGACTCTCAGAACTGCAGAAAGGCTCATCGGTGTTCAAAACCTTGCACTTTCTCTGGATTTATCCCCCAACAACACTTGGATTTAATTTGTTCCTCCAGTCTCACCTCGTTAAGGTCACCAACCCCACAGCAGATCCTGCAGCAAGCATTGGTCTGACACTGGCCTCACCTAGAAAAGAGGAACAGGCCCAGGTCTGGGAGGCATCTCTCACGATAGAAGACACCGGACATCTGGGTTGAGTGGGGACAGCAAAGGCTGCGGGGTGGGTGGGGAAAGAAGTTTTAATTAGTAGTTCTCGAATTGGACTTTGGCAGGTGTTAAAAAATTAAGTGACCAATGCCCTGGTGATGCACACCTGTAATCCCAGTGGCTTGGGAGGCTGAAGCAGGAGGATCTCAAGTTCAAAGCCAGCCCCAGCAACTAAGTGAGGCCCTAAGCAACTCAGTGAGAACCTGTCTCTAAATAAAATATAAAAAGGACTGAGGATGTGGCTCGGTTGTTGAGTGCCCCTGGGTTCAATTCCCAATACCAAAAAAAAAAAAAAATTTAAATGACCGAAGTCATGGAGTTCCCACAGGCCACACCTTTGAGTTCGAATACATCCCTTCTCTACTCTGAAAGTCATTTACCTGCCTCTCTATGCTGGCATCGACCTCTTCCATTCTTGGTGCCTTTGGGCCTTGATGCTCATGGGCCTTTCCAAAGCTCTTGAGTCAGACCACTTAGGTGTAATCCTGGCTGATTATCCCTCAGGATGGCCCACTGCTGTACTCTGGTTGGCACTTAAAATAGTGTTATGTGTGGACAACTGAATGCTACACCTCTTCCTCCACAAAGCCACTGTGCAAACGCTGACACAGATGGTCTCAGTTAAAGCCAAGTGAGCAGGGAGGCTCCAGTGAGTGACCACCCCAAACACACCAAGGCAGCCTGGCCCATGGCCCTAGAGGGGAAGCCAACTCTGCCAGAGGGAGGTGAGGCTTTCCTGTTCACACCCACCCACTGCATTGAGTTTGGCATCCAAAGATGAAGTGCTAATACCTGGTTATTTCTCTCAGGTGTCAGGAGCCATGCAATAAGCGCATGAGTATCTGCAGAGGAAAGCTATCATTTTATAAAGACAAGACTTCATCATCATTATCATAATCACCGAAGAGACCTAAACACAGTCAATGCGAGACAGAGTCAAAATACTTAAGTCTAAAGAGGCACTTAAAGAAATACAGGCAGATCTACAGTAAGCAAAGAGAAACCGTCCAGAAACACGCTATCAGAAAAATACATAATGCCCTACCTCGTACCCCAAGATCTGACTCCCAGCAGATTAAAATTTCAGTATAGCTGGGCATGATGGCATATGCCAGTAATCTCAGACACCCAGGAAGCTAAGGTGGGAGGATCACAAGCTCCAGGCCAGCCTCAACAATTTAGCAAGAACCTCAGCAGCTGAGCAACACCCTGTCTCAAAATAAAAAATAAACGACTAGGGATGAAACTCAGTGGAGGAGCACCCTGGGTTCAAATCCCAGTACCAAACCAAACCAAATCAAATAAAACAATACAAAAAAACAAAACAAAAACCAAAAAACTAACTAAAGAACAACAACAATAAAACAAAAAACAAAAACTCTTCAATGCAAAAGAAAAGAAACCGTCAAAGTATTAGAAGAATATTCTGGAGTAAATACTGGAGTGAAGAAGAATTTTCTAAGCAGCACCTTCAAGAAATCATGAAGAACATCAAATTTGATTTAATAACAAAAAATAATGCATTGCAAGCATCAGCTACCACCAGACTCGGAACCAAAAGTCAAATTGCAAACTTTAAATAAAAAGCATTCTGTAACCCAAATGGCAGGCAAGGGGCTGCGGTCCTTAATCCACAGAGTTGTTCAACCCAATAAAAAGAAAAAACTCTGCAGTAACAAAAAGTGGGTAGAAGATACCAGCAAACAATTTTAGCAAAGTAACACAAATGGTCAACGCATGTATGCACCAGTAATCTAAGAAATTGCAAATTAAACCAAATTGCATTAGACTCCCCAGTGTTATGAGAGAAGAGTGGAACAGGCATCAACTTATAAGCCTTTCCAGAACATGATCTGAAAACACATGTCAAATCTTTACCTTCTTACCCAACAATTCTCCTCAGGTTCAATCCCAGGGAAATAATCTCAGACCTGTGTAAAGAATTATGTTACAAAGATGTTCACTACAGTGCCACTCAATTAGTGAAATTGAGGGAGAGCTGAAATATTCTGCCATTAAATTGCTGCTATTGGATGTCTATAAGATAATGTAGACTTCATTCCATGTCTTTGAGAAAAAAAAAATACACAATATTATTTAATTTTTGCAGAGGGAAAATGGATAAATACTCAGGGAAAAAAGGCAAGCTGGAAAAACACTCAGAGATGTTCCCAGTGGTGTCTTTGAATTACACAATTAGGGTTGGTTTCTATTTTAGTGTTGCTCATCTGTATTTTCTGCAGCAGATTCAGCTTACTCTTGTAAAGGAGAGGAGGAGGTCACCATTGAGCTGAAAGCCACCTCAGCATCTGAGCCTGCCCCTTCCAGAGAAAGGGCTGAGCACAGCCGGCCCACACACAGGGGCAGGTAGGGCCTGCACCATTCCCACAAGGCCACATGGTCCCAAGAGCACATGCTGCAGCTTTGGAATGCACCAGAGGGATCATAGAGCTGTCTGGCTTCCTGGGAGTGCAAGACCAACAAGTCCAACAAAAACCGTGACGTTTTGCTGTCAACATTCTGGTCATTTTCATTTTTAGAATTCCACCTGGCTGGGGAAACCTGGAGAGGCCCATTCCTCCTCACTGTTTGCCTCCTCCCTGTAGCTGGTGTCCCATGAACCCCAGATAAAGAAGAACTTTCCCAATAATCTGAAGTGGCTGCCCTGAGATGCTCTGCATGGTGCAACTGGCAGCTCCTGTCCCGTCCCTGGAGACGTAACCCTGGCATTCACCCTTAACCTGGGAGTGTCCAGCTCAGCCATGAAACAGAGCATGTGGCCTCTTGAATTTTGAATACCAGAGTAACCTCAGAGAGGTGGCAGGCCAGGCCCTTCATGCTCAGCCTCTTGTCACCTCCCTCTACCCCCTGTGGATGGTTATACCACACATGCACCAAGTTCGGGCAACACCCAAGTGCACACAGTGGCACCCCCACCCAATCTCGGTCCTGTCAACTCCCGTCCAGAATCTGCCTCTCCCCTGCTCTCATGTGACCTCCTCTTCCTGGTGTTTCCTGTTTCTTCATGTCTCTGCTGGGTCCTCAGTGACCTCACAGCCCTGGAGAGCAGAGAGCATCCCCCACTGCCAGCTCCATCAGCTGATTTGTGACTTCTGCTCCTGAGCCTTCCCCATCCCAGCCAAGGTCGCTCAACCTCCTGGCTGCTCACCCCTCCACACTCATCTCACAGCTCACCTGTCAGGAGACCCTATGGCCCCATCTTTAGGACACCCCAAATCTGGCCTCTCATCCCCTGCTGTGAGTCCCCAGTTCCAGAGGTCTCCCTGCTTGTCCTCTCCACTGTTCCCCACTAGACAGCCAGAGCAAGCTTTCTAAAACCTGAGTTAAGTCATGGCTCCTCTGCTCAGAACCTTCCAGCTCCAACGCAGAGTTCAGATGAAAGACCTCTTTCCTGCCTATAAGGCCCCACCTCTCACCCTCACCTGCCCTGCTCAGGCTCAGTGACATGATGCTCCTGGGACAACCCATCCATGCTTTCACCTCTACCACCTTGGACTTTTGCCCGCCTCCTCCCTCTTATCTTGGAGAGCCATAGGGCTCATGCCAGCCCAGACTCAGCAAAGCCCTCTCTGAGCACCATAAGAAACAGCACGCCACCATACTTGAGTCCATTTAACCTCTATCCTGTCTCCAGAGTTGCAGTCCCTGATAAGCTGAGCCTGCAAACTAAGGGGAGCAAGACTTCTAATCAGTGGTCCAGCACCTTCATAGAAAACCCAGCACACAGCAGGCTCTCAGCAACACCTACCGAAGGAATTAATGAATCAATGAGGAGAATGGACTTGGTACACACTCTGGTGGCTCCGTTGAAGACTGTGTCCAGCCTAAAAGATACCACCCAGAGCACCCATCTCTCCTACCTGTCAAGCCATGTCTCCCCCTCTTTTGTGTTGGGAAGCCCCTTTCTGGCCACTGCTATTAAGTGCTGCTTGGAAAACACGGGCTGAGTCATTCCCCAGGGCCCTGACTAATTCTCTCTCCATCCCTGGACCCACCTCCAGGATCCTTCCTTTATGGCATAATGGGAAACCCAGAGAACTCTCCTTGGAGAAAATGGAAAGGAACTGAATGACTGGAAGGAAAATTTAGTCCTTCCTGGCTCAGCAGTTAAGAAAGCTCAAACTCTCAGGAAGTTAGTGCCTCTGAAAGTGAAACATTAATAGAAATATTACTGGAAAATACCAAACAGGAAGAGAAGGAAAATTCCATTGTGGAAGCAAGGGTCTCTGTCGTTGCACCTTAATCTCAGCAAAGCATTTCAGAATCAAAACAGAAAGAAACGGAACTCAATCAGGCAGTCACTCTTCCTGTGGACTGGAGCTCTAGACAAGCCACCTTCAAACACCCAGCACAAGGGGCACTGGACTCAACACCAGACTGACAGCCTGGCTGCTGGCTCTGTCAGAACCTGCCCCTCCCCAAAGCCTCCATCTGCACTGGGGGATTCCAGTACCTGGAAGTAGCTCTGAGAAGCAAATGAATTACAGCTGCAAAAATGCCCTTTGTGGAATACTTACATAAATGTAGGAATCAGTCATTCTTACAATGCCAATGGAGGGGATTTTCATAAAAATTAAGTTAAGCCACAAATAATGCAGAGAAAATTCAGGCAGGAGATTGTGTAGCAGCTTGAGGAGATGTGGCACCGTGGTTAAAAACAGAGTCCAGACCCAGTTTCAAATCTCATTTCTATCACTTATTGGCTGGATGACCTCAGACAAATTACTTAACCTCTCTGCGCCTCAGTTTTCTCTTATGTAAAAGTGAGAATAGTAGCACCTACCTCAAAGGACTGTGGTGAGGAATAAGAGTTACATATAAAGCACACAGAACAGCGGCTGGCTCAGAAAACGTGCAATGAAAGTATGTAACCAATATTATTGTGAAAAGTTCCCTTAAGTCAAGTGACTATTCTTTCTTTACTCAAATGCCTCCTCCTCAGAGAAGCCTTTCAAGATTTCCTCAGTTTTGAAACAAACTTCATCCTCATCCTGCTTCTCCTGACTTCAAAGAATCAAGGCCCTGCCCAGAACAGCATCCATGCCAGAATGGCTCTCGGTTCACCTATATCACTTTGTCTAGACATAAATTTTGCCACATAGATCTGTGTTCCAATCCTGGCTCCTGTGACCCCAGCCAGAGGATAAGTTCCTTGTGGGATGCCCAGTTCATCTGTGTACCTGCCCAGCTCCTCACAGTGGCCTGAGATACCAATTCCTCAGTCAACACAGGCCAAACATAAGCCACCAGGTCAGAGGCCACTGCAGCCTCCTAGAGTTGCATTTCAATCTCTGCCCTGCAGGAAACGCAACCCCCACCACTTTCCCCAGGCCCAGGGCCAGTGGGGTGTGCCACCATCAGCCAGCCAGTCAGCAGCCCAACTCTTGGCTGCAAAGCCACAAGCCCTAGTTTATTTTATATGTCCGAACATAACCTACCGCTTCCCCACAGGCCACCACCCCTCGGCTTTCCCAACGCATGCTAAAGCGTTGGGAGGGGAGGACTTTGCTGAATGACTAGAGGAAAACACACCTGTTTTCCAGATTTGCCAGATTTGCCTTTTAAAGCCAATTTTATGGTTCAGAAATGCTTTGGGGGCAGGGAGAGAATGGGGTCAAGTCTTGGGGGTTAAATCCCAGGGCAATCAGTCATGTTCTGTGATTCTCAGATTAGAAAGAATGGTCACTTGATCTCCTTCAAGGAAAATGAAGTTCCTTGTGGATAAGAGCCAAGGTTCCACGAGTTCTTTTCTTAAAAACAGAGCACAGGCAGCCTGGCCGATCCTTGGAGGGAGGGAACACTCAGTGTTAGAATGAGAAGACACGACAGTTACAAGACACATGTTTTGTGCAGCTGTCCTTTGGGATGTGCCAACTCTGTGTGCAGAATTTTGCTATAAAATAATTCCAGTGCTGCATTAACATCTCCTTTATGGAACTTCAAGGCAGATGGGGAGAGAGAGACAAGTCAGCGCCGGGGCTCTTCTAGGGGCGCTGAAGCAGCAACCAGGCTGAGGGACGCAGAAGAGGAAAGGTAAGTGGAGGGGAGGGGAGACACCACACACCTCAGTAAACAACAGAGCCTCTACCACCATCGCCACCATGGAGAGCAGTGGAACAAGTCCATGAGGAGCATACAGGTGTACCACAGACTGCACAAATGAAAGCCTTGTTCTGTCACTTGGAGCTGCATGACAGTAGGTATGTCATTAACTTCTCTAAAACCTCAGTTTCTTTATCCACAAGATGGGATAATATTACCTACAGTAGATGAATACCATTGAAGGCCCTGATTAATGACTTGCATGTGTCCCTGCCCTTTGCCCTGGGACTCCTCAGTTCCTTCTCTAGCCTGGAATTATGGACTAGAACTGTGACTTGCTTTGGTCAGTAGCATGCAGTAGAAAGAACAGTACGAAAGTCTGCAACCTCAAGAAACCTGAAGGATGCAGTGGTGCATGCCTGTAATCCTGGTACTTAGGAGGCTGAGGCAGGAGCTCAAGGCCAGACTAGGCAAGATTCTGTCTCAAAATAAAAAATAAAAAGGGCTGGGAATGTAGTCAGTGGCAAAGCGCCCCTGGCTTCAATTCCCAGTACCAGAAAAGAAAGGATAAAGGAAGGAAGGAAAAAAAAAAGAAAAATAAAAATTAACTCCAATGAAAGAAAGAAAAAATATCCACATGGGCTTCTGTCCTTTCCTGGAACTCTGCCACCATATGAACACTTGCTGAAGGATGAGGGACCACAAGGAACAGAGCTGAATTGCTGCAGCCCAAGGCCATCCTAATCAACCTGCCAAATGTGTAAGAAAGCTGAGGACCCCCAGGCCTGAGCAAGCCCAGCTAAGACCAGGAGAGCTACTCAGATGTGCAGCTCATGGACTACAAATATAAAGTTATTGTTTAAAGACTGGGTTGAAAACTACAGCCCTTGGGCCAGCTGCCTGTTTTTGTAAATAAAGTTTTACTAGAACACAGCTTCCCACTAGTTAACGTATTATCTATGGCTGCTTCCAAATTACAATGATAGAGCTGACCAGTAATTATGGAGCCTGAGACCATCTGGCCTGTACACATTTACTGAAAACATTTACTATCTGATCCTGGCCCTTTAAGAGGTCTGATCCTGGCCCTTTAAGAGGTCTGGTGCCCTCTGGTTTAAAACCTGAGTTTGAGGTGACTTGTCATGCAGCAACAGCTGGCACAGTACTGAGACCTACTACCTAGCATGACTGTGAGGACTGAAATGACCAAGTAAGTAATTAGAATGTCTGGAGAATATATTTCCCTTTTGGAGAATCAAAGAGAAGAGCTGGATGTGTATGCACCATTTCTCTCACACCACTCTCAAGGGTTAGGCCATCAAAGGGAAAAGTATCCCCAAGTCTGTCCCCAAACATCTATCAAGTTTGATCCTAACTTTTCCTTTATCCAGTATGGGGGATTGAACCCAGAATGCTTAACCCCTGGGTCATGTCCCCAAACCTTTATTTTGAGACACAGTCTCTTTAAGTTGTTGAGGCTGGCCTTAAACTTGGGATCCTCCTGCCTCAGCCTCCTGAATCACTGGAAGTACAGGCACATACCACCACTGCTGGCTGCTCTTAACTTTCTCCAACAATGACTTTTTTCTTTTTCTCTTTCTTGACTGCCTGTTGTTGCTGCAGTGCTGGAGATCAAATCCAGGGCCTTGTGCATGTGAGGCAAGTGTTCTACCACTGAGCTAGATCCCCAGTCCGCCAACAAGGACATTTAAAACACTGGAGAATATGAGCATGTGGCTGTTAATCAAATGAGAATGACTGACAACTGATATTAGACCCTGGCTTCCATCAAGCTTGACATCAAAGATTTTATGTGAAAAGAACCAAATGAATGGTCACAACTTCCCAACAAGGTGCAAGAGACATGTTCTTCCCTCTGTGGGCTCCAAATCCCTCTGCCATCTCCCCTTTTCCCACCACTCTCTCTCAAGCCTCCAGCCCCTCTTCCACACTTCCCTGCCTGGGAATCGCCATGCCTGAGTCATTTCAGATGTCCCCTTCTCCCGACAGTCTCCTCTCCTGAACAGCATTCAGGTCCTCTGAGTCCTTGAACACAGACCACAGTTCTCTCCTGATTCTCCTAGGGTTGTGACAGTGTCTCACTTAAATAGATGTTCAGAAGCATAGAGGTTTTTCTTGCTATCTATGGGGGACAGGTTCCGGGGCCCTCCTCAGACACTAAAAACCAAGGATGCTCAAGTCCCCTATAAGAAATGGCATAGGATTTGCCCATAATCTATGTACATCCTCTGGTATATTTCAAATTATCTCTACAGTACTTACAATACCTAATACAATATAAATGCTATGAATACAGTAGTTATACTGTATTGTTTGGGGAATGAAAAGGAAAAAAATTCTATTTTTTTTTTTTTTTCAAATAATTTTGGTCTGCAGTAGGTTTCATCTGTAGATGCAGAACCTCAGGATACACAGCCGACTATACTCAACTGCAAACTGAGAAGCTCCATCCTTTGGAAAGTTGGCTACCACTTATTTCCCTCTGAGTTCCCCTTGTCTAGCAGGCAGCTCAGAAACTTCGCTAGATGTTTAAAAAAACAAAACAAAACAGCTAGACATGATACTATTTACTCTGTAACTATGGAAAACGTGTTATTTAACTCAACTTTGTGGATGCTGACAAAATCTCAAGCGTTGGTACACATTAGCATGTATTTAAAACCCAGGAAAACTGATACCATGATGCATCTTGACTTTCTCAGTTGTGGTGGAAACATTTACTTAATTATAATAAAAGACAACTTCGGCAGAAAACATAACTGGATGCGTCCTGTTTGGATACACCAAAGGGACTCATCAAGTAAGTGGCATTTTTTGTTATCTTTTTTTCCCCTTCAATAAAGCACAACTTGAAGGAATGCTATTTCTTTTGCAGTTCTGTATTGTTTTCCCAGGAGTTAAGGCCCTCAGCATCTCTCATCTGAACTACAGCACTATACCAACTCTGGCCCCATTTCCTCCAGATTTTGGCAACTGTTTAGAGGCTGGAATGTTCCTTAGTCACAGCTCTGAGCACATCCCTTCTGTGGCTCACCAGTCTGTAGGGACTACCCTGTGGGGTCCAAGTTCGGGACCCTACCTTTCTCACATTGTCACCCAAGCAAGTCCTGGTTTCCAAGAACACATCATATATTGGGGTTTGCATATATTCATGCACACATATGTATCCCCTACATACATACGCCTACATGCACACCGGTACACACTTAGCCTGATGTAGGCACTCCAGCAGCCTGTCACTGGCTCCCCTGCAGTGCAGTTCCACTTCTGTCTCTGGATTCAGCTCAAAGTTACCTCCGAGATGAAGACCTCCCAAAATACTCAAGACAAAATCACAGGAAAATGAATGCTGAAAAGACACCTCAATTTCCTCCAGAGGCTCAGGTCAGAGATTTTGTCATGTATTCTGCATTGTTCATACCCTCTTTCCCTGGCTTATGCTTGTACCAAGATATCTCTGAGCACAAAGCAAGTGCTGGATAAAACTTAGTTAACTTATATGAGGAGGAACTAGCACAGTAAAGTCTCTCTTCCAAGTGACTCTAAAGGGAAAATGCCCCAGAATGAATGCTGGTGGGGATGTGACAAGGTGTACATGACCCAGGATTCACCTGAGAGAGCAGGTGGATGTCTAAGACGGCGGCACAGGAACTGAAGGCAGCAAAAATGGGGGCCCCAAAAGGTAAACTGTAGTAGGGGGCAGCATTAGAAGAAGGATCTGCTAATCAACAGAGCCACTCCACAACTTAGTACCTCTCAACTCAAGCCCAATGCTAAAACCAAACACAGGACCTGGCACACAGGGGGGCATTCACCAGGCCTGAGGGCTCATCCAATACTCTAGGGACTAATCAAAGAAAGCTGGGCTGACAGGAAGCTAAGTGGGTTTTCCTGGATCCATGGGTAGAGGGCAGAAGGAAGGCTCTAGGGTATTCAGGGCTAGATCACAGTGTGCCCAACCTTCCAAAGCTGTCTGGCTGGAAGTAATGTGAAAAACAGACTGCCTCCTGACCACCTACTGGGGTGGGGGTGGTGGCCACACACAGAGACAGGGCATCTGGACTCTCTGCATCTCAAAGTGGCCAAGGTCAGAAGACCCAGACAGAGTTAAGGAAAGAAGCCATGGTTGCATCAGTGCTTCTCAAAGTGTGGTCCCAGGATTGGCAGCCAAAGATCAGAATGCAAATTCTAAAGTAAGAGAGCAAGCCTTGCACTAGCCCTGCAGACCCTCTCTTGCACCCTTCTCCATACCCAGTTGCCTCCTTTCCTCCTCAGTAGAAAAACATCTGGTAATTGCAATCCCTATCTCCTGAGAGGAAAACTTCTTAAAAGATCAAAGAATTCAAAGTCACAACCCAGTAGGTGAAAAGTAGCCCAGAGAGTTGGTTTCAAAAAAGTCACATCTGAGCTGATCATGTCACCCCAGTAGCCAAATCCATCCACTAGCCCTCACTGAGCTTGACTTACAAGGACTCCCACCCCTGGCACTGCCCCTGGCTCCTGCTGCCTCTTTAGGGTCTTGCCCAATCACAAGGGACTTCACGTGCAGGTCTCTGAAAGTACCAGCTCATCCATGATCCCTATTCCTCCCACTCACTGAAGGTCCTGCTTCTGAAGTGTCCCTGCTGACCCTGGTAACACTAGGTCTCATCACAGCATTCAACCTGGCATGACAGCCCCTGTCACAGTATTCATTGTGGACATCAGCTCCACTCCAGCACCTGGCAGAGAGGACACAGAGAAGACACACAAGAAATATCTGGTGACAGAATGAGGCCAGGTCTTTAAACACACTTGACATTCCAGCTACAAAACACATTATTCCTAAGTATTTGAAACAGTCTTAAATGTAATTGGGAAAGAATGTTTACTTAAGTTTTAAAAGCCACAAAAGAAGACTTGAGTGAGAGGCAGAACCACTAGCAGTGGGAAAGGAAGGAGATGTGCTCTGCTGGCTGGTGATTGTGGGTAAGAAGGGGATGGAAGGAGTCCAAAAGTCAGCTGCAACCTCTGGGAATGCTTTCTTGTGCCTTCTATACCCCGAAACTCCAGGATCTTTCAGTCTGTGCATCAAGCCAAGTTTGGGCTATACATAAGACTTCAAGAAACCTCTTCAGTGTTTTCCTGTTAGATCAATCAGTGGCTCCCAGGGATATCTTCCTCCTCACCAATGCAGTGCCCGAGTGGCCACCTAGCTCCCAGCTCACTGTCTTTAAGGTGTGGTATCCTGGGTGCTTGAGAAGCCCAGAGTTCAAGCTTCTAAGGTGTATTCCCAAAGTGCTCCAGGGAAAGGTGGAGTGCTCTAGATTGCCCATGCCACCAGCCCTGGGCAGAACAATCAGGGGAGAGAATATTCCAGGACATCGCAGAAAGAAGAGCAGGCAGAAAAATTAAGAGGGCATCCCCTTATTCCTCCCTCAGAGAAAACAAAAGATCCCTTTCCAAGCACCAGCTGGCAGGTAGGAGCCTGTCTCCCTCCTGTCCAGACATCCAGTCCTAAGAGGAACTCAGACTTTTTATCATCCCAGACCTGAGCAAAAGTTTACCTTTGGGAGAAGAATGTGGGGGAGAACAAGAGAGCAGGGGCCTGACAGCCAATCTTGCCTGAAGGAGTGGACCGGGCAACTGAGCCTCAGATTCAATCAAAACATTGCCTTCCACCAGAAGTAGACATAAGAAGTACTATTTTATGGGGGAAGGAGGCCTCTGGAGTGTGAGGGGGAGGAGGGGACTGAGTCTGACTGTAATTAACTCGCCTCCTTCAAGGGGCGGGGGTAGACTAAGATGGTCTGACATATTAGGAATGGGGTTACCACAAAGATCCCCTCTCCCCTGGGATCCAACGGTGGGGATGGGGTCAGGAAGGAAGGTGAGGTAGGAGGCGTGGGTCTCCTTTCAGCCAGCCTGATAGGCGGACGCCTTCGGACCCGCTGGGGGAGGAATTGCCGAGAACGGTGTAGAGCACTCTTGGAGGTAGGGCATTTCGAGCGGAAAAGCACGCATTGGGGGGTTCCCAGTGCGGCTTCAATACAGAAGGCCTCCTGGCTTTGGAAACAAGGCATGGAGGGTGGGGCGTTTAGAAGAATTTACATATACATGTTCAGGGACAGCCGGTCCGGATCTGCCACTAAGAATACTGGCTACTATAGAGCGAATCCCGGCTCTTGACCTGTTTCCATCCACGTACCGTGAGTGGAGGAGGAAGTCTGGGGGAGACGAGCGTAACTGAGGACCCGTGACAGCCCTGGCTCTCAGACTTTCCTCGGGAGCCGGAAGGGCTGGCTGGGTCTCTCCTCCTTGGGCAAGGCTGGGCGGGGCTCCCTCGCTAGAGCTGCGGGCCCTGAGAGGAGGTGTTTAGGAGCTGCGGCGAAGAGACGGTGTCAGACAAACCACCTGGGAGAATGCGGGAGGGAGTGGCAGAATCTAGTGGCAGCGCGGGAGACCTGGCCCCATGGTCCTAGGCCTAAGTTTACGTAGGATCTAGGTACCGGAGCGGTGCCTCTGTTTCCACGTGCGCACAGTGTCTCCGGAACCTCGGGTGAGGCGGAGAAGCACCTTACCTTGTCCTTCTTGCCGGCCCCACTCTCTTCTGCAGCCGAGGCAGCGCACTTGTTGAGCAGCTTCTTGCCTCCGCAAGCCGTCGGGCTCCAGGTGCGACCGCCGGAGCAGGCGCCCCCCGGGGGATCCACTGCTCCACCCGCGGCGGCGCTCTCTACTTTGATGAGGCGGTGCTTAGGAGAGATGTAGCGCACCTCCGCCGGTGTGGCGGGCCGCCGCTCGCTGCTACTGCGGTAGAGGTGTGGGGAGCCAGAGGACGAAGACGAGGACGCGGCGGCGCCCGCGCCGGAGGACGCACAGCAGCAGCCCGCGGCTCCTGACGCCGACGAGGCGGAGAAGGCGCGTTGGCCCCCGCCGGGCTCCCCGCCGCCGCCGCCACAGTAGTCCAGACGGCACATGGCGCGCAGTTTGCGGAGCGACGAGCCGGGCCCGTTGTAGGGGTCCTCGAAGTCGCGCTCCTTTTGCGCGCGATAGGCGCGGATGAGGTCACTCGTACTGCCGCTGTCGTCGGGCAATGAGCCGGAGGAGGCCGAGAAGCAGGAGGCGGTGGCCGGACCGCAGGACGCCGAAGTAGCTGAGGCTGCCTGCGGCACGGCCTGAGGGGGCTGAGAGGGCCGCTCGCCGCGGCGCCGCTGCTCGCGGTAATCGGGCCTCGGTGGCTGCGGGGGGCTCTTGGTCTTGCTGTTCCCCAAGCTGAAGTACTTGTTCAGCCACTTGGCCATGGCGAGAGGCCACCTAGGGCCGCGGCGCGGGAGCCCGGTCCGCCGCCGCGGCCATTCGGGGGACAACGCTGCCGCCCAGGTCCCTCGGCGCCCCGGCCCCGGCGGGGGGCGTCCGGGGCGCCCACTCCGGACGCCAAGTTCAAGTTCTCGCCGCCGCCGCCGCCGCCGCCGCCTCCTGCAGGCTGCTCTCGGACTCCAGCAGCTGCAGCACTGCCCTCCGCCTCCGCCGCTCGTCTCCCGGGCTTCGGATCTCGCGCCTCTCCCAGGCGCTTCTCATAAGGTCCCGGCCAGCGACCGCGACGAGCAGAAGGCCTGGGCGACCCCCAACGCGGACGCTTTGACTGTGCGCACCACCCCGGAGCGCGCTTCTGCCCCGTCGGAGCCACAAGCTTCTGCCTCGGCAGGGATCAGCGGCTGCTACGGGAACTTGGCGTCCTCCGCCCCCCTTCTTCCCTCCCGAGAGCGCTGCGGTGAGTCCGGTCCTGCCACCGCGAGAAAGCAGGCGAGGAGCGGGCGAGCGAGCGAAAGAAGGAGGCAGCCGGCGCCCGCCCGAGCCCGCGAGCCCGTGCCCGTCCCAGCGGCGCCTGCCGCTGCCGCCGCCGCTGCCACCGCCTCCGGAGCCGCCGCGTGTGTGACACTCCGCCGCCAGAGCCCGCCCCGCGCCTCGGCCCCGCCCCCGGCCCGTTCGCCCCGCCCGCCGCCCCCGCAGACCCAGCCCCGCCCAGTCCCGCGAGCAGGGCAGCCAGACCGCTGCCCAAGCCCCGCCTTCCCTGTGCCGGGTCCTCAGCGGGTGAAAATCTCCCCTCTAGCACGCGCCACCTCCTGCGGCCGCCTCGGCGCCAACCCCCGGGTCGCGCCCTAGGGCTCCCGGGTCCTGCTCTGCGGCGGGCTCTGCCTCGTTAGCAACCCGCTGCAGCCTCAGGCGAGAGATTGCCAGGCTGACCCTGCAACGCACATCGACCAAACCCGTCTGCAGTCCCCCGGGACCAGGACTGTGCACCCCAAGGATGCCCACCGTCAGAGTGGGCTGCGGTAGTGGAGATTAACACTAGACCTTTCTAGTTTATAGCATGGCCTGTACAGAGGAAATGCGATGCCGAATACCCTTAGGAACAGAGTGTTTGTCCTCCTTAAAGGGACAGAGACTCCGGTTCAGTCACCGTGTGCCGGGTCTTTGGAGGAATCTTTATGCTAATGAGAGTGTTGCCAATCCAGATGACGGATGCGGATGGGATAGGCGGCGGGGGCCTGACCGGGCACCAATCGGAGAGCAAGGCTAAGGGAGGGTGGGAATGTTTGCTTACCTTTTCACCTCTGAGAAAGTTGGGGCATTAACCCTGTTCACTGCCAACCGGGTGGAACGAGCTGTGGCTACATTTAATGCTTAAAGTTGCAGGAGCTGGAAGGGACTTTATTTTACAGATGGAGAAACTAAGGCGCCATGGAAAGGTACACAGATGATGTCAGTTCTCCAAGCCGATGACACCATAATGATGCAACTTCAGACCATCCTTTGGTTATTAGCTAAAAGTGAGGGAAAACCGAAGCTGAAAGGGGCACAGCTTGCTCAGGCTAACTTTTCCTGGGGAAAAACTGGAGTTGGTATGCTCCCTGTTAAGACCAAAATCTTGCCTGAAATCGAGGTAGCTGCCTCTAGGGCTGGGTGCTACTTCGTAGGTGGCTATTCAAGCCCCAGAATATAGTTTGACCCTAAGATGTGGCTACCTGAGAGCTGAAAATTCGCTAAGCATATTGATTTACTAAAACAATGCCCCAAATCCATACTCTCCATCTAATATCTGTACATCATAGATACACCTTGAGGCAATCTGTTTTTCCTGTATCCTGTGGTAGGAACAGTGGGACCTGTTATAACAGGCAGCAAGACCAATGGCTTCTTAGAGCTGAGGGACTCTCAGTCTGAGACCTCTTGTATCTGGAAGGTCAGTGGTTACCTTTTCTTCTCTCTGTAACCTATTCAGACTGTGGCCTGAGACCACAGGGGTGAAGCAGAACTCGCACTTGGGTCTCACCCTGAAGGCTGTGCTCTGTGTACTCAGCCCTACAGAGTCATGCCATGGGACTGATTGCAAATGTTCCTTCAGTATACAAGCTACTTACTTCTATGTCATCCTCTGTGGCCTGTCATCCTCTGTGGCCAGTTTAATTTTCCAAATCTACTATGTGACCCCCACTCAGTCACAGAAAGCATCATAAACTTCTTACCTGAAATCTATTCACTTAGCATTTTGAGAAAATAATATCAAAATCGGTTGTGAGTGTGGAGGAGGCATTCTGGGGAAGATAGGCAGAAGACCCAGAAGTTGCAGGATAAGATGCTTATTTTGGGTATCCTTAAATATCCTTAAATATCTAAATTACCCTTTAAATCACTGTTCTGCCACATAAGCACTTAATTATCCTGCATAGATAATTCTATCCCCAACAGAAAACCTGAAAAGCAAGGACTTTCCTCATCTTAAGCCCCACCTTTCATCCAGCCTGAATACTCTCCAGTTCCCTCCCTTCCCTGTCTGCTTCCAGACTCTGAAGGAGGAGCAGCTAGCAGCTAGATCCTGACTCACTAGCCAGGGTTCCTGGGACAAGAAGGTCCTCTCCAAGAACTGGAAGCTTGTTCCCTGCATGTGGACTCCACATGGAAGGGTTATCTCTGCCTTTTCCAGAAATTTAGGAAGAGAAGTTGTATTTCACAACTTATTTTTTCCATTTCACTTTCAGCAGGCCATAGGGTCAGACCCACTTTCCCATGTGATGCCTCAGCTGGGCTATAATTTGCAAGCCAGAATTGTTGTAATGCTATGGTATTATGCCAAGAACTTCCAGAGTACTTGTGTATCTGCTCACCCCCTAAACACTCTGTATATAATTAACCCCCCTCAATATCCCTGCAATCTGGTGTTGTTCCCAGGTTACATATGGGGTAGCTGGCCTAAGGTGGTATTTACTTCAAGCAGGCAAGAACCCCATGGGTGTTTTCCTTTGGGAACTTGTAGAGACACACCTTCCAAGACTGAGTCAGAAATAATCATCCTGAAAGGAAACAGAAATGATTCCTAAGGAAGATGTTGGAGAGGCAATTGTGTTCAATGACTTGGAGAACCAGAGACTCATCAGAAAAGGATCAGAAAAGTAAAGAGGGTTAGAGCCAGAGACAGAGTCTTTTCAGAGATCCAGCCACCCCATTTTATAGGAAGAAAAAGTGGGAGTGGTGAAGGGGAGAGATCAAGTCAGAAACACAGCTGGGTCTGGTACCTGATTTCTTTTTTAAAAACTTTTTGTTGGTTTAGATGGACAGAATGCCTTTATTTTATTTGTTTATTTTTATGTGGTGCTAAGGTCGAACCCAGTGCTTCACACATGCTAGGCATAGGTTAAAGAGTGATTACTGGTGAGAGACAGAGCTACTGTCTGCTCTCTCTGTGTCTCCTGGGCCCTGGCACACAGACAGGGGACTGATGTTAACATTCAACAGACTGAACTAAATGATGTTTTCCAAAAAAGGTAAATGAGTCTGTTAGGTTGTGGCACCATTTTGGGGGCCTCTATAAATGACATTGTCTTCCTCCAGGTACTGGAAGAGTTTCAGTAAAAGCAGCTGCTATGTCATTTCCTTTGGGGAGCTCTTGGTCCAAAGTGAGAAGTTGAGATAGTAATCATGCAGTCAAGGCAAGAGAAGCACAGGGCAAGAGAAGCACAGAACAATGGACAAAGAGCTATAAAACATGGAAAAGGGAGTGTAATTCTCAGGGGGAAGATCATGGAGGGGTCTTAAAGACTTTGAGAAGATGGTTTATGGGCTCACCCTTGAAGAATGGGCAGTGTTTAGATACAAAAGGAAATTCCAGGGAGAGAGAACAGCAGTGAAGGCAGAGAAGCAGGAACGTGTGAGAAACCACTTGGACAGTAGTGAATGTCTAGTTTGAGTAACTATGAGTAGCTGGGAATTTGTGAGGGCAAGACATGGTGGGTAAAGGGTAAAGGTAGAAAGAAAGACTGGTAGTCAGGAGAGTTCTGACTACCAAACTAAGGAGAATGAAACTTCACCTTGAATGCAACAGGAAGTCAGCAATTTTGTTGTTGTTGTTTATTTCCCTTTGGGTTCTGGGGATTTAACCAGGGGCACTTTACCACTGAGTTACATCCCCACCCCCCCTTTTATTTTATTTTTGATATTGAGACAGGGTCTTGCTAAGTTGCTTAGAGTCTTGCTAAGTTGCTGAGGCTGCCCTTGAACTTGTGATCCTCCTGCCTCACCCTCCTGAGTGGCTGGGATTATAGTCATGTGCCACTATACCTGACCAGTAATAATAGCCTTCGAACAAGGAAATCACCTAGTTTTTTTTTTCTGCATCTTCTAAAGATCGTTCGGGAATCAGTGTGAAGTATGCATTTCATGGGAAGGGACAGAAAGCCGGCAGAACAATCTTATAACTACTTTTCTTATGTTATTCCTTTTGCCTGGCCTTCTTACAAATATTAAAGGATCAGAAAATGGTGCCAGAACAGCACCCAGTGCTCAGAAGGCACTCAACACCTATTTGTTGAATAGCAGTGGTGTAGTGAAAGACCATTGCTAAGCCATTTCAGAGGATAGACTTCCAGATCTCTGGCTTTGGGCCGTTCAGTGAATAGTGACCAGTCCCTTCCCAGTGACAGGTAATACTGGAGGAAAGAGAAAAGGGTATATTAGGGAGATGATAGCTGTTTTGGCATTAGCCATCTGTATAAGCAGATGTGAAGTTCAGTGCCGAGTCTGGACTGGAGATACAGTTCTTTGAGGCAAAAACCTCCCTCATCCTCTACTCCTTTCATTCCTACCTTCTCCAGCCTATCAACAAAGTAGATGTAGAATCTGAGCACTTCTCACCTTCTCCACTGCCACCACCTGGACAAAGATTCCTTCATCTCCTGTCTGGATTACAGCAGTTGCCTCTGGACCATTTTCCTATTTCCATCTCCTGGCACCCTCCGGCAATCCTGTTAAAAGTGAATTTGACCATGACCCTCCTCTGCTCAAATCCTCCATGGATTCCCATCTTCCCTAGTAGTAAATTCCAAAATCCTTACCATGGCCCCCAAGATCCCTGAAATTCATGACCCCATGACCCCTCTGTCCTGCTCTAGTCAGGTGGATGTTTTGCTGCTCCTGGGAACCTCCAGGTACCCTCTTGCCTTGAGGGCTTCAAACTGAGGTCTCCTCTGCCCAGAATGTTTTCTTCCTGCTACCCTCATGGCTCACCCTTGGTCTTTATTTAAATGTCACATGCTCAGTGAAGCCTCAGTGCCACAGTATCTAGACTTGCACTGCCTAGCCAAGGCCTCCTCCCTCTCTTCTTTGTCCTATTTATCTGAGTGTAGTTCACCCCATTTTGCCAACTGCATACTTATTTCCTGTTTATTTTTTTGTCTCATCCCATCATGGGAAAGGGATCTTTGCCCTTTTGTTCACTGTCTATGTCCAATGCCCAGAACTGTGCCTGACAGGTAGGCAGGCATGTGAGAACTGTTGAATGAACGATTGAATGTGAGTGGTTGAGATCATTCATGGAGGGCTTCAGCTTCCCAATTCTGTTGGCTTCAGCCAGGTGCCAGTGTTTATTACTGTTGGCCTGGAGGTGGGAGTGTGTCAGAGGAGCTGTGTTTTGCAGGGAGAGGGATAGATATTTAAGGCATAGGATGTGATATTTTGATATACATATACATCGTGAAATGATCACTATAGACAAGTCAAGCAAACGAACTCATCTACCTTTTTTAGCAATTTTCTAGTATTCAGTGTTATTTATTGTAGTCCTCACACTGCACATTGAATCTCTTAGACTTATTCATCCTTTGCAACTGCACTCTTTAACCTGTCTCCTCATTCTAATCCTTCACTGCCGTTCTGCTTTGTTTCTATGTATTTGACTTTTTTAAAAAATTCCACATATAAGAGAGATCATGCAGTGTGGATCCTTTCTATGTCTGTTGTATTTCACTTGGTATAATGTCCTCTGGTTCATCTCCGTTGTGGCAAATGGCAAGATCTCCTTTCTTGAGACTGAATAATATCTCATTGTGTGTGTATCACAATTTATTCATTCATCTATCAACAAACTTGGGTCGTTTCCATATCTTGGCTATTGTGAATAATGCTGCCGAGAACACAGGAGTGCAGATGTCTTTACAAAGTGGTGATTTTATTTCCTTTGTGTATATTCCTGCAGAGGGATTGCTAGGTCATATGGTAGTTCTATTTTTAATTTTTTAAGGAATCTCCATATTGTTTCCCATAATGGTTGTATGACTCTATATTCCCATCAGCAAGTACAAAGTTTTCCTTTTCTTCATGCTCTCCTAACACTTATTATCTCTTATCATTTTTTAAAAAATATATTTTTAGTTGTAGATGGACATGATACCTTTATTTCATTTATTTATTTTTATGTGCTGAGGATCAAACCCAGTGCCTCACATGCTAGGCAAGCATTCTAGCACTTAGCGACAACCCCAGCCTTCTTATCATATTTTAATAGCTACCCTAACAGGAATGATATCTCATTGTGATGCTATTTTTCATTTCCCTGTTAATTAGTGATTTGGAGCACCTTTTTCTATATATGTTGGTCCTTTTTCTGTCTTCTTCAGTGAATTATCTATTTAGGTCCTCTGCCCCCTTTCTAACTTAGGTTAGTTTGTTGTTGTTACTGAGTTGTGTTAGTTTTCTTTGTAGTTTGGATATTAACCCTCTATCAGCTATATGGTTTGAAAAAATTTTCTCCCAATCTCTAGCATGCCTTTTCATTTTGTTGACTGTTTCCTTCACTGTGCAGAAGCTTTTTAGTTTGATGTAGTCCCACTTGTTTATTTTATGGTCTGAGCTTTAGGTATGATATCCAAAAAATTATTGCCAAGTCCAATATCAAGGAGCTTTTCTCCTGTGTTTTCTTCTAAGAGCTTTATAGTTTCAGGTCTTAGGGTTAGGTCTTTAATCCATTCTTAGAGTTCCAGTGTTTTTTATTTTTCATTTTGAGGCAGGGTCTCGCTGAGTTGCTTAGGGCCTCACTAAGTTACTGAAGCTGGCTTTGAATGTATGATCCTTCTGCCTCAGCCTCCCTAGCTGCTGGGATTACAGGTGTGTGCCAAATGCTCTGTTCCTTTCCTTCTTTTGAAATGGATATGCTGTTTTTCCAGCATCATTTATGGAAGAAACTATCCTCTCCCCATTGTGTGTTCTTGTTGCAAATCTCTTGACCATGGTTGCTTGGGTTTATTTCTGGGCTCTCCATTCTGTTCAATTTATCTGTTTTTCTGCCAATACCCTACTGTTTTGACTTGCTGTATTTTTAAAGCAGATGTGTTCTTTAGTTCTGTTCCCAGACCTTGTCTCTTAAATTGAGAAAGCAGATTGTGATTCATTCCTGTTTCCCCAGCACCTGGAGGGGGCTCCATGGAGATTGTGGCTTCCAGGTAGTCCCTTCCCCATAAGTCCCAGTCCTGCCAACATGCAGGCTTGTCCCCCACGGTGGTGTTGCTGACCCAGCCACTGTTCTCTCCATATCAGGTACGACTAATCTTAGGAATCTCATTAGGGTCCGGAGATAATCCTCTATATCTAGATTAAAGGCTGTGTTTTGACCATTACTGCGCATCGAGCATTGAGCCGACAGTTTAATTGAGCTGTTTATGCCGCTGCCTTGATCTCTTCCCAGAGAATTTACAACTAATTCCAAGTGTCTCTGTGCATTAAGTGGGCCTCTCCCAACATGCTCTGCCTGTTGTTTTCTTGTGCCAAATCTCTCTTGTCCTTGTGTTACCCAATTATGGGCTCTCATTCACAGCTGTCTCTGCCCAGTACCACTTCCAGTCCACTTCCTCCCTGAGGCGGCCATTAACAATATGGCCCAAGAATGGCCATACCCCAGGACAATAGAAAAGGGGTGGAGGTGGAGGACTAGGATGGAACAGAGAGGATCTAAATCATAGTGACTCCTTTGAAGTCACCTCCAGGCAACTGACAGTAACTCTTAGCAAGAGGAGGGTACCTCAGTTAAGTGTAATGCAAGGAAAGATTTCCGGACTGGGAAAACAACTCGTGAGTCCTTATCCTGACTCTCATTCTGACTTCCTAGGTGATCTCTGGGCCTCTCTTTCCCTATTGGTAAAACTAGAGCTAGCAGATCTTTATTTTTCATTCAGTATTCTGGAAGTGTCCAGAAAAGGGTCACCAGATTTAGAAAATAAAACAAAAACTAAAACACCCCTGCAATAGTTGGGACAGACTAATAGTTAACTATTATTTGATATTTATCTGATATTCAAATTTAACTGGGTGTTCTCTAGCTTATCTGGTGACCCTACTCGAGGGCGATGGAGATGCACCCCACCCTGAGTCCAGCCTCGGATGATAAAATGGAGGGTAGAGGTCCTCAGCCCTAGCCAAATGTAAGGATCACTTACAGAGCTTATAAACACCCAATAATAGTCTGCATCCCAGACCATTGGATCGAAATTTCTACGATTTAATTCAGGTGTGTTTATTTTTTTCTTCTCTGTTTTAAACTCCCTGAGTGAGTCTAATGTGCAGCCAAATTTGAAAAATGGTTGGTTAAAACTGTGATTCTCAAAGTGAGCTGGATCAGAGTATCACCTTGCCTGGGAACCAGTTAGAAATGCAAACTCTCAGACCCTCACAATCAGACATAAGGGATTGTGGGCCTCCAGGTGATTCTGAAGTGTGTTAAAGTCTGAGAGCCAGTGGACCAAATATCTTGAAGTTTCCTTGCATGACAACGGGGCTCTGGACTTAGGGGCCTGATCCATAGGTTGGTGCTGAGAAAGCAAATTTGTTGAATTGCTTTGCAGTGAGGCATCTTAATGGTCAAACTGCCTGTCATCTGGCAATTGCAGCATAAATTATGAGGTTGCAAATTCAGAGTGCAAGTGGCTTTTTCAGTCCCACACAGAGCAGCCTTGAAGGCCACCATTGGCATCCTAGGCTTATTGGCAATAGGTCAAGTCAGGCCAGGAAGAGTCAGAAGTAGGCCAGATGGGTCTGGGGGCCACAAAGTTCTGGGTCCTGAAGACCCAGCAGAAGGAACTGTGAAGCGGATGGGCCAGGAGGAAGGAATGTGTTGGGGAAAGGAACCAGGCAGGCCAGAGGCCATAGTAGGTCAGCCAAGGGGGCCAGCAGCAGAGTACCTGGGCCCCAGGCTGGCAGGGCAGGGACAGGCATTGTTTCTGTTCTGCTTGAGAGCAGGCCAACACTGAGGCAGAGAGGAGGAAGGGGCAGAGCAGGGGAGAGGAAGGCTATGTTTGTTCAGTTTTGTCTTAAGAAGCAAGTGGAGATCAGGAACAGAGCAGCTTTTTTCTGCAGCTGAGGAGGACGTGGCTCTCCTGACTCCATTAGTGCCATCAGGTTTTCTTCTCTGGGTTCTCACGGCCACAGCTTGATTAGTTTGGGGATACCCAGGATATGTGAGCCTGCTGCCCTTGAGAGCTGTCTGGAGGGCAGGCAAGTGGGGACTTTGCATTATTCATTTCTGTCCATCCCTGGGATTCAGTCAGGCCGGCCACATGCTAGGCCCTGAGTGACGGTGTGTGGAATTGAATCCAATACAGAGCCACCAAATCACAGCTCCTCAACATGAGCTCTCACCTCAGGCCTTAATAAACCACACCACTGAGAAGTCGCAGCCATTCCATGTGCAGAAGGGCACTTTCATCTTTGCGGATCACTCACAGACTCTATCCTTGCTGCTTCCCCCTCTCTTCCTCCCACGTCCTCCTGCTGAGCAT
The DNA here is from genome assembly GCA_020662805.1 of Glaucomys volans. Taxonomy (NCBI): domain Eukaryota; kingdom Metazoa; phylum Chordata; class Mammalia; order Rodentia; family Sciuridae; genus Glaucomys; species Glaucomys volans. The sequence goes on from JAJEJO010000081.1 coordinate 1,139,235, forward strand.
CCTTTCTGAGCAGAGTGGTCCAGATGTTAGACTCACCCAGGGTTCAGGCTTCACATACTGTCATCTGTCAGGAACAAGAGAAAAAGAAGAGAAAGGCATCAGACATTGAAACCACCAAGATTAAACTCACCCAGGTTTACTTGTGAATGACTTCAGTGCTAGGGTATCAGGAAAGCACCCTAAATTGGAAGAGTTGAATCTGATTCTCCTCATTTCCAAACTTAACTCGAGAGTTTCTGTAAAGGTGAAATAAGTCCGACCACTGAGAAAGTGATCTATTTCTTCAATGTTAAACCACAAACACACACAAAGGGTTTTTTGATGCCATTGCTTTGGCTATAATATTTAAAGACAATTTATTTTATTTTTTTGTTTCTTCTATTCAGTGATACATGACAGCAGAATGCATTTTGATTCATGGTCCACAAATGCAGCACAACTTTTCATTTCTCTGGTTGTACACAATGTAGAGTTAAAGACAATTTTAAAAAGTCACTTTCCATGCATAAAATGTATAAATTTCTCCCATTACCATTTTTTTCTTGAATTAAAATCATTATCATTTTATCATTTGAGGCTTTGCTAGTTCAGATGCAAATTAAGAGAGTGAAAGAGTTAAAGTCGCAAATGACTGGCTATTGTCCTCGGTGTCTGGTAGGACAGGGTGGGTGGAGCCAGCCCACTTTCTGGCCTTGTCTTCACCTCCCTAAGTCTAAGTGCTACACACTGAACCTCCAAAAAGAACTCAGCCCCTGGGGGTAGATGCTGGCATGAATGGGGCTGGTTTGAAGTAGAGATTTCTCAAGATAAGAAGAGATTTTTCTGGGCCACATGGTCTGATACCCTGAAGAAAAGGGAACCTAGGCACCTTCTAAACTGAACATCCACTAAGGAGCTCTTGGTAGGCCCACAGGAATATCGGGTGAACTCTGTCAGCTTCCTTCACCTAGGTGGTATTGGATGGCGTATATTTCCACAGAGCCCTGTGGGTGTGGGAGACCCAGCTGGAGAGGTGGAGGCAGATCCCCACCAGAACCTAAGTGAGCACCTTGATCTTTAAAATCTGTGGTGCTCTGGGAGTTTACAAAATTCTAGACCCACTGTGTATTGCACATGTGCAGAAGAGAGAACTGTTGGTTTTTGTAGCTTTCCAGCACCACAGGTGGAAAGGCTCTTCTGCCCAGACCTCAGAGCCCACTCTGATTCCTGCAGTCCTAAGGCACAGACAGTGGTGGATCTGGGGGCTCTGGACTTTGGGGCCTACTTACTCCTGAGACTGAGGCAGTGTTTCACGCACATGCTTTAAGACTGGAGCTAGCAAAGGCCAGAGAGAAGCTCCGCTTTCTTCCTAAGTCTCCCATTTTTATCTTTATGTACAGCTTCATTGCTATTTCCGTTTGCTCTGATCTGTGGACATTTTTGTGGTGGGCATAACCCTCTTTATGTTATTATTAGGCACTAACCACAGAAATTTGCTTCTCCAATGGACCAATTTCACTATAAAGCAGCACATCTACCTCAGCCACAGTGTTAGGTCAGGGATACTTAAACTTGAGTATGCCTCAGAATTACCTAGCATGTGCACTCCCAAGACCACCCCAAGGAAACTCACTCAGTAGAACTGAGTTGGATTCAGGAATCTATATTTACATATGAACCACGGTCAACTCCACTGCAGATGGGCCCAGGACCCACTTTGAGAAACTGGGTGGCATGAGCCAGCAGGGTCATGGGTGACATTATCTGGGCTGGAGGATTTTTGATTTTTGACTGCTTGATGCCCCTGTGGTCTGGTGTTCAGAGGGTCAGCCATCCTGCACCACAGGTAGGCAGTCAGGCTGCAGTAAGGTCTCCACAGGGCTGCCCTGTCACCGAGATTTGCTCCCCAGGGTCTGTGGCTGTTCCCATTTATCCGGGGCTAACCTCCCTCAACACCCAGTTTAATGGATTCTACAGATGAAATGAGGATTAGCTAAGAGGAAGGGAAGAGAGCAGGCATATGCACTAAGAACACTGTGCTGGGCTTCACACAGGTAGCTCTGACCTCAGCCCCACAGAAACACTGTGCCAAGCACTAGCGAGCCATTTTCCAGCTGAGGAAATGAAGGCTCAGAGATCACACAGCTGGAAGTGGTAGATCCTTTTTTTGTAAACTCAGGTGTGTCAACTTAAAGGTCTTCCTCTTTTCTTCTCTTTTGTAGTTTTTGGGGGTGGGGAGGATAGGTGCATTGAAAATGTTTTCTTTCAACTTTATTTTGAAAAAACTACAGAAAAATTGTAGAATAGTACAATGAACCCCACTGACCCTTTAATTGTTATCATTTTGCCACATCTGCCCTCTCTCTTTGTTGTATCCCTCCTACCTTATCTTGTCTACCTAATTTTACAAACCCATTTGAAAATTATTTGGAAATATTATATTGATTTACTTCTAAATATTTCAGTTTGTTTCAAAAGAGCCATGACGTTCTTCCACAAAAAAACACAATAAAAAGATCACATTTGGGAAACCTAACATTAATGCATTACTATTTAACTAATATCTGATTTATTTTTCCAATCTTTTTCAAAATTTATATACCTTAAATACAATTTTTTACAAAATTTATAATGAGTGTGTGTGTATGTGTGTGTATACATATATAATTTTTTAAAATTCAGGAGCCAACTCAGGATCACTTACTGCATTTACTGTCTTGTCTCCCTCTTTTATTTATCTCTTTTTGAGGTGGGCTCTCACTGTGTTGTTCTCTTGGGCTCAAGTGATCCTCCTGCCTCAACCACCCAAGTAACTGGGACTACAGACCAGCACCATGATGCCCAGCTCAACACTGGCCAATTTTAAGAGACCAGGCTGGTTGTTCTGCAGAATACTCTCAATCTGAATTTGTCTGATTGTTTCTTCATGAATGTGTTCTTTGGACTTTCCTATAGGAAAGCAGCCAAGTCTTTGCTATTCTGATTATCTGCCACTGTCTCTCACCAGCTTAGGATCAAGTGTGGCCCTTTATATTGTTCAAAGGACCAATGATTGGAAGAAAAGGAACAGAGTTGAATGAATATAAACTGTGAAAACAAACAGAAGCAAGTTGGAGTCTGGCTCTGGCCTCTGGCTGATTGCCCTTGAGCATTTCAATTAAGGCTGCTAAACTCTGTTTTTCTCCTTTGTAAATGTAGATGATGTTGGTCTTGCAGGATTATAGCTAATGTAGAGAACCCAGCAGATTGGCTGATGTATAATTAACTGTAGCTCTGTAAGCAGCAGCTATTGTTGAGTCACATACAACACACAAAGATGTCCTTTTCTTCTAACAGCTCTCAGGTGCATCTTCTCTGTGCTTCACATTCCTCCCATTCTAGGGCAGGTCTATTGCCACTGCCTACTTACCATTGCCCACATCCATATCTATACTATACATAGTACCATGGGTCGCTCCAGAGTGTGGCCTTTGTCCCCATATTCTCCTTGCTTCCTTTTCCCTCAGCCTCCCAAGTTTGACAGCCCTGGCATTCAAGGCCTCCCACCTCCCTTCCCATGGGAAGCATGGTCACTCTTGATTTGACCACTAGAGCTTTCTTTCCTCCTTCTCCCATTAGAGTGACAGACCCCTCCCTTTTGTCCACCACAGGAGTATCTGCATATATCAGTTAGTGTGTGGTCACAGTCACAAAGAGAAGCTATTCAGTATTTCAAATGGAAAAGAATTTAATGAAGGTGAGGAAGCGCTTGTGAAATCTGGACAAAGGTCAAAGGAAAGTCTAGGCATAAAAAGGTCAAGGAAGGCCATCAACTTTGTCAGTAGCTTTCACTGATAGGAATTTGAAGGAACTTAGGAAACCACTAGGGATGACCCCTAGTTGCCTTCAGTCCCAAGGCCTGAAGTTTTCAAGAAAGTCCCTAGAGGCCATTGCAAAATGTCCTATCTCCCTAGGCCCACAGGTTACCTCTGCCAGAGGAGCAAAAATCCCTGCCTTCTAGATCTTGCCAAGTGCTTCTCATGAATGTTTTTAAACCCAGCACTTTGTAGACAGGGATTCTGGGACAGGCACTTCCCAGGTTTCTGGTGACTGGAATCCAGGGAGAGCATAGGTGGGGTGCTGGGCCAGTGAAAGCTTCCCTTTGGCCTCTTCTGATGGAACCAGTGGGTAAGACTTTCTTTTGCTCTTGAGGTCACAGCTGGAAGGACATGAAACTGGTTATGTTTCATCTTCCTGAAACTTAGAGGAAACCACCTATAATGGGAGAGAATGAGACCTCAAGGGTGTAAAGCAGAGGGAAAAGCAGAGTTGGAGATAGAGCAGAGAGAGAGAGGGAGGAGGCGGGATGGGACAACGTGAGCACTGATATTGCACCAGCTCTGGATTTTGTTGTACCTTTTGCTGGTGTTATTCGTGTCCTTTGCGGTTATTTCAATCCATAAATTTCTTTTTCCCCTAAGCTAATTTAAGTTGGATTTCTGTCACTTGCAACCAAAGTGGTCCTAATGAAGAGCAAAAGGAAAGCTGTATAAGTATTAGAGTCAAAGTGTGGTCCATACTATTGCAAAGAGGGCTGACAAAGTGATTTGAGCACCTGAAGGAGAAGATAATCAGAAAGGCATTCATCTCCATTTTACCTTCCATCTTAGAAATGTTACTTAAGCAATCATTTTTACCTTAGTTATTTCTTCTCCGGGCCTGTGCTTCCTTCTACAGTGCTCTTCTTCCTTTCCTTCCATTTTCAAAATACTTCCTGTCTTCCAAAGACTGGTTCAAATCTGTTCCCTTTGGGGGCCTCACCAACTACCTCATTCCATTTCTGAATTCTTAAAGTTCTTGGCACAGAATGTTGAGCCTCACATTATTTTTACATTTTTGGCGGGGTGTTCTGACTCTCCCTACTGGCTGTGAGCTCCTCATCATGGATGATATCTTACATCTGCTCTGCATCTCCATCTCCTGGTTTATCACCCTTGACTGGTGCTCAATTAATACTTGGGAAATTGATGGATCGATTTCTAAATGGGGAGGCTGATGTTACTATGGGCAATTAATTGGAGGAGTAGGAGTAGAGGAGAGGGATGCTGTCCAGTACCACCATCCAGAAATAAGGAAGCCTTTCCAGAAAGAAGAATCAAACTGACTCCCAATGTACTTGGCACACATGGATGGACCCTGTCCCAGTTAGTGCAGCTCTCTTATGGCCGCAAGGGGGCGGCAGAGGGCATGGTACTGGTGCCAAACTGTTGCTCTGGTGGCAGCAGTCAGCCAGTCAGTTAGCCAGATCCTGGCGGGAAAGGAGATCTTGATCTAGGTGATTTGTGCAGGATAAGGTAGACCTCCAGTTAGAAGGCTTGGGAATAGGGTTTCTGGACCAAGGTTGGGAAAGCCAAAGGATGGACATGTGGATGGTGAAGGTCAACAGGAATCTAAGAATCTGAGCTGGACCTCTAAAATCAAAGCAGTGAGTGAACTTCAAGAGATTCAGATGGTCTGCTAAGGACAAGGGGATGCCTCAGTGCATTGGCAAAGGAAGCAGGAAGTCCAGGCATGTGTAAAGACTAGGGTAAAGTCTGGGAGACAGAGTCTTGGAACCCCACCACTAAGCTTACAGACTCTGCCCTGTCTGGCCCCTAAGGAGTACTTGTGCTATGACCTAGGCAATGATCTTTCTCTCTCTGAGACTCAGGCGTCTCAGCCTAGCAAAGAGGATTGGTAACTGGAGACTCAGAGACCAGCCCACCTTTGCATAGGCTCCATGATCATGAGGGAAACTTCTGGCTTAAATGGTCTCTGGGGTGTTGTGAATAAATCATTTCAGTTGGCTGCAAAGACATTTATTCATTACCCCTGTCTTTGTACACCTGCTCTCTTTAAAATTTTTGATAGAACTGGACCCATGGGACCAGGATCGTTCAATGACTTTTGTACAAGTTGAGCAGGCTTTTATTTTTATTTATTTCAGCACCAGGTATTGAATCCATGGGCGCTTGACCACTGAGCTACATCCCCAGTCCTTTTTATTCTTTTTATTTTGAGACAAGGTCTTGCTAAGTTGTTAAGTCTGGCTTTGAACTTATGATCCTCCTGCTTCCACCTCCTGAGCCACTGGGATTATAGGTGCATGCAACCACACCTAGTTTTTTTTACTTTTTATTTTGACACAGGGTCTTACCAAGTTGCTGAGCCTGTCCTTGAGCTTGTGAACCTCCTACATCATCCTCCCTCCTGAGTAACTGAGATTGCAAGTGCACACCACTGCACCAGCCTAACTTTTAGATACACCATGATATGTAGTACATCTCTAAATGTCTTACATCCCACTGTAAATATAATTAATTTTGCTCTAACCTAGGTTTGAGGGCACTTTTATAATTTTGCTTTCATGATTTTTGCTAATTTAATTTCCAGTGGCTATCTTTTCTTGGAAATCATCTTGTGTTGGTTAGGAATTCCTTGACATGGAAGAATTCACTAATTGTTTATGTCTATTAAATTTCATAATTTATAGAGTGGACACAATGCTGGGTTTCACAGACATGTAGTGACACTGGATTTTGGAATTGCCATTTTTTGTCATGGAGTTGACAAGAAAGGTTTTGGTGTGTACAATGTTTTTGAGGCTCTTGGCACCCAATAAGGGAATAGTCCTGCTGGAGGCAACTGAGGTGGGGGGGGGGTCACTTCTTCCAGTTATTACATTTGTCCTGTGTTTTCTGGCCTGAGAGCCTGAGCAAGCCAGCAGTGCATCAGCAAGAAAAGGATTTCCCCTCCCCCATCCCTTTAATCTCAGAAACTTCATTTTAACACCTGTCTGTCAGCAGGGCCCTCATGCAGGCAGCCATCAAGGAGGCCGCATCTTGCTGCTCTGGGATTTTTCGAAGACTGTCTCTCCCCAATGCTCTCGGGCATTCCATGTTCAAGCCAGACACCAGCACCATTGTCAGAATTTCCACAGAATTAGAGATCCCACAAAGGGCAGCACCTCACCCAGGAATTTGTTTTCTCTTGCTGATAATTCCTTTCCATAAACATTTTTGAGAGAGATGAATAGGCGTACCTTTCTGGAACAGTGGGCAGATGCTGGGGCGTGAAATGACTTCACATGGCATGTTTTATGGATGAGAGGAGGACCAGGAGGCCCACCTTTTATTTCCTCAGCCTCTGACTTGGTTGCAGATTGCCCGGTTCCTCTGCTGTAGGTGAGGCTTTGTTCACTATGGCTCCTCTGAAGTTTTGAAGGGTGGAAGCCAGAGATGCCTGAAGAGTGGGCACAGGGCCTGGGGATGTAACTTAGTGGAGGAGCGTTTGCCTAGCATGTGTGAGGCCCTGGGCTCCATCCTCAGTGATACACACATACACAGAGTCAATACAAAATGCCTCCAGCTTGTGACAAGCTCTGGGTCCACCCTGAAGACCTGGGTCCCCATCACAGTCAGCACGCCAGTCTTCAGATTCTTCATTTTGCTGGTATTTCCCCACCCATTCATTATAGCTATGAAGGGAACACATGTCTTCCCATCATGGAACAAAAAAAAAAAGATGCAATCTCAAAACAAAACAAAACAAACAAAAAAAACACAAAGAAACCAACCAACATAAAAGTGGAAGACACAGTCACCTTCAGCAACACGAACACATGTGGGTTTTTCCATTTACCTCTGTCGGGGGTGGGGGGGGGAGGTGAGGAGAGTGACGGTTAATAGTGGCACCAGATGATTTACTGACAGTTTATAGGATCCTGACAAAGCCTGGAGTCAAGAATGCTGAATGATACATGAAGGTGGCAAACCAGAATTGGTGGTGGTGGTGGGGACCCAGAACTGAGACCCCCCTCAGCAGCAGGAAGGGGCTGCTCTCTTCTTGTTTCTGCTTTGGAAATCTATTCTTGGGTCTTTGCCCAGCTATACCTCTGCATACCGACTAGAACCCTTTTCCTCATCTCTTGACTCCTCAGCCTCTCTTTCCTGAGCAGACCCCAGCCCTTCATTGCGAGGGGCATAGGCCTAAAGTTCCCTGGGCTCTTGGTTCTAGTCTTCTCTGTGCTTGGACTCTGTTCCTCCATGTCTGCTGGGCCTCTGCCTGGTATGCACACTATGGTGTATCCTGGTATGATCCATGGAGGGCAACCAGAGCCTGTCAATCATAGCCCTTCCAAGTTTATAGAGATGTAATGACTCCTTACCCTTAAGTCTATAGAAACAGTAGACAACAATGGCTCACACCTTCAACATTTTTATTTATTTGTTCATTTTTTGCAGTGCTGAAGATTGAATGCAGGGCCTCACAAGCACTAAGCAATCTGTCTACCAATGAGCAACACCCACAGTCTTTCCTTTTTTAAAAATTGTGGCAAAAACCACATAACACAAATGGACCGTTTTAACCATCCTTAAGTGTACAGTTCAGGCGTATTAAGTGTATTCACATTGTTGCAAAAATAGAGCTCCAAAAGTGTTTAGTCTCAGTAAACTGAAACTCTATACCCATTAAATGGTGACTCTCCCTTTCCTCTTCTCTCCAACCGCTGGTGATCACTGCCCTACTTCCTGTTTCTACAACTTCGACTACTTTGGATATTTCATACGAGTGGAATCATGCTGTATTTGCCTTTTTGTGACTGCCTCATTTCTCTTAGCATAATGTCCTCCAGGTTCATTCATGTTATAGCAGCTATCAGGATTTCATTTCTTCTTAAAGCGGAATGACACTCCACTGTATGTCTATACCACATAGTATTTTCTGTTAAGGGACATTTGTGTTTCCATCTCTTGGCTATTGTGAATCATGCTGCCATGACCATGGGTGTGCAAATATTTCTTGAAACCCTGCTTTCAATTCTCTTGGAAATCTGTCCAGAAGAGAGATTGCTGGATCATGTGGTAGCTTTCATTAATTTTATGAGGACTCATCATACTGTTCCCCACAGTGGCTCTTCCATTTTGTATCCTCTCCAACACAGCACAAAGGCCTAAATTTCTCCATATCTCACCGACAGTTATTACTTTTTGTGTTTTTGTTTGCTTTGTTTTTGAGGTTGCCTCGAACCTGTCTTCCCTCAGGAGGCTGGGTTCTGGAATGGCTTAGAGCAATCTCTATTTATTAGAATTGAGCAATGGAAGCAGAGCATCATTCTATGGACAGAGAACCCAATACCCTAGAGTCACATAATGCAACCATAATTTTGCCAATGACTTTGTGACTAGGGGCAAGTTGTGCAACTTCTGAGTTCCCATCAGCACACTGGGGCAAGCCCTTGGTGACATAGCCTCCTCCCTCCTTGGCTCTGATGTTTCTGCCAGGAAAAGATGGGGAGTGAGAGATGGGAAATAACTTGTTAGATATGGGTCTTAATCTTAAAAGCCATCGCCCTGTGTACATTTTCCCGCTTTTCATTATGAAAATAAGTCTTGCTTACTTTTTTTTTTTTAAATAGAAAACTCAGCAAAGCATTAGAAGTAAGGAAATATTTATCCATTATTCCGTCACCTGGAGGCAACAACTGGTAGCATTGTGGTCTGTTTCTTGTAGTCTTTCTTTGCAATTGAGGCAAACTTCTTTCACATTTGCCAGTCCTCTTTCTCTAAATAAGAGCTACTTATTTTCATAGCAATCAGTAGCAAAGTTAACTGAGTTCTCAATTTCTTAAATATATCTTTCTTTGTACTAGTTCACATTTTCGATATGTCACTTTGAGTGAAGAGCAATTAATTACAATGGAAATGCTGCCTGAGGACTTCTTATGAAATTATGTTAATATATATATATATATATAGAGAGAGAGAGGAAAGTGTGTGCTGATGGGCAAAACAACTGAAGCCTATTGAAATGGATAATTTCAAGTTTCAGAGTTGCAGGTCTATATATTTATGTAAAGACGAGAAAGCTATTATTGTGGCTGCAATATGTCAAAATCAGTAAAACCCAATCAGAAAACAAAGTAGATAAACCAGAACAAAGGAAAATAAAAAAAGACTTTAGCAAATGTCACCCCCAACACACCTTTAAAAAATCATTGCTCTATCAGTTCAGGGGGAAAAATTAAAATGATAATCTGAAGATTTAAAAAGGCATCCTGGGCTGGAGTCGTGGCTCAGTGGTAGAGCACTTGCCTGGCATGTGTGAGGCCCTGGGTTCAATACTCAGCACCACATACAAATAAATAAAATTGAGCAAAAGATCCATTGGCAACTAAAAAAATGTATATATTTAAAAAAAAAAAAGGCATTGTGTGGAAGAACATCGATGTAAAAGCAGCTCTTGGGAATGTCCAGCCTTGGGAAAAGATGCTTGGGGACCTTTGGGGCTGGTGGTTCCTAAAGGGGTTGGGCTTTGGGGCTACAGGATTCCTAGACATTTTCATCTTTACGGCTCAGGCCTGGTCAGGAGCCCTGAGGAGGGCCTGCCCTGGTTCCTGGACTGGGGATAATGCATGAAAGGTGTTTAGCATAGCACATGCCACAGAGGAAGTGCTCAATAATCCTTTGATAAGTGGCCATCATCTGGGATGAGAGAGGGAGTGGCAGGGTGGTAGGGAGTGGGGGAAGAGTCACATTTGAAAAGAAGTGAATGGGCTGGGAGTGGATTGGTCCTGTAATCTATTTTCTGATTCCTCTTTGATCTGGGCTTCCAGGTCCAACTGGAAAAGGGATGTGTGTGTGATAGGCATACAAGATGGGAAAGGTTCAGGGAGGAGGAAGAGTTAAACAGATATTTATTAATTAAGCACCTATTGTATACCAGACACCATGCAAAGCACTTAAGGAAAAAGAGTCTTGCCAGAGAGGTGAGACACTCGGCTAAGCATTGGAAACAAGCTTGTCTGCCAGGCCCCAAAGGCTGAGCAGGGGTACCCATTCTGTTTTCTGTGAACCTATAGAGGAATTCTATCACCTTCCTTCAGAGTTTAAGTCTAACCTTGCCTCAGGGAAGCTTTCAAGAGCAGTATTTTCCCCAGTTCATGAAAACTCAGAAAATGCCCCTTTGGAGTGTTAAGGGGCTTCCTGCCAGTGATGAGGAGCTAGACCATTACTGGCTTCCATTCAACAGTCAGAATCTGAGAAGGATGTCCTGAAGGTGCTGGTGTGGGCTTGGCAGAAGCTTTCCCAGGCCACCTGGAAATTCAGGAGGACCCATGGTCCTTGCCTGGTCTGACTCAAGCCCCAAGTAGAAGGGAAGCAAGCTCCAACCTGCAGGCCAAACTGGTACACATGGGGCAATGGGCAGACTGCCATCTTTGGCACCAATGGGACCAAATTTCCTGCCAAATGGGCTTGAGTTTCAACATGTTGGGAGAGCACAGGGGCCTGTGAGCATGACTTTGCTGTCAACCCTGAACCCGGGCCAGAGAAGATCCTAGATAGTCCAGTAGCAGAGCAGATGGGGAGATAGGCATGGACACTGGGCCTGGGGAAGGTGACAGGCCGTCTAACACCAGAGGCCTGCCCTTCAAGCTGGAGGGTTGCACAAACCACCCTGGGTGTGGAGATGAGCTTTTGTCCATTGTTTTCACCTGTGAGATCTCAGGAATTAGTCTAAATGGTTTTAGAGATGATCAAGTCCACAATAACCTCCCCCATCACATACATGGGGAAATGGAGGCCCACAAGGAAAAGGGGACTTTCCTGAGGCCACATGTTAGAGCTGGTAGTGGAACCAGACCAGAACCGCCCCCTCCCTGCCATTGCCCACATTACTTGGTTCTTCTGAACGACTCTGAAATTATAAAGGGCTTATAATGGTAAGGCCTGGTCTCCTTAAGGGAACAGTTCTGCTGTCAATCAACTCTGTGAAGTCTTGAGGGCTTCCCACTATAGCATCCTTTTGATCCTCAGAGTAGGAATTAGGTCAGATTCTTTTCTCTTCCTGGCCAAACCCTTTTCTACTTATTTTGAAATCCTTTGAAACTCCAATAAACAGAGGATGAGAAAACAACTTAACAGGTCAATCCCTTGTCTCCATGAACAAAATATTCCCCAATGGAAATTTTGGTGTATACGTACCAGTACCTTGCCCATGTTATCTGCAATCTATTTCATCTGTCTCTCATGTGGACTGTATTTTTCCATGTCATTACCTCTGATGTGTGCTACAGAGGCCATTGGGTGTTTTTTTTTAATTGGATGAGTATACCAAATTTTGTTTAATTTTTAATCTAGAGTTATATTCTGAGGTTTTCTTTTTTGTTGGTCTAATTAGCTAGGCACTTCAAAACAATATTAGACAATGAAGTGATAAGCATTATTCTCTTACTTATTGTTTTCAAAGATCTGTGTCTCAAGTTTAATGGCTGAGTGGGTGTGACTGAGATTATACATCCTTAATTCTGTTAGTAGCCAAAATAATGTCCCCAGTGGCCTCCCCCAATGGGGGCAGAATTGCTGCCTGGTGATTGGGACATCTGAATTCTCTACATCACCCAATCACTGGATGACATCACTGGGTGTCACTGGGTCAGCACTTAGGGCATAGCCAGGGAATTCAAAACAGAGCTCCTTTTCTCTCCATCAGCTGGCCCCTGTCCAAGGAAGCTCTGATGGAGATAGTGACTTCTCCAAGGTCTTTGGATGACAATCTCCCAAATGTCAAAGCTCTGCCTCCCCAAATTATTTAAGGAAGCATGAGAAATAAACATGACATGCAGTGACCTTCAAAAAGGAAAAAAAAAAAAAAAGCCTATTTAAACTCATAACTTTTTCTCAGAGCGCAGCTTTAGCTTTACTCCGAAAGTTATTCAAGAGTTGCATTTGTGCATGAGTAATATCATGGTTGGATATAGATTTTTGGGTTTATAATCTTTTCCCTTCAAATCCATTGAATTCAAATCATTTTCTTCTTGACTTTACTATTTCAGAGAATGATGCAAATTGATTTTTGTATTTGAACATAACATTTTTCTCAGGCTCTGATTAGCTTATAGAGGTTTCCTTTTATTCATTTGTAGCCTGTACCTGGAGCTTAGTAAATCTATATTGACTGACTAGTTGAAAAATGTCACCAAGTTATATCAAAGAGTGCATCTCACTTATTTAATATTATGGTATTCTATAAGCTTTTGATCTGAGAACTACAGTGTTTGTTCAGGCCAGGGATATTTTATTCTACCTTTTCTTTGACTATCTTTTTCCATCTTCTCTGTTATTTGTTTTTGGTACTATCTGCATTAATCAAACAAGTCACTTTTACTTTCTCTCTTCTTCTCTGTTGAGATTTTGGGGAGGAGAAAGTCTTGTATTTGTCTTCCAATTCATAGAGACACAGACTCAATGGAGTTTTAAAATTCAACAATTGTGTTTTACATTTCAAAGCAATCTTTCCTATTCTTGTGGTTTCTCCTTTTCACAGATACAACTAATATTCCTCTGTTCTCTTATCACTAGTCTTTCTGCAGAATATGACATGGATGACCACACTCTGTCTTACTGGGATTTTTTTTTTCCTTGGGTACTTTGATATCACACCCTCCTGGGCCTCCTTCCCCCTGATCGTCAGTCCATTTCAGCCTCTTTCCCAGCAACTCTTCTGCTTAACTTTAAAGGATTAGAGTACTTTAGCACTTGGGCCTGGGCCTTCCCCCGCTTTCTCTATCTGCACAGTCTCTCCTGGTGATCTTATCCAGGGCCATAGCTGTAAATACCATCTTTCTGCTGAGCACTTCCAAATTTATATCTCTGACCCATATTTTCTCCTAAACTAGACTTGTGTATATGTCTCTGCTTTGATGGTTTCACTTTGAAATCTAATAAGCCTCTCAAATACAGCATGGAAAAAGATGACTCTTGATTCTCTCTGCCAAACCAATTTCTCCCCGTGTCCTTTCCATTCTTACGAAGAGTGCAAACCTAACAGTTCAAGACAAAAATTAAGGCATTTTTCCTATTTCCTGCTTTTCTCCATCATCATAACTAATCCATCCTAAAGACGTGTTGTGTGTACTTCCAAAATGTGTCCTGAATTTGTCCACTTCTTTCTCTTTTTTTTTTTGTGGGGGTGGGGGAGGCACCAGGGATTGAACTCAGGGGCATTTGACCACTGAGCCACATCCCCAGCCTTATTTTGTATTTTATTTACAGACAGGGTCTCAGTGAGTTGCTTAGTGCCTTGCTAAGTTGCTGAGACTGACTTTGTACTTGGGATCCTCCTGCCTCAGCCTCCTGACCTGCTGGGATTACAGGCATATGCCACCAGGCCCGACTCTCTCTGTATTACTATAGACCTTGTTTAATCATCAAGGACCACTGGTTGAAGAAGGGCCATTTCAGTAAGACAATATGGTTTTCCATGTCATATTCTGTAGAAAGACTAGTGATATGAGAACAGAGATACCTTGGTTATATCTATGAAAAGGAGAAGCCACTAGATTAGGAAAGATTGCTTTAAATGTAAAATACAATTGTGGAATTTTAAAACTCCATAGAATCTATGTCTCTATGAGTTGGAAGACAAATACAAGACTTTCGTGGAGAACTCAAGCAGCAGTCCTAGCAGTTTGACAGTTCTCACCATGACTACTTTGCCCTGCTATAATCTGTTCTTTATATAATAGCCAGAGTGAACTTTTGAAAACATAATTCAATGTAAAAAATTAGACAACCTAGTCAGGTGTGTGGTGCATGCCTATAATCCCAGCTACTTGGGAGGATGAGGCAGGAGAATTCCAAGTTTGAGGCTAGTCTAGGCAGTTTAACAAGACCCTATCTCAAAGGGCTGGGAATGTAAATTAGTGGCAAAGCAGCTCTTCAACCTCTAGTGCTGAAGAAAAAAAACAAAAACAAAGAAAAAAAAAGATAACCTAAAATGGAAAAATCCCTAGAAAGTCAAAAACTACTGAAACTGACTCAGAAAGAAATGAAGAATGTGAACAGACTATAATGAGAAAACATAATGGATCTTTAAAACTTCCCATTAAAAACAACAAACAAGCAAAAAGCCACCCAGATGTCTTCATGAGTGAATTCTTTCAGATGTTTAAAATAATTCTTCTGTATGTTCTAATAACAATATTTCACAAACTCTTCTACCAAATGATAATACTTCCCAATTCATTCTATATGGCCAGTATTACCATGATCCCCAAATCAGAAAAATGTCACAAGAAAAGAAAATAGTTGACCAATATCTTTTATGAATATAGATGCAAAAATCCTTGACCAAATGCTAAAAAAATCCAGTAACATATAAAAAGGTTTAGACACCATGACCAGGAATGCAGGATTGGTTTGATATAGAAAACTCAATCAATTTAACACAGCATATTAATAGAATAAAGTATGAAAGCAACACGATCACCTTAATAGACACAGGAAGTATTTGACAAAATTCAACACCCCTTCATGGAGACAAAGGGAACTTCCTTGACCTTATAAGGGGTATTTATAAAATGGTGAACAACTGAGAACTTTTCTTTTGGTATCAGGAACAATACAGGCATGCTGTGCTCTTGCCACTTCTATTCAACATAATACATAATACTGGAGGTTCTAGACAGGGTGATTAGGGAAGAAAAAAAATAAAAGACATT
This sequence comes from Glaucomys volans, assembly GCA_020662805.1. NCBI lineage: Eukaryota > Metazoa > Chordata > Mammalia > Rodentia > Sciuridae > Glaucomys > Glaucomys volans. The sequence goes on from JAJEJO010000081.1 coordinate 1,154,734, forward strand.
CAAATTAGGAAGAGAAAAAACACAACTGGCTCTACTTGCATGCAAATAGACATGAAGTGGTATATAGATAATATAAAGGAATCCATAAAAATCTATTAGAGATAATAAGTGAGTTCAGCAAAATTGCAGAATATAAGATCAATTTATAACTTCAGTTGTATTTTCATACACTTGCAAGGAAGAATCCAAAACTGAAATTAAAAAAAATCTTTTACAACAGCATTAAAAAGAATAAAATAAATAATTTAGAAATAAATTTAACAAAAGAAGTGCAAGATTAGTACAGTGAAAAACTACAAAATATCATTGAAAGAAATCAAAGAAGACCTAGCTAAATGAAAAGACATCCTATGTTCATGGATTGGAAGACTTAATAGTGTTAAGATAGTAATACTACCCAAAGTGATCTATATTCAGTGAAGCCTATCTCAAAATTCCAGCTGGATTTTGTTCAGAAATTGACAAGCCAGTCCTAAAATTCATGTGGAAATGCAAGAAGTTCAAAATAGCCAAAACAATCTGAAAAAGAAGGAAAAAGTAGAAGAAATCACATTTTCTAATTTCAAAACTTACTACAAAACAACAGTAATCAAGCCTATTTGGTATTATCATAAGGATAGACATATAAATCAATGGACAGTAATTGAGGGTCCAGAAATAGATGTTTATGGTCAACCATTTTAAAATTTATTTGTAATGGAAAAATAAAAAATTATGTATATTTATGTTGTACAACATGCTTTGATTGATGTATACATTGTGGAATGTCTAACTGGGATAATTAATATATTATCAAATACCATTTTGTGGTGACATTTTAAAATCTACTTTCTCAGCAATTTTTAAGAATAAGATACATTGTTGTTAACAATAGTCACTATGTTGAAGCTACATCCTCTGAATTTCTTCCTAATTGAAATTTTGTATCCTTTGACTTTGACCAACATCTCCTAATCTCCCCCTGCCCCAGCCCTGGCCCTGATGATCACCATCCTGCTCTCTGCTTCAACTTCATTCAGATTCCAGATGTAGAGGGCATCATGTGGTATTTGTCTTTCTGTTTCTGGCTCATTTCACTTTGCATAATGTCCTCCAGGTTCATCCATGTTGTCACAAATGACAGGATTCCTTTCTTTTGAAAGGTTTAATAGTATTGCATCATGTACAAAGACCACAATTTCTTGATCCATTTTTCTGTTGATTCCATATCTTGACTACTGTGAATAATGTTGCAATGAACAGGGGAGTGTAGATGTCTCTTTGACAAACTGATTTCATTTCCTTTGATATATACTCTGCAAAGAGACTGCAACACACGTTGTTCTCTTTTGGGGGGGGGAGAAGGGAGCTTCAATACTGTCTTTCATAATGGCAGTACTCATTTACATTCTTTATATGGTCAATTGATTTTATTTTAATTAATTAATTAATTAATTAATTGTGATGCTGGGGATTGAACCTAGGGCCTGTGCTTAACAGGCAAGCACTCTATGAACTGAGCTACATCCCTAGCCTGGTCAATTGATTTTAGTAAGATTGTCAATAAATTCAATTTAATAGGGTTTTCAATAAATGAGACAACTGGGTAGTCGCATGCAGAGAATTAAGTTGGAACCCAAAGCATACCATATACTAAAATTATAAGTTTCTTAGAAGAAAACATAGGTGAAAATCTGTGGTCTGGGACTAATCAATGGTTTCTTAGATATGACACCAAAAGCACAGGCAACCAAAGGGTGGGGACAGACAAAATTGACTCCCTCAAAATTAAAAACCTTTAGCTTCAAAGGACAATATCAAGGAAGTGAAAAGATAGTGGGAGAAAATTATCTCCCATTATCAGAGAATGGGAGAAAACAATTGCAAATCATATGTTAGGTAAGAGTCTGGTATCCAGGTACATAAAGAATTATTACAACTTGACAATAAAAAACAAATATCTCAATTTAAGAATGGATAAAGGATTTGAATAGATATTTCTCCAAAGAAGACATACAAATGGCCAATAAGCACATGACAAGATGTTCAACATCATTATCCATCAGGGAAACACAAATAAAAATCATAATAACACCATCTCACACCCACTGGGATGATTATAGCAAGAAATGTAGACAAGAAGTGTTGACACAGATGTGGACCAATTGGAACCCTCACACATTGCAGGTGGGAATGTAAAATGGTACAACCACTTTGGAAAACAGTTTGGCAGTTCCTCAAAAAGTTAAACATAGAGTTCCCATATAATTCAGGAATTCCACTCCTTGGCATGCACTCAGGAGGACTGAAAGAGTATGTTCAGACAAAAACATGTACACAAATCTTCAAAGAAGCATTATTCCTAATAGCCAAGAAGTGAAAACAAAATGTCCAACAACTGATAAATGAATAACTGAAATGTGGTATGCTCATACACTGAAACATTATTCAGCCATAAAAAGGAATGAAGTCCTGATACACGCAACAATATGGATAAACCTTAAAAACATTTTGCTCAGTAAAAGAAGTCAGACACAAAAAGTCACATACGATATGACTTAACTTTTATGAAATGTTCACAATATGTGCGTTCATAGAGATTTAAAAAAGTTGAGTGGTGATCAGGGACTGGAGAAAGAGAAAAAATGGTGAGTGAGAGCTATGGGTAAGTGACTTTTTGGGGGTGATGAAAATGTTCTGGAATTAGGTGGTGGTGATGGTTGCACGATCTTATGAATATACTAAAATGCACTGAATCAGGTACTTGAAAAGGTGAACTTTTAAAAATATTTTTTAGATGTTAACAGACCTTTATTTTATTGATCTATTTATATGTGATGCTGAGAATAGAATCCAGTACTTCACACATGCTAAGCAAGTGCTCTACGCTGAGCCACAACTCCAGCCCTAAAAAGGTGAATTTTTGATGTATGAATTTGTGGCGGTTTCAGTCATGTCCAGTGTGGATGAGGAAGGGGATAACTGTGGGAGGATGGTGCTGACTATAAATCAATTACTAATAAACTTATCTATTCAATAAACACAAGAGCCAATACTCTTTTCAAATGGAATGGGAGTGTGGTGGATTGGGCCTCCAATAAGATGGAGGACCCCACCTTCACCTTTATTTATAGTCACCCAGGTAAGGGGGCCTGGACTGGGCGGACCTTCTTCTATGAAGAACAGGATGGGGTGGAGTTAGGGAAGTCATCTGCTTAGGGAATTAGCATATCCTCAACTGGTGAGCTACTCCCATACAGGGCCACTTACTCCCTGGTGGTTTGAAACAGTCTCCCATGACAGCCAGTTCCTGGGAGTCAGACCTCTGTATCCCCTGGCTCAGTCAGATCTCATTCTGCTAGACATGGATGGCTCCATGGCTTAAAAACTTTTATTTTTAAAAGTGATCAGGCCTGGCGTATAGCTTACATTTGCTGGCATGTGTGAGGCCCTGAGTTCCAACCAGCACTCAGGAAAAAAAAAGGGGGGCATCCCCCAAAGCAAGAGCCTTGGTGGAAAAAGTCCTCAAGGATTGGAATTGTCTTGGCAAATCAATCAGACATGAATTTTTACAGTAAGGAGGGACTTTAATTTGCAGGCAAACAAATCCCCTTTAGGATGGGAAAGGACTCAGAGCAGAGATCACTGAGTCCTACCCTGACCCTAGCCCCTCTGCTAGTCCCACCTGTCAAGGACTCACTGGAGCACCACTTGTTTGCCTCTTTGGACAGGAAGATCATTTCTGCTCAAGGCAACCCCTTTGGTCTTAGGCTGCTCAGTTTTTGGAAAGCTCTTAACTGAGGAAGGGAAGTTTTTCTTCTGGTATTTTCCCTCTGCTGGTCCTGGCTCTTACCTCTTTGATGCATAGAACACGTCCCTTCCTTCACTCTGTGACAGCCTTCACACACTGAACACATTCCCACTATCCCGTGATCCTCTTCGCTCTATGTGCAAAATCCTCACCTCACCAGGCCCCACTGGGGAGTCTGAACTACCTTCATCAAGGCAAGTGATGATTATGTGTGGCTATAACACATTTTTGAAAATAAAACAGTGGTCGATGAACTCATGTAAACTCTCTGAACAAAATAAAGCCAAGGACCAGGAACTAAATCAGGAAGTCCTGTGAGCCTTTCAAAGCCGCGTCAAGGCACAGATACTTAAGAAATAGACCCTGCCTCACCTTTTCATTCTTCATTTACATACAATTCTAACTCATTCTGCTGGTTCACTAGATCTGGTAGATCAGAAATGAGTCGGAATCTTCTAAAGGCAGGGCCAACCTTTAGGCTCCTTTAAAAGACCCAACTCACCCACCATTGGGTATCACATCCAAAGCCGCAACAGGGGTCCAGGTCCTGTCCCTGAATTGCCCTTAGCCACATGCACACTGCCTGCCCAGCTCCACCCTGGCCCTTTTGTCCCCATTTTCCTGATTTCCATCCATCCCATCACTGCCCAGCATTTTGTCCCCATACATGACAATTTCAATTGGTGACCAGGGTTTGAACATGTTTTTCCGGCCCTGATCTTAGTCTTCATTCAGGCTTTTCAACTTATTGGTGTCATCAAATCACTTAACCACATGAAGCTTTGTTTTTGTTTTGTTTTAATCTGTACAGTGGGGACACAATTATTCCAATCTCACAGGTGGACGTGTGAGCATGGATGAAATCATAAGCAGCCAACAGGACAGCGGGATTATTATCTGGCTTCTGTTTACAATCAACACAGAACCCCAGTCTTTGAGGTCCCCAGGGGCCTTGCCCTAGCCTGGCCTAGGCTTTCAAAGGCAAGCCTGGGGTAGTGGGGTCAGCTGCAATGGGGATGGAGGTGGGGAAACCTTAAATCTCAGGCACTAGTCTGGGTCCTTTAGTGCAGGGCCAAAGGCTCCAGATGCCTGGTCAACCTCCAAGAGCATCATCACTGTAAAGCATCACAGAGCTCAATGCCTACAATGGCCCCTTCCCACTCAAGCAAAAACGCATTGAGCACCTGCTTTGCGCTAGGAACTCTTATGGCTGGAGAAGTCTCAGTGAATCAGAGACAGAGGCTCCTGCCCTCATGGGCTCCCATTCTTACTGAACCTGAGAAGAGGCACATTGTAATTAAAGATTCTGTTTAAAGAAGCAAGAAATTTTATAGTAGTTTAGATTTATATTCAAAATGATTAGAGTTCTTAATTTATATCCAAAATGATTATAGTTTTAAAGGTTCTGGCCCAGGGAAGGCTTCAGTTGTCATTCAATTTCATTGAAGTGGAATGGAGAATATCAGCTTCTGCTAGGTAATCATGAGTCACATTTAATGAGTGTTTACCCTATGCCAGGCCCTTGTCTAAGCACTTTACTCCTGTTAATTCTTTTGATCCTCAGAATGACTCTAGGCAATGGTACAAATTATTGTTCTTGTTTTAAATACGAGGAAACTGAAACACAGAGGGATTTAGTATCTTGCCTGAGGTCACACAGCTAATAAGTGGCAGACTTGGATTTGAACCCAGAGAAGCTCGCTCCTGAGCCTGTGCTCTGAAGTGCTGATTTAGGCTGTCCTTGATAGTGAGTATTTGCTTTCTGTGGATTTTTTTTTTTTTTTAAACTAAGGGATAACCCATTAAGATATGCCTGGGAACTGTCACAATGAGAGTTTGGGAGTCAATCAGAACGAATAGGGAAGACTAGATGCTGGACATCATTCTCCTTCCCTCCCAGCTGCAGCTTTACAAGTGAGGAGATTAAAGCCTGGAGGGCAAAGTTCCTCCCAGGGTTGCAGCTTGAGAACTGGACAGGAAGTCAGTCCCACTCCAGCTGGGCACTTCCTGCTATCGTTCTTTGTTCTCAGTGAACTCTACACATAGCAGACAGTTATAGTCCAGATCCCTGATCTCTCGCTTCCTAGCTCAACCTTCTCCAGCAGAGTGTCCTTGAACTTTCCTCTCCAGTACAAATAATCCCTGGTCCTGAGTCCATCCCATCACCTCCCAGGCTCTCACCCCATCTTGCCTGCGTTGCTGGGGCTGTTCATGGAGGGAGAACACAGGATCTGTTTACTCTAACCAGAGTCAGGATCAGAGCAGAGAGACTAGAAAAAGCCCATTATGCTATGAGATCTTGACCATATGATTGGCATGATGGAAACCAGGGCCTGGCCACAGCCGGAATCATGCAGAGGCCATCCCAATGGTCATCTCATCAGCCATTTCCCTGCCATCTATCAAATCCCTAATAATGCTGAGATGCCATGACTAAAAGTCTAGAGAAACAAAGATTTGAGTGTCCTGGTTGTGTGTTAGAAATACTGAGAGAATCCTGGACTAGGAGACAGGAGGCCTGCTGCCAGGTGTGGCCTTTACTGACCTGCTGTGAAGGGCTGGGCAAGGTAACACACCTCTCTGGGCCCTGTTTTCTCAAGTGTGACATGGAGTTCATCAGCTGCCTTCCTATCCTCACAAGGTTTCTATGAGGTTAAAAAATAGAACAAAAGTAAAAGTAAATAGAACAAAAGTAAAAGTGCAGGCTGGGGATATAACTCAGTTGGCTTGCCTCGCAAGCACAAGGCCCTAGGTTCAATCCCTAGCACTGCAAAAAACAAAACAAAAACAAAAAAAGGAAAAAGAAAAAGAAAAAGAAAAAAAAGAAAAGAACATAAAGAGTAGGTAAAAGTGCTTTAGAGATGGTAATACAGGGTAAAGATGCAAGGAGCAGCTGTCCTTGCTCTGAGCTGGATCCAAGCCAGCAGCAGCTCTGGATTCCCTGCTCTTGTGATAAATGGTGGCATGTAGGACTATCTGCTCCCTTCACAATGCTGGTTCTCTAGAAGGGCCTTGGGTGGAGGAGAAATGGAGCCTAACTGCACTTGCTTCTGTCCTGATGTGTGGGCTCCTTGAACACTGTGGCAGGAGCCAGGAGTGGGGTGCTGGGCCCCACTGTACCACAAATAAACTGGGTGCCCCATGCACAGCTCAACCTCTCTGGACCTTGACTGGCTCTAAAATTCTGGTGCCACATCATTAATTTGAATGCAGGGAGTTAGATCAGCTCTAGGATCTGGGAAAGGAGAGAAATGGGGGGACATGTTTACTAAGTATCAGATCCTTTCCATGTAATCAATTTCATTCAGCCCATAATGGTGCCAAGCTCTGTGCCAGGCACAGGAGACCATTCGAAAACAGGACACACCTGACTTTCTGGAGATCACAGTGAAGTAGAAGAGTTAGGCATAAAAAAAGTGTGCAAAACGCAGAATGAAACCTGTGGTAAAGGGTAGGAAGGAAAAGAATGAGGAGCTATTGGGAGGGATCTAATCAGCCAGTTATGGAGGTTTTGTGGTTTTTGTTTTTTTGTGGTGCTGATGGTGGAAATTAGGGTCTTGTGCATGCTAGGCAAGTGCTCTACCATTCACTGAGTTACATCCCAGCCCCTGTACAGAGTTGACACTTGACAGATATTTAAAAATATGGGCATCTGGAAGGGGACAAAGCTTCCGTGCAAAAGGAACAGGTGTGAAGACCCAGAGGTTGGAAGGAGATTGGTGTGACTCAGAGACAAAGTCAAGAAGCAAGTCAGTGCAAGGTGTGGTGAGCAGGGGCTGGGCTGTTGGTACTGATGCCAGGGTCACCCACCCTTCCTCCTAGGCTGTGGTCAGAAGCAGAGGGCTTGGTCCTAATCTTGGCATCCTTTTATCTTAGAATATGAGCTCCAATGACCTAGGTCTTTTGCACATGATTAGGGTTTCTTATCTCCTCAACAAATTCAATAAGCATTCACTGCATTCAGCCCTGGAAAAACAGGAGGAAAAAAAGGCTGACCATATCCCTCTGGACCGTGTCTGGGGAAAGAGCAGCAGGTGGGGCACTTTATTTATTTGTATTTATTTTGCAGTTCTGGGGTTTGAATCTAGGGTCTTGCACATACAAGGCAAGCATTCTACCACTGAGCTACATCCCTAATCCTTATTGATTGATTGATTGATTGATTGATTTTGGAGTATTGGGGATTGAACCCAGGGGTGCTCTACCACTGAGCTGCATCCCCAGCACTTTTGGTTTTATTTTGAGACAGGGTCTTGCAAAGTTGCCCAGGCTGACCTCAAACTTGCCATCCTCCTGCCTCAGCCTTCTGAGTAGCAGGGATTATAGACATGTACCACTGTTCCTGGCTTGGCAGACACTTTTTAAAGTAACACTAAAGTATAACAGTCTGAGATGAGAGTTGCCAAAGAAGTTCATTGTTCAAGTTCAGGGGCCAATGTTCAATTACCAGACCTTATAGTTACAGGAACTTGTCATGTTAATGGCCAAGTCTTTGTTAACACTTTTCCTATACATGTTGGAGGGTTTCCAGGGAAAAAGATAATTTAAACTGAGCTTTGAAAAATGATAGGACTTTTAATTTTTAATATTTTAACCTAAAAATAAAATTATGTCTCTAACAGAAATGCTGAAAAATACATAAAAGAATAAAGAAGATAATTATGCTTAGTCCAGAGTAACCATTGTAAAAATTTTGCCAGTATCCCTTCAGGTTTCTCACCATGCTTAATGATATTAAAATCACTGCACAATGCTATAGTTTGGTTCTGGAACATCCCCAAAGGCCCATGTGTTCGAGGCTTCGTCCCTGGCTTGGTGCTATTGGGAGGTGGTGGAACTAAGAGGTGGGGCTTGGTGGGAGGAAGTTAGGTGATTGGGGGTGTGTCCTTGAAGGGGTAGTAGAGTCCTGATCTCTTTGTCTTTCACTTCCCTCCCAGCAGGTGAACAATTTTGCTATGACATGTGCTCCTGTCATGACATGCTGCCCCTCCACCAGGGGTCCAAAAGCAATGGGTCCTCCTGATCCCAGACTGAAGCCTCCAGAACCATGAACCAGAGCTCATCTTTTCTCTGTTGATTTATCTCAGGTATTTATAACAGTAACAAAAAGTGGACTGACACATTCATATGCAATTTGCAGCACTCTCTTCTTTCATTTCACATATCAAGAGTCTTTCCCCTTGTCATGAAATACTTTTTAAAAACTATGACATTGAATGGTTCTTCAATATTCTGTATTCTGAATTTGTGTAAGCACTCCACAATCACTGGGTGGAGTCTCTAAATGAGTTGCTGCTATGAATAATACTAGAATGAACATCTTGGTACATAAAACCTATGAGGGCATCTGACTATTCCTTAGGGCAGATCCTGAGGGGTGACATTGCTGGGTCAATGGGTGTGAACATTTCTATGACTTTGGGTATCTCATTCCAGTCAGCAATATGGAACCTCGCTCTCTTTCTCTTTCTCTCTCCTTCTCTCTTTTCTTTAAATATGGTGTTGGGGATTGAGCCCAGGTCCTAATCAGTGCTAGGCAACTGTTCTCCCATCGACCTACCCTAACCTCTTCCATCTCACTACATCCTCACCAATGCTATGTTCTTTTTCCTTTTTCAATTCTTCACCATTTTGTTGGAGAACAATGCCCTCCTGTTTCCTTTTTTATTTTAAGAATTAGTCTGACTTTACTCAGCAGGAGTAAAGTGCAGGGTGAGATGGGGAAGCACAGAGAGGACAGACGGGAATGGCCCCTTCCACAGCTGGCATGGCTCCTTCTGAGGCCAGAGAAGGTCTAGAGGGTTAATGGGAAGCCCACAAAGGCAGCCTCAAGTCACTGGAAACCTTTCTGCCGTCTTGGGCATGGAGAGCAGTCTCAGCTTACATGCTTCCATCTGGAAGCAGAGAGGATGCTGAGACCACACTTCTATTTGCCCCAGGATGAACTTGAGAAGTGAGGACTCTCTCATCTGCCACTCACTGATCTCCTAGAGAATGAATCTGCCCTCTGCCAAAGTTCCTCAGTGAGAAAGAGTCTACTTTCATCTCTGTGCAAAGTGGAACTTGGTGAGGTGGAATTTGGGAAAAACAAATTCTTGGGAGATATCTACAAAGGCAGGACTACTTGATATAGTGCTGGAAAAGGCAAACATTGCTTCATTTTTTTTTTTTTCCTAGTACCAGGGATTGAACCCAGGGGGCTTAACTACTGAGCCACATCCCCAGCCCATTTTTATTTATTTATTTATTTATTTATTTATTTATTTATTTATTTATTTGAGATGGGGTTTTGCAAAGTTTCTTAAGGCCTCTCTAAATTGCTGAAGCTGGCTTTGAATTTGCGATTTTCCTGCCTCAGACTCCTGAACCACAGTTCAGCCTTTTTGGAAGGCAATTTGGTACTGTGTCTCAAATTGTAAAGTATGACTACCATTTTAATCAATAATTTTACTTTATGTAAAGCCAGGCATGGTGGCATACACCTGGAATTCCAGTGACTTGGGAGGCTGAGGTAGGAGGATCCAAAGTTCTAGGCCAGCCTCAGCAACTTAGCCAGACCCTGCCTCAAAATAAAAACCAAAGAGGCTGAGGAAATAGCTCAATGGTAGAGCAACCTGAGTTCAAACCCAGTATGACAGGGTGGTGGGAGTGGATGAATCTATCTGAGAAAACAAACAGTTAAGAATGCAAAAATGTGTGCACAGGAATGTGTTATAGAAGGAAGTATTTTTGGTATTTGTGAAAAAAAATGAAAATAATCTTAATGGATATCATCTACATTCCTGAGAAATGGAAGCATCTGGACAGGCTGGCCAGGCAAAGGGGCTGAGGATGCATAACGGCTAGGGAGGTCGGGGAAGGTCCCTTGGAGTTTGGGAGGGCTGTGAGCAGAGACCTGATGTCTGAGAATGAGCCAGCTCTGGAGGGCAGGGCTTTTAGGCAGAGGGAACAAAGGTCAGGACAGAACAGGGGCCAGTTGGCTTCAGTGCAAAACATGGAGACAGACATGGGTGGAGGGGGAGGAGCCTGACAGGAACCAGTCATGAGGAATCTTACTTGTTCTATCAGCAAGTGGAGATTATTAAAGAGTTTCAAACAGGAAGGAGCACACGTGATTTAGGCCTTTGTTTGTTTGCTATTGCTACTTTTTTGTTTTTTGTTTTGCTTGTTTGTATTTTTAGTTTGTTGGGCATTATTAAAAATTGAAGGCTGGGGATGTAGCTCTGGGGCAGAGCACCTTGCCTGGCATGCATGAGGCCTGGGGTTCGATACACTCACTGAAAAAAAAAATCGAGATGTAATTGATAAGCCATAAAAATTCACCCTTTTGGGTTGGGGACCTAGCTCAGTGGTGGAGTGCTTGCCTAGGATGCACAAGTCCTGGGTTCAGTTCCCAGACAGAAAAATAAAAAGTCACCCATTTAAGTTGGAGGTGTAGCTCAGTGGTATAGCACTTGCCTAGCTCATGTGAGGCCCTGAGCTTGATTCCGAGTACTGCAAAAAAACCAACCAAATTTTAAAAAAAACCTTTCACTGTCTAATTCATTTAAATTAGATTCACCAAGTATAGCCGTCACCATCATATGTCCAGAACGTTTCAGCACCCCAAAATAAACTCCACACACATTTTCCTTACTCTCCATTACTGCCCCTCTGCCTCCCCCACTCCTTGTCCCCTCCAGCCCTGGGTGACCATCAGTTCATTTTTGTGCCTACAGATGTGCCTATTTTGGACATTTCATATAAATCAAGTCTATACAATATGTGGTTGTTTGTGTCTGGCTCCTTTTACCTAGCAAGATGTTTGTAAGGTTCATCTATGTTGTAGCATGTATCAGTACTCCATTCCTTCCTGTGACTCAGAAATATTCCTGGTATGGATTTACTACATTTTATTAATTCTCTTATCAGTTGATGCACATTTGAATACTCACTTTGAGGCTACTATGAATGTTAATTATTGCTATGAACTTTCATGTTCATGCCTTTGGGTGGACATTTTATTTTTCTTGAATACATGCTCCCCAGATGATGGAAAATCATTGGTTAATTTCCAGGCTTTGAAAAAGTTGATTCTGATATGGGGTGGTGTTTTCATTGTTTGCAAGGAGCAGGTATTTTCAGAGGTCCTTCCTGGGGTCACTTTATATCACTTCATTTCAAATCCTATGTTAGCTTTTGATGGATCAAAATGCATTGAATGTTCAGGATAGGTAACCCTGAGTTTTTTTCTTCTAGATCATTTCTGTGGTCAGTGATACCACCCACCTCTTTATATGTGTGTGTGTGTGTGTGTGTGTGTGTGTGTGTGTGTATACACATAGATACGTATTTGTTTTAACTTTATCATTTCTAAAAGGCCAAGTGCTGACTGAAATAAGGGGCCAGCAAAGCAACACAGACCCTTAGTCAGCCTCTGGGTTATGGGCCCAGCATGCTTCTGCTGTGCAAGTCTGCTGCTTCCTTAGTTAGCCTCTGGATAGGGCTTCGAGGTTGGGAGCAGAGAGATGTGTGTTTCTTGGAGAGATGCAGGGTCTCCATGGAGCAAGATGCTGGAATGGGGGAAGACAGTGAGTTATCAAGAGCTCTCAGCTGGTGGGAGGAGCCTGGCTGGCACTGGTGCCTTCTCCCAGGCTTTGACCCACGTGGCTACTGGGCTCATGTATACTGGGCAGGGTGCTCCTGCAGCCACAAAGCTGCCCCGGGTAGAGTGGGGAAGTTAAGGGGAGGTAGCCCTCAACTCAACTTTGGAAAAACCTCCTAACAGGCTGAGCATCCAAGCTTGCAAGCTCGGGCTCTCCTCTGTAGGTAGTGATCCTCTCAGTCCTAAAGGGCCAGGTAAAGAGAAATCCAGAAAGTGTTTTGCAAAACAGCCACAATGTTGTTCTCTCAGAAACGTGTTGCTGCTGGCCAGGTCATCATGTCTTCAGGCCTGCCCCTCCTTCATTCCAGATCTCTGAAAGAATGGATCTGCCACCCACCTAGCTGGGAAGTCAGAAGCCTCAGTGTTCTCCTAGATGCCTCTCCTCTCCTTCTCCCACCCACAGCAATCAATCAATCAATCAATCAATCAATCACTCGCTCACTCAGCAGGTCCTGTCCAAGGCAACATTAGGATCTCTCTGGCATCCAGCCCTTTTTCTCTAGTCCTTTCCTGCTACACTCACTCAGATCTTTGTTTCTTGTCCTGGCTCCTGTTCTATCTTCCGGTCTGCCTAGTGGCACTTTAACTGCATACTGACAGATCATGTTAACAATTTGTTTAAATATTTGTCATTTCCCCATAGTCTCCGAATAGAGGATAGACAACCCTCTGGGTTCAACATTGTCCCAGGTACTTGAAGCTCCAGTCTCTTGTCACTACTGCTCTACTTTTGTTCACACTCGTCTCTCTTGCTAATGTTCTTTCCTGAGTTGTTGTTTTTTTTTTTTTTTAAGAGGAGTTTTAGTGTTATAGAAAATTTTATTGGAGGTGAGTGTGATGGTGCAGGCCTGTAATCCCAGTAACGCAGGAGGCTGAAGTAGGAGGATTGCAGGTTCGAGGCCAGCCTCAGCAACCTGGTGAGAAACGAAATAAAATGAAATAAAAATGACTGGGGATGTAACTCAGAGGTAGAGTGCCCCTGGGTTCAATCCCCAGTGCTGCAAGAAAGAAAAGGCAAAAAGAAAATTTGATTGTAGAGAGAGTTGTACATACCCCTACACGGTTTCTCCTATTATTTTCATCTTGTTACTAGTGTGTTATATTTGTTACAATTGATGAACCAATACTGGTACATTGTTACTAAGTTCATAGTTTACATTAGGGTTCAGTCTTGGTGGTGTATATTCTATGGGTTTTGACAAATATATAGTGACAAGTATCTGTTATTACTGTATCAGACAGATATTTTCTTTGTGTTAAAAATACCCTGTGCTCTACCTATTTATCCCACCCCTAACCCCTCCTGAAGCCTGTAGCAATGACTTTTCCTATCCTTTTTATGTCAAAATCTATCCTTTTAGGATAGATTGATATCTATCATTTACTCTGTTTTCTGGAAGCCCTCACTTCTTTATGCTGGGTTCTCTCTCTCTTTTTGTTTCTCTCTTTCATACACAAACCTGTTGGACAGAAGAAACAGAGACTCATTTATTCAAATAACTTGCCCAAGGTTGCATAGTTAGAAGTGTGGGGACGGAGATCAGAACACAGGTCTGTCTGCCCACAACCCTTCACTCCTTGACCTTGCTCATGGTCTGCTTTCCCCTCTAGGTCCCTCTAGGCTGTGGGATCAGAGGCTATTTCCAATTCATGTCTGGGTTTTCAGAATCTAACCCAGGACCCAAAAGAGCAGGGGCTCAAAATAAATATGGGTGTACTGAAAATTATTTTATTTATTGGAATACTAATAAACCACTATCTGGAAGCCCCGAAGGGGAGGGAATATAATCAGGAATCTCTGGGCTGTCTGCAGGACTCTGCACAGTCTGGCAGACTCTCTGGGCCCAGCCTCTTGAGTGAACTTGTTCATTCCAGTGACGATGATGTGAGTGCGTGTGCGCGTACCTCCTAATGCAGGGGATCCATCTCCCCCACACCCAGGACTCCCTTAGGAGGGAGATGGGCTCTTTTCATCTCAGCCTGAAGAGGCCTGGAGAGGCCCATCCTTGCTGCTGGGGCTGCCCTGGAGAGGGGCCAGGCCCCAAGTGTGCTCACGTGTGTGCACTTGAGCTCAGTGTCTTCTCAGAGATCACACTACCAAATGCATAGTTCTCCTCTCTGCTAATGCAATTTGTATGTCTGAGCATGAACAGAGGATTTGGGAGCCTTCAAGGCAGTGGCTTTGGAAATTACAGTGGCAGGCTAGGGCTGCTCCAGAGAGACCTGGGGTTACAGGAAACTTCAGAAGAATTAAGGTTTAAAGGTGCTGAGGCTCTTCCTGTGTGAGAGGAAGAGTCTTTTCTGGGCTCTGAGAAGCCCGTGACCACATCACAGCCTCCCCCAGGCCCTTCTTAGGGGTCCTTTTAAAACGCACCCAACAAGACTTTCTGGTTTAACAATGGCTATCAGGGGGAGCAGTGCAATCCATGGAAGGAAGGCTTCTTTACCAGAACCTTCTGGCTAGGGAGGGAAGGAGAGCCATTTCAGTCCGTGTGCACATCTAGAACGGGGCCCTCACTGGCTGGAGAAGTGTTGGTGACTTTTAAAATCTCTGAGCCTCAGCACCTACCAGATGGAGCTGAAAGGAGGGAAATAAATGTACACCAGTAGGTGGTGTCTCACATTGAAAAGACGCCCACTGGTTTTTGTATTCGGAAAGACCTGGGTGACCTTTGGCAAGCAGCTTAACCTTTCGAATCTGCTTGTGTTATTTGTAAATTTGGGACGACTCAGAGCTACTCTGCAGGGCTGTTTTGTGGGACAAAATGAGATGGACTAAAGAACGTGCGAAGAGTAGTAACTGGCCTCCACTAAGCACTCAGGACTCTTGAGTTTCTTTGTCTCCCTGTCTTTCTTGCTTCATTGCAGGTCTTCAGCTGCTACTTCTGCTAAGTTTCACATCCTCGGACTCTACCACCTTCTCCGCCATTCTGACCGTGTCATTTCCTGCTTACAAAACCTCCTACAACTCCCCTTTGCCTAAAAGAGAAAACCTACATCCTTGCCCACCTTCTGCCTTCCCAGCCTCACTTTCTCTCCATGACCATCTGCAGCTCCCACTTCTAAGCATTCTTGCCTGTGTTTCTTGTCTGTCATTATTGACCCTCTCCCTCCCAAGATGAGGATGGCTTTCATAGCAAATCTTGAAAAGGATGGCTTCTTGATCTTATTCAAGAAACAATTCAAGGGAAAAACAAAATAGCAATTTTTTTTCTTTGCGCCTTGAAACCTACCATGGATTTATTCACTGTTTTCCTATGAGCCATGGACATAGAATGATCCAAACATTCTATTTCTTTGTAATTTCCCTATATTGGATTACAGGCCTGGAAAATGATAGATGCCTAAAATTGATCAGGGTAATCGATGCTATGTGAAGTATTTACACATGATGGATGCGTCATCTGCCAGATGTGAGTGCTGGCAACGGTTTACTTGTTTATAAAACCCCTGAGATCCCATTTGTATCAGTGACTAATGTTTGCACACAGAGCTGTTTGAGGTGTTTCAGAAATGCCTATTTATTCGACATGACCACCTTTCTCCTTTACTTCTTCATTCATCACAAGTCTTGCTGCTCCTTCCTACATAACAAAATCAGGGTTTTATTCAATCTTCTTTCTCCTTGACCTCTGTGATAGATGGGGTGGTTTTATTTTGCATTCCCAACTGTCCTCTATTCTCACCTCTAGTTCAGAACTTCCCTGATGCTGTTGTTCACTCCCAAGGCTCTGACTACCCATTCGTGCACCTACCTTATACATCTAAGCCCCTAGTATCATGGCATTTAGAATCTTCCCTAATCTGGCCTCAGCTGATCTTTTTAGCCCTATATCTTATTGAAGACCCCAGCACTGGACAGGAATATTCTTGTTATCAATAACAGAAACCCGGGCTGGGGATGTAGCTCAATTGGTAGAGTGTTTGCCTTGCAAGCACAAGGCCATGGGTTCAATCCCCAGCACCGCAAAAACAAACAAACAAACAAACAAACAAACAAACAAAAAACCAGAAACCCAAGCTTCTATTAACTGTTGCTCACCAAGGTTTTTATTGAAATGTCCCTGCAAAGGATGCAGGATCGAACCAGCCAGCTCTGGGGATCTCAGAGACAGGAATGAGGGTCTCCAAATCTATCAGCCTCTGTCATCACCCCACTGCCTGTCTTGCTGGTGGCTCCCTTCTCTCCTGCAGACATGTTTCTTTCTCACAGACGCTGTCGGCTTCGCTTCTCATGGAGGGAAAGTGTGCCTCCCCTGGGGGTGCCACGTTGATTGGCCTTATGTGTCTGGGAGGTGAGGAGCCCCTAATTAACCCAACCAGCAACTGGCCCAAGTCTGAGGTCAGGAGCGCAGGGAGGGGAAGAGCCCTGGGCCCACAAGGCTCCCATCCCTACTCAACATCCTCACCCACCTTGAGCACCATGCTCTGTGTGGTTCCCAGCCTTTCTTCAACTGAGCTCACGATCTGTTGGAGGAAACAAATATTCAGACAAGAGTATTACAATTCTAGGGTTTGAATGTGACAATCGAGTAGCCTCAGTGTGCTGTCAGAGCCCAAACAGAGGCCTTTGAGTCAACCTGTTCAGTCAGAGAAGCCTCCTGCAGGGGTGAACACCTGAGTTTTGGGGTGGGGGGCAGGTGTGTGGGGTGATGAAGACACCCTGCAGGCCTACTCCGGAGTCCAGCAGCTCAGGGAGGCCCAGCTTAGAAATGCCTCACCTATGGCTTTGGCTGGTATCCTTCCCTCCTGCTTTCCACAGAGCAAAATCTGCAATGGGATTTGCTCTCAAGGCCAAGCTCTAAAGTGCTGCTGTTTTTGTGAATCCCTCTGTGGGAGTCACAGCTTCCTCAGGGACTTACAGGTGCCTCTACGCTAGGCTTTCATGTGCTGCCTTGCTTTCAGCTATTTATTTACACATCTGGGATCCTTCACTACATCAAAAGACCCAAATGCAGAACTGGCGGCTTCAATGTCCTTCTCCCTCATGCAGCTGGTGCATCGGGTCCTTGTACAGTGTTGGGAGAGTAATTGGATTGTGATCATTTGGCTAATTGTACCGTTTTTCCCACTTGGGAGCAACTAGTGCAATAACATTGGTTTCATATAAGTAGAAAGAATTTTTAAAATTATCTAGCCACGTATCCAATTATTTTTTTTTGCCAAAACAAAAAGAGCTTTATAGATTTTGCTGATTATAAGGTTGATAAATATGCATATGGAAAATGTGATACATAAAAGCATATAGAATAAAATCACACTAGATACTATCTCCCAGAGGCAGTCACTGTTAACATTTCAGATAACAACCTTCCAGACATTTCTCTATAAATCGAGCTATTATTAATATATAACTTTACAAGAAGGTAGTGAAAAATGCAACATAAGCCCACAGAGAAATGAGTTCAAAAGAAGGTAACAGTTGAATAAAATCTGTTTTTTTTCTTTTTAGGTAATCTAAAGGTGTCCTCCGCTGTTCTCTGAAGAATTCAACTACCACTAAATATTTGCATCAGAACGTTCTACTTGATTTTATTGAGATATAACTGACATACCATAAAATTCAATTTTAAAGTGTGCAGTTTAGTGGTTTTTAGTATACTCACAAAGCTGTGCAACTATCACCATGATCTAATTCCAGAGCATTTCTGTCACTCCAAAGAGAAACCCATAACCAAGCAGTCAGTCATTCCTGATTCCCTCCTCCCTGGCCCCTGACAACCACTAATCTACTTTTTGTCTCTGTTGATTTGCTTATTTGGGGGAATTTTATGTAAATGGAGTTGTATAATAGAGCATTTTCGTGATTGGCATCTGTCATTTAGTATAATGTTTTAAACATCCATCTACACTGTAACCTATGTCAATACTCTATTCCTTTTTATTAATGAATGGGATTGCATTGTTTGGACATGCCATATTTTCTTTATCCATTAGTCAGTTGATGGACATTTGGATTTTTTTCTTTTTCCTTCTCTTTTCTTCTCTTCCCTTCTCCTTCCTTCCTTGTTTTCTTTTTTTCAGTACTAAGGATTGAACCCAGGGGTGCTTTACCACTGAGCCACAGTGGAACTTTTCTTTTTATTTCTTTTTATTTTGAGACAGGCTCTCACTAAGTTACTGAGGCTGGCCTCAAACTTGTGATCCTTTTGCCTCTGCCTCCTGAGTCAGTGAATCACAGGCTGACATTTGGATTGCTTCTGTTGGTTGACCATCATGAAAAAAGCTGCTATGAATGTTAGTGTGAAGGTTTTATTTGGAGTATGTTTTCACTTTTCTTGGGTATACACCTATGAGTGAAATATCTGGATTATCTGGTGACTCTATATTTAACTTTTTGGGAAACTGCCAAATTATTTTCCAAAGTGGCTGCACCATTTTATATTCCCATCAGCCATGTCTAAGATTTCTGCCTTCTCCAAACCCTCAACTACACTTGCTATTTTCTTTCTTTCTGATTATAGTCATCTAGTGGGTATGAGGTAATAATATCTCCTTGTGGTTTTGATTTGTATTTTCCTAATGACTAATAATGTTGGGTAACTTTTCATGGGCTTTGGCAATTTACATATCTTCTTTGAAAGAATGTCTTTTTTTTTTTAAAATCCTTTGCCACTTTTTAATTGGGATATATATTTTTTTACTGTTGTCTTAAAATTTCCTCAAATATTCTGAACACTAGACTCTTATAAGGTTTGCAAAAACTTTTCCCTATTTCCTGGCTTGCCTTCCTTTCTCATTAGTGTTCTCTGAAGCACAGACACTTTCAATTTTGATGAAGTCCCATTTACCTGTTTTTATTCTGTGTCAGGGCACGTTTCCTGGTGTGGTCTCATAGATCCAACAGTCCCAGTTCTGCCACCACCAGAGCTCTTCCCTGTTCTCTAGGCTTCCTGGGTTCCTGAAAATGCTGGGATTTCTTGTTACCTAATCTTCTTCAGTGATTGGCATATCTTCACTCCAGGGGCATTAGACCAACTTTAAGACTCACCTTGACCTTGACTTGAAACTGTCTCCGGCTTTGGCTTCTGGGATAAAGATTTTATGCCTTCCCCTGCCTCTCTCTGCTCTTCTCTGACTCCCTCCTGGGCTCGTGGTCTTACTGAGTTTGCCATACTCTCACTTTTCTCTCTCTCCTCTCTACTTGCAAGTGTTAACTTGTTATTCCTTTCATCCTCTCCTCTCTTTGGCTCCTTTGTGATGGAGCATAGTAATAACAAGAATAGGTTTTGGAGTCAGGTTGTCCTGGGTTGAAGTTTGGCTTGGACATTTGCAAGCTGGGGAAACTTGGAAACTTTTATTTATAGCTCTGATCCTCAGGTCACTTATCTATCCAATGAGGATAATGATAGGCGACTTCTCAAGGAGTATTTGTGAAGCTTCAATGAGACATCTGTGCCCATGATCAAGTAAGTACTCAAAAGTACCAACCATCGGGGCCCCAGCCTGGTTTCAAACCCAACCTTTTAAACCAAGCTCATGATTTCATTGCAGACCAGATCTTTCCACTCTGCCACCTTGAGCCCTCCAGTGTCCTCACTCTGGTACCACCTCCCACCAGGCCTTGCTCATGATGATGGCAACATCCCATGTGGGCCCAACATGGCCAGAGTTTTTCATGTCCAGGTTCTTGCTTTCTGTCATCATGGAGCATCATTCACCTGGTCCTATGAACTTCTCCTTCAAAATATTCCTTTCCCTTCCACCCTCACAGCCCTCATCCTAGCTCTGCCTTTGTCAGATTCTGTGCTAAGGGACAGGACAGGCCCAGCACCACAAGGCCTGTGCCCCTCTGCTCCCTGGCCTCTGGATTTGGCCTCAGAGAAGCTAGGATTCCAGGCAACTTCCTGTGGTTCCTGTGACTCTGTTCTTTTTCCTGGCAAGGCAGAGCCATGTACTAGCCTGGCAAGATGTGGAGGAAGGAACACTGCAGGGTTTGGAGGAGGGAGCTCATGGCCAAGGGGACCCAGGCCAACCCTCTTGTTCTTTGGACCTTGATTTCCCCATTCATGTGGTAGGAATGAAGAGCTGAATGGTCTTGAAGGCCCCAGTCAGCCCTGGTGCATGGTGACCTGTCACTAACGTGCTCTTCCTGATACAAGTCTTGTTCGGTGTGCATTCTTTTCTCTCTCCCTATCTTGACAGACTTGTCTTCTGAGGCAGTTTCTCCTCTGCCAAGTCCTACTTAGACCTCATTTCCTGTCTCTGACTCACTCCACTGTGCTGTTTCCCTTATCTTACAGTCTTGGGTGTGTGCGCTGATGTGCAAGTTCATTCACATGTTGGCGTGGCTCCTACCTGTGTGCACTCTTGGTCTTTGCAGAGTCTCTACCCATCCCAGGCTTTCCATTATTAGCTAGTAGAATCCTTCTAAATTCCAGCTCCAAGCCTGCCTCTCCACAGTGGAACAAACCTCGTGGCTCTCCAGAGCCCTGGGAAAATGTGATGTCTGCAGCTGCCTTTCCAAGACTCGCACCTGTCTACAGTCTGGTCTCACACATTGCTCCACTCAGAGGCTCCTGAAGGCATGGTCCCTCTAATCGTGTGCTTATTCTCTCCCCTCTGGTTCTCCTTCATTCTGTCCAGGGAGATTCTACCCACCCACAAGCATGTTGACTAAGGGAATGGCTTTTCTCTGGGCTTATGGCCTTGTCTCCCTCCCCAGCTGGGCAACTTGATCTCTTTCAACTTACCTACCATGGATAGATCTTCCTGAAGGGTAACTGGGTTTATCTGCTGCCAAACCCAATGTATGTTCATCTGCCTTTTAACAAAGGGGCAGGAAGAAGCGAGGATTAGTGCAAAATCCTAATCACCCAGCAGAGACACCTGTTGGCACAGTGCACTTGGGTGAAATTCCCAGAGTGCCCACAAAAGCAGGTGGTAGATGATGGGTTCTCACTGATAGGGTTCCCCGGGTTGGGTTGGGGAATCTGAGCATCTGGATCCTTCCTATCCTGGAGAACTGGAGCTGATGTGCAAGATTAATGTGTCCTGTGTCCACATTCTGTAGGTGCAGGAGATGAGGTCCAAGGAGGCTGCCAAGATCCACAGGCAAGTCAGGGCAGGGCTAAGAAGCTTGGGGCTCTCCCTCCCAGGCCTGACACTCCCATCTCCACCAGGCTGCAGGGTTTCCTAAGTGTTGATATGATTTCTAGACGTTTTATTTCATGAACAGGGATTTTCCTAGAGCTGGATCAATAAGACCTTGAAACTGACACCTATCTTTGAAATTCCAAGAGCAAAATCACTGATGAGAGAGTAGTGGGGGGTGGTTGGGGGTGGGGAGAGATGTGAAGGAAGATGGAGACAAACAGAGGGGATGAAATAGGGACAAAGAAAGAGCAGAGGGATAGACAAGAAAAAGAAAAATAATCAAAGACGGATGGAGACCAAATAAAAAAAAAAAGGAAGAATCAGAAAGAGACAGTGTGAGGGGGAAGAACATAGATGAAATACACTACAGTAACAAGCTTCTCTTGCTTTCTGCCTCCTGCCTCTGAAGACCCCTGGGAAATGCTTCAAAGGTGAGTCAGCTGCTGCCCCTTGGAGTCTCTGAGGCCCACAGAATGGCATGGCCTCAGGGCCTTGGTTCTAAAGACTTTTTATTGGGGATTGGGGCTTCAGTTTTCCGTGCTGTGCATGGGCTGCAGCAGCTATCTGAGGATGAGGTGGGACTTTGAGAAAAGTGTTGGGCTCGATCAGGTTTGCTAGGGTGGCAAAAAGAGCTCAGAAGTGCAGGGACATCAGGAGCCCTGGCCCTGGCCTGGGGTCTGGCACTATTTGGTTGGCAGTCTTGGGAAGGTTTCACTGCAGAGCTTGGATCAGGTGACCCCTAAGCTCCTTCTAGCTTTAAATTTCTGACTGCCTGAGCCTCCTGGGCCTAAAGAGAGAGAGTTCCATTCCTTCTTAGAAGGCTCACTCCCAACCACTACAGTGGGATCACATCTGCCATCAAGGTGTGAACAGGGAGGGATTATCCATCCAAGGAGACTAACTCCACCTATGAATTTCTCCAGGAAAGATATCTCCTGAGTGTAATGCGAAGGCATGGACAGCAGAGCTGGAGCCGGTATGAGACCATCTTGCCTCCCCTCAGATGTGGAGACAGAGACACAGAAAGTCACTACCAGGGCAGGAGCTGGGAAGTGGAATTTGGATCTGCTGGCTCCCAGAGTGACAGGCGCATGCTAAGAGCCAGGGAGGGACACTGGGAGGACAAGACAGAGGTTACTTAGGCAGTGGGAATAGCCAAGGTCCCAGAAGCATCCCCAGAATTTGAATTGGTTTAGCACTTTCCACCCTTCTCTTCCCCTACTTTATATGAGGTGCCCACTGAGAGCTGCTTGGACAGCCCCACCCATTGCCACGAGCTGACAAAGTGGTGGCTGGCTGCTCACTTCCCCTTCATTTTCTAGCTCCTCTGTCTCAAAGTCTTGCCAGCTAGCTGGGTGCTATGTTACAGGAAGCTGCTTCATGGCTGGGCTTTGGGGGTACTGGACAATGGCTGAGAAAGGCAACAGAGGGGGTTGGGTTGGGAAGAAGGAAGGGATATTAAGAAGGTGAAGCTCAGACATACAGACTGATGGAAATCACACATGAATTCCAAGCAGTAGGCTGGCTTTCATGAATATTCCAAGGTTATAGTTTTCATCATTCCTTTATTTGATCATTCATATACTTATTCATTTATTTGTAACCAACCAATCAATCAACCATTCACGGTAGCATGTTTAATAGTGGTGATGGTGGTGGTGAAGGGGAGTGGTACTGGTGGTGGAGATGGTACTGGTAGGTAGGTAGGTGTTGGTGGTAGGAAACACTTTGTTCTTGTGGGGTGATAGTGCTTATGTGTGAGGTGGTGACAGTGGGTGGTGGTCTTGGGTGTTGGGTGGTGATGGATGGTGATGGTAGTAAGTGTGTTTGTGTTGGGTGGTTTTGATGGGTAGGGCGATTGTGGTGTTGTTAGGAGTAACTGTGGTAGTGCTAATGTGGATGTTGTTGGTGGTGGAGGCTTAGGAAATTCTACCTGGACTTTGAAGGATAGGTGTAGGAGGAGCCCCTGGCACTTGGCTGGCGGCTGTGAATGCATGGAGTGTGTAGGGGAAACCTACACTCACACAGGCCTGACAGGAATACCTGCAGGAAGGAGCTTTCCACTGTAGCAAGCCAGAAGGGCATAGGCCACTGCCCCATAATTAGCATAACTGTTGCCAGGGAAACCTTAGGGGGCCCAGATTGGACACTAAGCAAAGGTGTTAGTGAAAACATGATTGGACAAGATACAATCCCTACTTTGCATATCTAAATGTTACATGATTGGACACGGTTACAAACCCTGATTAACATAAGGGCAAACAGGTAATAAATCTTAATTGACTATTTATTTATTTATTTAATTTTTTTTTTTCTTTTGGTACTGGGGATTGAACCCAGGGGCACTCCACCACTGAGCCACATCCCCAGCCCTATTTTGTATTTTATTTAGAGACAGGGTCTCAGTTGCTTAGGGCCTCACTCAGTTGCTGAGGCTGGCTTTGAACTCGCGATCCTCCTGCCTCAGCCTCCCAAGTGCTGGGATTACAGGCGTGTGCCACCGCGCCCGGCTTAATTGACTATTTAAGAACTAAACATTCCAACAATAAATGAGTCAGTAGGCAGCTCGCAACTCGTCTACTTTTCACCGGACTCCCGATGCCTGTGTCCTTGGCATCACGCTGTTACCCCAGCGTCTAAGTGAAGCTGAGACGGACTTACTTCGGATAGGCAGCCATAAAAAGAAAAGAATCTCCATGAAGTTAATAGCTTTGTTGCTTTATATGTACAATGCCATTGTGTGACCAAGAAACACACAATGGTGCCTGTGCCAAATCCCAGTTCAGTCACTTATGACCAGTCAGGACCTTGGGCAAAACACAAGCACTCTCTGTCCTGCAGTTTCCTCATGTGTAAATTGGACAGAATGATAGTACTTGCTTGGAAGCGGTATTGGGAGCATTGGAAGACGTAACACTCATGGAGATCTCAGAACAGCGCCTCGGGGCTGGGGTGGTGGCTCAATGGCAGAGCGCTTGCCTAGCACGCGTGAGGCATTGAGTTCCATCCTCAGCACCACATATAAATAAATAAATAAAATAAAGATATTAAAAAAGATATTAAAAAGAAAGAGCAGCACCTGGCAGGAGGCAAGTATGCCATGAATACTCACTCCCCGGTCCCTGGAACCTAGCAGTCATAGCTCACTTCTGGCCACAACCTCCCTCTGGCTCTGCTCTTCCACCTTCTGGAAACTTCAAGGCCCTGTTAGTACCTTCCCATTTTCACCATCTCTTCGCTCCCTCCTCTCTTCACTTCTTTATCAGCCCCAATCCTTACACTCATTAGCAACCCACCAGTTCTCTGAGGCCCAGTCCTGCTACCATGTCTGTTTCTATCTGGAATAAGAATAGCTTGTTTGAAAGCTGGTCACTCTGGACCCTTTCAGAAGCTCTGCAGGAGGCTTCCATAGAAGATGGCACCCTTGTGTAGAGCAGCTCCTGTGAGAACCTTGAAGTGAGGCAGGGGTTGTGGGGCAGTTCTGGACAGGACAGTGGGAGAGCAGATAGCAGGCAGGAGAGGTCACTGCCATGTCTGGGGACATGTCCCCATGGAATGCAGCCCTGGGCTTAGCTGTGAAGGGTGCCTCCCACTACCATTGAGACCCTCAGCAGGGCTGATTACTAAGGATGCATTCAACTCTCCGCCTGGAAAGGGAGGAGTTTCAACCCCACCTTAGCATCTTCATGCACCTGCAAAATGCGATGCAGAGTACTTACTTTGGACTATGAGGCCCTTTGCAGTCTGTGTCCTGCTTCTTCCATTCATCACCCACCAGGGTCACAGTGCTCCATTCACAAAGCTCCTGGCTCTGCTGACACCAAGCACAATGAGCCACTACACCTGGCTTTGCGCCTGCCTTGTTCCCTGCTGGAACATGCGCCCCATGGATATCCAAACCACCAGCTCCTTCACATCCTGCTGTCTTTGCTCAAAGGTCACCTTTGCAAAAAGGCCTTCCCAGACTGCTAGCTCTGTCTCCTCGCTCTGCTTAAATTTTCTTCATAACACTGATCATTACTGATGTCAAAGTATAATTTCCAGAGGGTCAGAAACATGACTCTCATACAAGATCTGGTGGGACGGATTGGTGATTTATCCAACTCATTAGTGAGAGGGTCAGTGAGATGACAGAGCTGGCTCAAAGCCGGTGAGAGAAGCAGAGGTGCGTAATCAATGGGGAGAAAGGGCTGGATGAGATTGCCAAGTTGTGCACTAAATTGGTTAATGTCCTACAGGACAATAAAAACGCAACCTTTGGGGTTATCTTTTCTCCCAGACAGAAATCGTTGGCATCTCTGCAGGACAAAAATCACTTGCAGCTTATCAATCTTCTTTAAGTTAACAGTTCACTTCTTAGAGTCTGAGCCCTAATCAATACTAAATAGTAAGTCAACAAAGTTCCTTTCCTGGAGAAGCAAAGACCAGAGGGCTTCCCCACTGCAGAAAACATCTATGTCTTCAACTTCCAGTGTGACAACCTCTACTCCGCGTGGTAGTTCTGCTCTTGACATGTGGTTTGTGTGACTGAGAAACACATTTAAAATTTTAACCATCTAAGTTAACGTATTGTTTACATATCGATAAAATATGCAATAGAAATAATTTAATATTTTATACACATGAATTATGGCTTATGTAAATATATACTTTATCATACAAATATTTTAATATTTAATACAAATATTTTAATTCATTTAATTAATACATTAATGAATTAGATTTTTTTGGTCAATTATGGTTAGCGGCTACCATATTTGACAGCTCAGCCCTAGGTCAGATGACCAACAAGCATCTTGTTAGATGATGCTGTAGCCGAAAAGCCCTTATTTTCACATTTTAAATAATTTTTCTGAACTTGGACTTAGCATTATGTGTTTGCTTATTGTCTTTTGTCCCTAATAGAAAGCAGGCCTGTGATCGCAGGGACTTGGCTTTGTGTTCAGCAGTCTCTCGGGCACTTAGAAGGGGCCCACAGCAGGGGCACGATCAATAATTGTTGAATGAATAAATAAACTGGTTGGAGTCTTATCAGAAACCAAGGCAGTCAGAGGCTCCCCGTGGTAACTCGGGCTGATGAGCTTCAGCACAGTGACCTTCTTTAGTTTCAAGTGGTTTTCATATTCTGCAAAGTACTTCCTGCTGTTAGCCTCAGCCCTTCTCTGCCGTCCTGGCTGTGGTTAATGGTCCTTTGGGAAATGAGGTTCGTTGGGGCAGGGGAGGGTGGGGAGGCAGGGGGTGATAAAGAGCTGGGGGTGAGGAAGACCAAGTAGGTGCAGACAGGGCAGACACAGGGGACTCCCAGAGGAAGGGAGACTGAGGGTCTCCCTCAAACTGCCAGGGAGCCCCTCAGACACCTGGCCCTGAGGTGAAGGACAAATAGACTATAGTCACCTACTTTGATAGTGGATATCCAGGTGGGGCCAACCACAGTAGCCGCACTCCTAAGGTCTCGTGGTTTGACATGGCAAGTCCCCAGGACAGGGCCTGGCCTTAGGAGGCATGGTCTAGGGGGTGGGGCCCACTCCTCATATATCATGCAGAGAGAAGGTGCCACTGAGGCCACCCACCGACCACGTCTCCCTGTCCTGAGAGCAGGGGGCTCATGTTTAATGTCTGCTCAGGGAATTTACCCGGATCCACCAGGAGGCCCAGACACACTGAGTGCTGAGGAGCCAGGAGGCCACAAGGCCGACTCCCCTTTCCAGGTCTCCTGCCATGTCCCCTGTCTCCTCTATCTTTGGCCTGGACTGAGACAGCAAGCTGATTCTACATCCATAGCACGGTGCCTGCTCTGCTGGGCCAGGCCTTGCCGGGGGCACAAACTCCTTTCACTCTGCAATTCTGAGCCACATAAAGTGTGGCCTGTCCCCTGAAGGTAGGCATTGGGAAGGACATGGGTATTGTCTGTAAGGTTCCGTGGCAGCCATGGATGGCTGGGGTTTGTCATTTTTGAATGTTTTTCTGCTTCTCAAGCTGGCTATGAAGTGCCCCAGGCATGGGAGATTATAAAACTGCATCACCCCTAGGGCAGTGGCTCCCTGAAGGCAGGATGTCAGAGATGAAAGGTCCCCAGTGCCTTGTGCAGAGGTAGCCCTGGACCTGGAGAGGGGAGGGGATTATCCAGGAGCAGAGTGGACAATGGCATGGCTAGACCCTGAACCAAGGTCTCCTGACTCCCACTAATGCACTGGCCTCCCATGGCCCCCACATCACCCCACTGTCTGGAGTGAGGGGCTCAGGCAGGTGTTCCGCATTGATCTCACTGTGTCTGGGGCAGGAGGGGACCCCCCACTGCCATTTGTGTGTACTTCTCTGAGGCATGTGCTGTACTCTCTCCTCGCACTCCTGGGAGTTCCCTGTTCCTCTCCCTTTCCATCTAACAGGGGTTGGAAGGGCCTGAGAAATGGTGCAACTCCTCGCTTGATAGCTGGAGAAGGAGCAGCCCAGAGAGGGGAAAGTGCTGTACCTGGCCACCAGGCCTGTCGGGCCAGAGCTGGACTAGACCCTCAAGATTCCTGGCCAGCCAGAGGGTTCCCAGACTTAGGCTGTTATCTCACCTGTCTCAGCTCATTAGGAATGAGGCTCTGGAGAAACAGCACCCAGATGGATCTACACATTGACTCTGAAGCAACTCCTGGTTGATTACTGTGTGTTACATGAAAGAAACCCTTTCCTGATCCAGCTGTCACCCAAGCCCAGAGCAGAACTCATCCCCCAACTTCAGGTCAGCCACCCCTCTTTGCTGGTCAGGCTGTCTGTGTGGGGTCCCAGGACAAAGTCCTGGGCAGTGAGGAAGCAGGTAGTATAAAGCATGACAATCCTCTGGGGAAGAAACTCCACTGGGCTTATGCTCCTGGGACTAGAAAGGATGATCAGGATAGGTCCTTTGGGATTTTAGGGAATTCTCTAGAAGAGGGAGAAAAGAACCTGAGATTAGAGCCAGGGAAGAAGGCTGAAAAACAATGGGTGGGGCCTTGTGTTGCTCCAGTAAAGGGGAAGGTTTATCTGGGGCCTCTTCCTACAGGGAGTCTTCCAGGCTTGGCTTTGGGATTCCTACAGCAAAGACGAAACTCAGAATGCACTGTTCACTCAAGGCATGTGTGGTCAGGAGGCTTTCAGTTTTTGCAGAAACCTGGATTAAAGAAGCCTTGGCTAAGGGACAGGGGAGATCTCAAGAAGACAATGGGCTTCCTGTGCCCCTAAATCAAAACAAGACATTTTTCATGTCAAGGAATCATGTTCCTGTTGAGGGTAGCCAAGAGCTTCCTCCCTTCTTCTACTTTTGTAGCCATGGGTGTTTGCCTCATTTTCTCAGCTTCTTCCACCTCCTTGGGGACACAGGGCTGACCACTCTCCAGTGTCCCGCAGCTCAGAGCTTCACCTCAAGAGACAGATGGCTCCACTTTCTCTGGTTCAATCTGGGAAAACCTCTAGATCTCACAATGACCTGGGCTCATGGCCTGAGCCATGGGGTGTTGGGAAGTGTCTCTGAGAACACAAAGTAGTGTTCTCCTTCCAGGAGGCTGCCCTAGCCGATGGATTAGATGCTTTCTGGTGTCTCCTCCACAGCAGGACCTGTGGGGCTGACCTGTGAGCAGCCTGGGACTGAAGGTGATCATGGTTTAACTAAGGAGCGGAGCAGAAGGCAGGAAGCTCTTCTGGCCTAGAAGAGAGACAGGGCGCTCTAGGGAGACAGAGCAAGTGTACAAAAGCCGGGAGGGCCATGAGACCCCAGTGTAGGGGTGGTAGTGGGTGATGGGGCTTTTGAATAAGGCTCTGGAGCTTCTGATGGGATCTGGAGGCAAAGGAGGCCAGAGAAGACAGGGACGTGACATTGTTGGACTTGTCCAATTCTGTCCCACAGAACCTAGTGCCACATCTAACATAAAGCTCTGTTCCCATTAAGTGCTAACTCCTCATTTCCCCTCCCAGCCCTGGAGAGTCATTCTGTCTGTGAATTTGACTACTGTATATACTTATTTAAGGAGAATCATACAGTATTTTTTTTTTTTTGGTACTGAAGATTGAACCCAGGGGTGCTCTACCACTGAGCTACATCCCAGCCCTTTTTATTTTATTTGGAGACAGGGTCTTGCTAAGTTGCTGAGGCTGACCTTGAACTTGCAATCTCCTGCCTCAGCCTCCCAAGTTGCCAGGATTGCAGGCATGTGTCTCCATGCTCAGCTTAGTATTTACCATATCGTGACTGACTTATTTCATTTAGCAGAACACCCCCAAGACATACCATGTGGTAGCATATCCCCACATTTTGCACATTCATTCATCCCTCAATGGGCATGTGAGTCGTTTCTACTTTCAGTCTATTGTAAATAGTGCTATGACCATGGGTGTATGAGTATTTCTCTGAGACCCTGGTTTCATGTTTTTGAGGGGTACCCAGAAGTACAATTGCTGCTATGTTTAATTTTTTGAGGAACTACTCTACTCTTTCCTGTGGCAGCTGTATCATTTTAAGGTCTCGCCAACAGTGTCCCCAATTCCTCCAGATGCTCTGGATCACTATCTGTTTAACAGAAGGCATCCTAAGGGGTGTGAGGTTTTCTGGGCACATTTTTAAAAGTAAAAGCATCATCTCACCTCTGATGGCAGCTTTGATCTCGTCCTTGGAGCCTTGGGGTTTCCAGATGTGGTGGAAGACCCACACCTGGACGCAGCACACTGCAGGTCTGCAGGCATCACCTCTCCTCACAGCCTCCAGAGCTGATGGGTGGACACGTGCCATTCAGGCCTGCTGTGATGTACAGCCAAATGAAAGCCCTCTCATTCAGAGTCAGAGCCTTTCACTCAGAGGTTGGGACAGTTCTCCCACCTAGGCACATCCAGAAGACAGCTCTGTGAGATGGGGGTGGGGGGTGTCTCAAGCTGGGTGGAGAGGACTTCATAGATGGAAGGAAATGGCCATTGAGGAGCAGGCCACACCTGAGCAAGGCCTGAGGTGGGGACCTTTGTTTGAATGAGCCCTTGTCAAGAAGTGTGTCAGTCAGCTGTTCATCACTGTAGTAAATGCCTGGGATGATCAACTGAGAAAGAGAAAAGAGTTATTTTGGCTCATGGTTTTGGAGCATTCAGTCCATGGTCGGTTGTCCCCATTGCTTTGGGCCAGTGGTGAGGTAGGTAGCACATCATGGTGGGAGGCACGAGGCAGAATGAAAAGCTGCTTATCTCAAGGCCAGGACATGAAAGAGCTAGAAAGGGGCTAGTGTCCCACTGTCCTTCAAGGGCGTGCCCCCAATGACTTCAGACCTCTCACTAGGTCCAGTTCTTAAAGGTTCTACCACTTCTCACTGACACCAAGCTGGGGACACTGGGCTTTGGGGGACATTCCAAATCCAAACTATAGCAAGAGAAAAGAGCTTTCCCCCTGCTAATTCCATAAGCAGGTCTGAAGGACTCCAGTGGGCCCAAGATATAACCAGGCCCTGCCCATCCCACAGCCCAGTTGCACCTTCTTCTAGGCTGAGGAGCTGGTGCCTTCTGGCTCCATCTCCAGTCCTATAGACCACCCCTGCTTTCTTGAAATACTGCCCTTGGCTCCTCGTCACCTGGCTCTCTCAACTTCTCTCCTCTTCGCAGGCTGTTCCCTGTGTCTTCTCTGATTCTTCTTCCAGCTCTGAAGTGTTTCTGAGGAGGCAGCCATGGAAGCCTTCTGTGTGTGATGTCCTTGCGCAAACCTGCTGTCAAGATCCCAGGGAAAGGCCATCAACTCAGTGGCTGCGATATGGCCTTGGTTGCCTGTGCCCCTAGAAGAGGACCACTTTGCCCTCTCTCCTTGCTTGCTTATCCTGGGTAAAGCAACACCTGCTCCTTTTTGGCTGAGCTGGATTTGTGCAAGCTCTCAAAGGCACCTGGGCATTAAAGGGACAGTACCCATTGGCACCAGGAAGAAGTCAGTGGGGTCTTTGCATTTGGTCTTAGGATGGAGACAGAGCAGAGTCTACCCGATCCCTGCACAGAAAGAGGAGGGGCAGAAGTGGGAAGAGATGGCACATTCACTGTGACAGGCAGTGGGTGAGAAAGGCCCTTGGAGAGAGCCTCTGGTAGACTTGACAGCCTGGCTGGGGAGAGGAACTGTGTGATCCCCACATGGAGCGAACTAAAGGCAGTATGTTCTTAGAGGGCAGCAGAGAGGCAGACAAAGGCTTTGGGTGTCAGAGGAAGGAAGTTTTTCTTACTTGGGAATGAAGTTGTGCCAAGACTGCCTGGTTAGAGCAGAGTTTGATAAACACCTTGGAGGATAGGAGCAGACATGAGGAGGAAATAGGACTAGGGAAGAGAGTGAGTAAAGTCCCAGGGGCTGGAATGTTTGTGGTCTATCTAGGAAATGGTGGATGATCCAGGGTGGCCAGAGGCTTTTGGTGATAGGGAGTCAGAGAAAGTTATTTCTGGGGGAGGGGTGTGGGGGGTGATTGACGAGTTATTTTTTATAACAGTATGGGGACTGCCATTAGCTACACATGTTCTGTTCAGGAAAAGTGAATCAAGTCTGTGTGGACTCATGAGCAATGAATTCTGACCTGGGGAGACAGGAGGAAGTGTAAGCTTTTGGAAAGTAGTTGCTTGAGGCATCGATGCAGCCCTGGTTAGCTGATCTTCAATCTTTCTGGAGATGCCATTTTAGCCTAGTTTCCTGGGGCTTATACAACTAAATATTTGATGTTTTTAAAAAATTGGATTGGAAAATCTCAAAGAAAGTAGAAAAAGGTATTATCTCAAGCTTCCTGTTGGCTCCCTGTCAGCTTGCGTGTCTAGCCCCTGGTAATGCTGAGAAAAGACCCAGATGGAAGAACAGGTCGGCTGTGGGAAGGGAAGAGAT
This sequence comes from Glaucomys volans, assembly GCA_020662805.1. Classification (NCBI taxonomy): domain Eukaryota; kingdom Metazoa; phylum Chordata; class Mammalia; order Rodentia; family Sciuridae; genus Glaucomys; species Glaucomys volans. The sequence goes on from JAJEJO010000081.1 coordinate 1,187,101, forward strand.
AGGGTTTTGTTCTGGACAGGTGGAGGCCAAGGCTCATGGTGGCTTGCAAGTGAAGATACCTGGTGGACTGTTGTGTTTATGAACTTGAAGCTTCAGATACAGGTTTGGGAGTGTATTAGACAGTGCTCCGTGGTAAGAGACATAATCCATCAAAAAGGCAATCTATGGACCTGTAAGTGAAAAACCCAGAGGTTGGTGGGTCCAGACTTCACACTGGATATAGAGATTCAGTGACATCAGATGGTCTGTCTGTCCACATCTCAGGCCTGTTGGTCTCTGACTTCACTCTGCGTGTAGGCTCTCTCCACCAGACAGGCTTAGTGTCTCCAGTGAAAAGAGGCTCATTCTGCCAGCAGAAAGGTCCTGGGATAACTCTGACTGGCCTGGATTGGGCATGAATAGAAGTAGTCAGCCCCGAGACCAGGGAAGGGTGGCCATTGTGGCTGGTAGTTCCACTGTGGCCATGGGGAATGGGACGAGAGCAATCACCCAGAGTAGAAGGGGGATGTCATTCCTGGAAATGCATGCTGGGTCAGGAAACAGTCCAGTCCCCTTGCTCTGGGTCAAGGAGTCTTCACTGCACGAGTGTGATTCTGCAGCTAGAGAGGTGAATGGGATCACCTAGGGAGATTGTATGGAGAGTTGAGGGGAGAGGACTAAGGCTCATCCTGCCTAAGTTCAAGGCAAGCAGAGTCTTCCAGGAGCTGGGAGAGTCAGGGAGGGTCCAGGTCATCCAAGCTCTAGGAGGAAACACTTCAAGGAGGAGATAAAGATGAGAAACGATGTCGTCATGGGAAAGTGTCTGTGGCTTAGCTTAGCAATTAAGTCATTGGAGGGCTTGGGGAAAAGCCAGGGTGGAGTGGAACGGAAGCAGCTCGAAGGGGCTATGAAGGGAACAGGAGAATGCTGGGGCTGGAGATGCTGTTGAATCTCTGCTTTTGTCTTGGTGGGGAGATGTCTGCGTCAATGTTTGTAACATCGGAGGAAAAGACTGAAGTTTGGAGAGGTGGGGGTCTGGAAAGATGGGCAGGGCTAGCCTCAAGGACCGCAGTGGCAGGATTACCTTTAGCTTCAAAAGATCCTGCTGCACACTGTCACACAACATGCAGAGCGCAGGGTCCATCTCCTGTAATTGTTTTGGTCACTTTATATCATTGTGCTTTTCCCATTAGCAATGTGGCATTCATACTTATCTTTTAAAATAAGTTTGTAAGTCACACAAGTGACACATGTATATGATAAAACAAAATGCGAGCAATTCTGCAAGGAATGAAAAATGAAAATTGAAAGTCTTCTCCATCTTCTCCTAGCCTGTCTTCCTAGAGGTAACTGCTTTTGATCGTTTTCTTGGGAATTCTTCCAAAAATTTTTAATGCATAGACAAGTGTGTATGTGCATGTATTTTAAAATAGACAAGTGGGATTCTACTGTGCATACCAGGCGGCACCTTTCTTCTTCAACTCGGTGCTGTATCTTGGAGCTACTTCCTCATTAGCATATATAGAGATAGCTCATTCCCTTTCAAGAGCAGGGTAGCGTGCTCTTGTGGGGACAGAGCAGGGCTTGTTCAACCAATTCTCTACCATGGACTTTGTGCTGCTTCCAGTATAATGCCATTAAAAATAACATTTAGGGCTGGGGATGTAGCTCAATGACAGAGGGCTTGCCTTGCATGCACAAGGACGTGGGTTTGATCCCCAGCATTGGAAAAAAAAAACCCTCAATGTATCTTTTAATACATTCATTTTTGTGCACAGATGGAATTATTTTTGTACATTAAATTCTTAGGAATGGAATTATTGGAGTTAAAGAATATATATAGATGGTCCCCGAGTGACGATGGTTTCACTTAATGATTTTTCCACATTACCATGGTGTGAAAGTGATTCCCACTCAGTGGAAACCATACTCTGGATTTTGAATTTTGATCTTTTCCTGGGTTAGTGACTGTGGTACAATATTTGAGATGCCAGGCAATGGTTTTGAGCTGCAGGTCCTGGTCAGCCGCAGATCAGGAAGCAAAATGACTGATATACTCTGTGTACTGTGTTTCTCTTCTGTGATGTCTGGAAGGTAAAGAGTATTAGATGCATTTTTGATTTTTTATATTTTCAATTTATGATGAGACATAACTTTCATGGTAAGTCAAGGAGCATCTCTGTATTTAAAAGTTTGATGGATAATGCTAAATTATTCTTGGAAGAAGTCATACAGATGATAACTATTGTAGAACTTGGGGAGGAAATACGCAGCTGTTTGTCATATTACTGACTGCTTTTTATATGTACTTGCTGGGTAGTTTACATATCTGCTGAGCAAGTCACAATATTTACAATCCCACACACAGTAAATAGGTATGCCCCCATTTTGCCAACAGAACATTTACAAAAGTTTTAATCTTAGTCCACACAAGGGGTGAAAAATGGCACACCCCACTAATTTAATTGCATTTATTTAATTGTGAGAGTGGCTGCTCATGTTTTTCAGTGAACTCTTTTTCTACTTCTATTGAGTTACATTTTTTTTTCTTTTATGCTACTGGGGATTGAACCCAAGAGTACTCTACCACTGAGCTACATCCCCAGCTCTTTTTATTTCTTATTTTGAGACAGGGTCTTGCTAAGTTGCCAAGGATGGCCTCAAACTTGCAATCCTCCTGCCTCGGCCTCCTGAGTTGCCGGGATTGCTGGTGTGTGTCACCAGGCTTGGCAAATCATACTTAATGCCTACAGAATATTTCATTTTATGCTTGTCCCTTAATTTACTTGTTAGTTATTTATATGGCTTCTGAGCAACTGTGAATATCTTTGCAGATGAAGTTTTCTTTCTCTTTTCCTTTCAGACTTTCTTCTTTAATGTTCTATTCCAGAAGATGAATTGCTGGGTCAACGGCGTAAGCATGTTTATGACCTCCATACATACTGTCAAATTGCTCTCTCGAGGGACAGTACACCATACAGCGTTCCTGGTTTTATTATACTCTTATCAGCATTGGTAATAAAAATTGCTTTTTGCTAATTTAATAGGTAAAAAAAGTCTTTGTTTCATTTGCATTTCTTTTCTTACCAATGAGTTGGAATGTTCTAGTATATATTTGCTTACCAACTGTTTTTTCACCTCTCAGATCTGTTTCTCTTCTCGGCTCACTTGATTGATACCACATCCTTATACAAAGGAAATAAGATATTGTCTTATCTGGGAAACTTCTATCTCTACAGGCCCTGCAACCTTCTGGGAAATTATTGGCCAATACCAGATTATCAAAGTTAACCACTTACATGAGAACATGAGGGAGGTTGTAATCAGACTTGGGTAGCGTGGACTGAAAAGATGGGAGAGCTGAATGAAGAGGGCTTAGTCCACAGAGTGGTAGGAAGGAGATGGGAAAGTTATGAATCAGGGTGAAAATTCCTGGGTGGCGTAGGAAGCATGCTGGGCTCCGAGTTCTCCATCTCTGAGCTTCCATGTGAAACCTTGGCGATGAGCACAGGATTCCCACTAGGGGAGGCCTTCTCCTGAGGCCGGTGCTGCAGGACAGAAAAGAGGCTAGGAAGAGGGAGGACTTTGTCTAGCAATTATTGAGTACCATCCTCTTCTTCATCCAGACAGCCATTTAGTTTCATTATGGTTAACCGATTTCTGTTAATTAATTTGACATCTAGATTTATTTAACAACTTGTACTAACTAATTTGACATCTAGATATTTTGTTGTTTTGATTTGTATTTCTTTTGTTACTAATTTTCATATTTAGAGAGATTTCTCTCGTGATTTCACATGTGGGTACGCATGTCTACACTTGCATGTAAATATAATTGCCTGGTACACATCCAGACCATTGTACCTTTGCTTTCTAGACCTGTGGTATGTGTGGATGTGTGTATGTATTCACCTTTTTCTGGGGAATTGACTGTTCATACTCACATTGTTTTTCTTTTGGATGTAAATTTTTTTATTGATTTTCAAATAATCCTTACATATTAAAGTTCTCAGTCTGCCACATTTTTTCACAAATGATTTATAATTTGCCATTTACCTTTAATTTTGTTGACATTTTTCAATTTATAATTGAAATGCATAGAGGATGAGTTTTGACAAACACATGCACTCATGTAACCACATTTCTATCCAAATATATATAATATTTCTATTACCCTAGAAAATTCCCTGCCCATCCCCAAGTCAGTCCTCATCCTTACCTGCTCTGCCAGAAGCAACCATTACCCTGATTCTTATCCCTGTAGATCAGTCTTGCCTGTTTTAGTATTTCACGTCAATTGTAAAGCTTGGGCTTTTCTGTGTGTGGTTTCTCTCACTTAACAAATGTGTTTGGGCTTCACCCTTGACCTTACTACTGATACACTGTTGATACACTGTTCCTTTTTCTTGCTTAGTAATATTACGTTGTATGAACAGAGCACTGCTTATTCACCCTTTTGTCCATTGACCTGTGGGATGTCTCTAGGACTTAGTTGTTATCAATAATGCTCTTGTCCAAACTTATCGTGGGCATATGTCTTTATTTTTCTTCAATAAATGCCTCAGAATGGAATGGCTGGATTAGATGGCAAATTTATGTTTAGCATTTTTAGAAACTGCTATGCTATTTTCCAAAAAGATGGTGCCACTTTACAAAACCACCACCAGCAGTGTGTGAGGTCCCGGTTTCTCCACAGCTCGCCAACATATGCTGCTGTATGTTCTTAGACTTTAGTCACTCCCGTGGGCTGCTGTGGCATGTCTTTGTGATAATAATTCTCATTTTTCTGAAGACTTAGGACATCGAACCCTGTTTTCTTGTGCTTATGGTTTATTCATATTATGTTATATTTAATATTAAGACATCAGTTTTACGTCATCAAACTCCTTAATCTTCTGTTGTAAATATTTTCACTTTTATCCTAAGAAATACTTCTTAATACCAAAATCTGGCATTATTTTTACCAAATTTTGTTTTGGTAAATATTTTTACATACATTTCCTTCTAGCACTCTATTCATTAAACTCTTAAATACACACTCTTTTATATTTTGTTTTGTATTGTTATGGTACCAGGGATTGAACCCAGGAATGCTTAACCACTGAGTCACATCCCCAGCCCTTCTTATTTTTTGAGACATGGTCTTGCTAAGTTGTTTAGGGCATTGCTAAGTTGTTGAGGCTGGCCTTGAACCTGCAATCCTCCTGCCTCAGCCTCCTGAGTTGCTGGAATTATATAGGCCTGTGCCACTGAGCCTGGCCTATATTTTGTTTTAAATTGTAATAAAACTATCTGTCCTGATGTGGTGCAACAAATGACTATTGAATAGTCACTTCTTCCTTTCCCCACTTATTTGATCTACTACATTTATCTTAAACCAACTTTTCTATATAATTGGATATATTTTTATGCCATTGTTATGGTTGTTTAGAGTTTATCAAGTAAGCATGTCTACCTTTATTACTCTTGACTTCTTCAAAAAATTCTTAGCTATCCCAGCCCATTTATTTGTCAAATCTAATCCAGGTAGACTGAATAATGACCCTTCCAAGATGTCTACATCCTAATCCCTGGAACCTATGAATAAGGGATTTGGCAGATGTGACTGATTTAAGGATGGTGAGATGGGAAGACTGACTGGGTTATCATGGTGGCCTTAAGAAATCTTAATGAGAGGGAGACCAGGAGTAGCAGGGAGAGGCCACAGAAGCCGAGGTTGGGGTCAGGTGGCTATAAGCCAAGGAACATAGGCAGCCTCTAGAGACCCGGAAGAGGCAGGAACCGATCCTCCCTGGAGCCCCCTGGAGGAACCAGTCCTGCCAACACCTGGATCTTAGCTTCTTAAGACTCATCCCCAGATCTGTAGGAGAGCAAATCTGCGTTGTTTGAAGCCACTGGGTGTGTGGTCATATTAGAATAGAATAGGAAATGAATATACTAACTTAAAATTTCTTTTTAAAAATGAAGTTCTAAATGTCGTGCTGCTGTGATTTTGATTGGAATCAAAAGAGGATTTAATTTGGGAAGAACTGACATTTTTACACTGTTCAATCTTGCTATCTAGACTTCTCCAGAACGTGTCCCCAAATTACCTCCCTGACTACTTCTGCTCCTTGCCTATTGTTGTGGATGGGCGCCTCAGAGGAGGCCCCGAGGCCGAGGTTTGAGTGCAAGTAGTTTAGCTGGAAGGTGATGTCAGAAAACAGGAAGGAGAGGGAGAAAGTGAGGTGAGAAGGGAAGGCAGCTAAGAAAGCGGATGATCGAACAAGTGACCATGTGGGTGATTGGCATTTCCTTACAGGGAATTCTGGGAACTTGCATAGAGCACGTATCTCATGGTTATCCAAATCTTCCCTAGGGAACAAATGCATCATTTGAGCATTGGGAATGGAGGGACATGGGGTGCAGAAAACACCATCAGAACTAGTGGCATCATTAGGGGAGCCTTATTGGTGACCCCTGGGCACATGGGCTACTCACATCTCTGTGCAGGGTCCTACTGCCCCCAAATTTTCTGCCTGCTTCCAAGGAGGTGATGTCACCAAAGAAAAAAAAGCTGCTCTAACTCTGCACAGCATGTGGCAGCCAGAACAGCTTCCCAGAGGAGGAGGGCTGCCTGTTAGGCATCCACGTGGTGATCCCTCACCCTGACCACTGTGGTGAACCCTGATCTCCAGGCAGCTCCTGCCTGCCGGAACCTACGGCAGGCCACACGTGCCAGGCAATTCAAAGTATTGTCCCCGCAGTTGCAAATGATGAGTGACTGGGGTTGGTGTGCAGGTACCCTGAGCCTTGCTCCTCAAAGGTCGAGGATGGAGAACTTGGAGACACCTGCTCCTGGTGTTCCCTAGGGAGCAGAAGCTTGATATCATACCCTTCATTGGCTGCCTTCCTGTGCTAGTCAGCTTTCTGTCACTACCACAGATACCTGAGAAAATCAACTTACAAAGAGAAAATGTTTGTTTTGGCTCACAGTTTTGGAGGTTCCCATCGTGACTGGTTGGCTGGGCTGCTTTGGGGCCTAGGGCGAGACAGCGCATCACGGCAGCCAAACTCCTCAGCCTGTGGCCAGGAAGCAAAGAAGAGGGTGGTCCTGGGTCTCACTGTCCCCTTCTAGGGCATGCCTCCATGCCCTAAGTCCTCCCACCAGGCCCCCCCTCTGCAGGCTTCCACCATGTCCCAACAGTGTCTCACAGTGCCTTTAGCACATGGACCTTTGGGTGACATTTAAGATCCGAATGCTAGTATTTCCCTTCCCTGCTTCACAGCCTCCTCCCCACTAGACATTTCCTGGGCTCAGCTCCTGAGTAAATACACCCAAATTCTTGTCTTATGATCAACTTCTAGGGGACCCCAAACCAAGATAGCAGGCAGTGGACTGAGATGGCTAAGAGGTGAGGAGGAGGTATTTCAGGCACAGAGTTGAAGGTGGGCACCACGGAACTGGGAGACAGCTTTTGAGGCAGGGGTGTGAACTGAGGGCCTTGGCCTCAGGTTTCTGTGGTTCCCTGCCTGCCTGGCTGGTCACCATGGCTACTGCTTGGGGTCCGACTCCGAGACAGGGGTCTTAATAGTGACGGTGGCCCCTGACCAAAGCCCTCTGAGCTCCTGAGAGGAGGGAGAGCACCTGGAAGGTGGTTTGCTGAGTTTCACAGAGGTAGCAGGATCCGAGGCCGCCTGCACTTCATTTTTGTAGGAGAGCTGAGAAGTAAGGCTTCTTCATTCGGGAGAATTTAATGCATTCCCGGGTGGGGGGAACATTGGTACACACTGAGCTGAGGCTTCCAGGAGGACATTCTGCTGGGCTGTCTCTGGTAACCATGGGGATGGAGGGGAGTGGGATCCACATCCCATAAAAACGTGGGCGGCTGGATTGCAAGATGAAGGGCCTGCAGATACCCTCCGACACCATGTAATTTATGGTGTAATCAGAACTCGTCCTGAAGGGCTTTGAGGGGAGAGGAGCTGTGATTCAGAGCCTCCGGGGCTTGGACATTTAATGAGGCACTGGGAGCCCATAAAGATTTAGATCAGAATGATTTGCCCGTTTAGGATGCCGGATCTATCTTAGCACCGTCCCTGAAGAATTCCACTGCTTCTCTAAAACACTCTGAAGTCTGGATGCAGAAATCAACTGACACAGCCTTTGAGGGGTACCACACAAAGGCCCAGCCTAGGGGTCCAGAGGCCAAAGACTATCCATCTTGAAACCGCTGACTCGCGCTACGGTTGGAATATGGTTTGCACCCTCTGAAACTTGTGTTGAAATTTCATCCCCATTATGAGATGTTAAGAGGTGGGGCCTTTAAGAGGTGATTGGGGCTCTGCCCTCATGCTTGGATTCTTCCGTTCCTGTGAGTAGTGGATTAATGGATTAATGGGGTCGTGGGTTATCTCCATAGTAGGTCTGCTATAAAAATCCTTTTGGCGAGGTCTCTTGTGTGCTCCCCGTCTCTTGCAACGTGATGCCCTGAGCCACCTGGGGACTCTGCCAGTAAAAAGTCCATCCCCAGATGTGGTTTCTCAATCTTATCAGGCCAAAATAAACCTCTTTTCTTTATAACTTACCCCGTCAGTACTACTGTCTTGTTAGCAACAGAAAACAGACTAAGAAGCTGACTCCCATGAAGGAACTGAGAGATGCTAAGAATCACACCGGGTGAGGGCCCTTTCAGAAGGCGCAAGCTGAAGCTCAGAGAGGGCAATTGACACGCAGTGTACCAGGGACCATCAGCACTGTATTCATACGTTGGAAGGACAAAGGGATCCTTAAAGTCTCTGCAGGGAGAAAAGCTGGCACCAGTCCTTCCCAGAATGTAAAGGGTGATCTATAGGCATGAAAGATGCAAATAGTGCTTTTTGGGGACTTAAAGCTTGAACATTTAAATTGCTTTCCTAGATGAAAAACATGTATTATGACACTTTCAGAATATTTAATAGTACAGCAATTAGAAGGGAACCTATTAATATGTGTCAATTGATTTGTGAAACGGATTAAAAGTGGTTTCTGTGTGTCTTTAAGCCAAGAGGCAAGGGCCCTTGATGGACCAAGGGATGGTGAGGCCAGCCACCCACCCTGGTCAGTGAATCTTAAATTTTGTTTCCCTCGTTGATTCTAAAGTTAATACATATATATTGTAAAAAGTCAGGAGAAACAAATGTTTAGAACAACAACAAAAAACCCCACCCCTTACTCACTCCTCCAACCTCTCCAGAAATAAATATTCACATTTTTTTACTATATTTATTATATTTTTAAAGTTGATGTCAGCCTTATTTAGGGGTTTGTATTTTCCCTTGATTCTTCCTTTCCATTTAACAGTCTCCAAAGAGATGAATTTAGGTAGCTACTTTATATTTCACTGAAAGGCTGTTGGTATAATTTATTAACGTGTTTCTAGGTCATTTCCAATTTTTCAATATTATAAATAACATGACAGTAAACATTCTGGTGCATAAATCTTGGCTCCCACCTCTGACGGCACTAGTGCTCCATTGCCAGCAGTGGGAGGGGGCAGAGACTGGTACCCTCTCTGCCCCCTGGCACCAGGTGCCCAGACCAGCCTCACCTGGCTCTCAGCCCTGAAGCCTCAGCTCCTGGAGGCTGAGCTAAGAGGGCAGAGGAGAAAGCCTGGATCTGTCCTTGATCAAATCCCTCTGCCTTTCTTGCCTCAGTTTCCCCTTCTGTAAAAGAAGGTTATGAACTAGATCATTGGATTTCAATGTTATTTTTTGAAAGCCTTATTTATTAAAGGAAAAATTTACGTTAGGTAAAAAAAGCAAGAGGATCTCCTTTGACTGGGGTCAGAGCCCTGCCTATCATCCTTTCATCCAATAAACACGGTGAAGGTCTACTCCATGGCTGGTTCTACACGAGGTGCTATGAACAGAGCATGAGCAAAAATATTCAGCACTTCCTTAAGCCCAGGCCCCTTGCGCCCTTGGCTTAGGGCTGGTGGGGGTGTTTGGAGTGCCAGGGGGCACTGTTGACTCAGCACACGAAGACTGACACCATTGGGCATCTATTTTGTTTTTGTTTTTATGACCTTCATTTTATTTAAATTTATATATATCATAAATATTTTTTTTTGAGACAGGGTCTCACTATGCTGCCCAGGCTGGTCTTGAACTCAGGGTCCTCCTGCCTCAGCCTCCTGAGTAGCTGGGATCACAGGTGTGCACTGTGCCCAGTCATCATATGTGTTTTTGACAGGATGGTCCCTGCCCTTGTTGCATTACCCCAGGCTCTTGCCTTTCTACAGGTAGCCTTGCCTGAGTCCACTCTGTCTAGAGGCTCCTGAGCCTTGAAGTACTCCTCGGGGACCCAAGGTCCTGAAGGTCTCCCCTGAGACCTGTGGCCTCTGTCCACTCCAGTGAAGCTGAGATCTGGCACTACTGTTCATCCTACGACCGGGAGCTGTGACCACTCAACTTTTGCTGCATGTTGGCCGCTGTGCTTAGAGCTTACCCTGTGTTACCTCACTCAGTTCTTGCAAAACAGCCCCATTTGACAGAGGAGGAGACTGGGGCTCGGGGGTCCTAAGCACACTCACCCAAGATGACAGTCTTTGTCTGAGGTTGCAGTCCTCTGGAGCTGGCCAGCTCCCTGCATCTGGGCGCCCTACCTCAAGCCTCCACATGCTGGCAAGACTTGAGATTCCCACCAGGCACAGGATGCAGAGGACTCTTCTGTGTACCCTTCCATGTGCCCAGCCTTCCGGTGACACATCACAACATCCATCTGCACCACAACAGGGGCTGTGAGCATGGCTTGGTTTGGGGCAATGCTGTCTCCATGGAGGAGGTGGAGGCCATGAATCTGACCAGCTGGAGTGCGAGTGGGAGGGACCCAGGCCACACGTCTCTCTGAAACTGGCAGACCCTGGGCTGAGCTGGGGTCTGACCCTGGCTGCACCAGAACTGTGACTGCTCTCCCTAGGGGGTGGGAGCGTCCAACTCTTTTGTCAATTGTCATCCAAATCTCAGCAACTTCTAGGGAAAGCAGGTGCATATGAAGTCTGCAGGATTTCTATTTTCCAAACCAGTGGGAGGTGGGCATAAAGAGAGAGGGAGGACTGATATACTATCCTGGGTCTGCCACAAACTACTGGTTACTGTCCCAAATCCCTCCCCACTTGGCCAGCAGTTTCCACACCTGCATGTTTGGAAGGTGTAAACTGTGAATCTATCTCCCTTCACCTGGCACCCAGAGGGGTCTTGCCTGTGGCTCAAAGTCCTGTGTGCTCATGGGGCAGTTGCTATGTCTGGGCTCTCGCTGCCCACTAGCCTGTGAAATCCCCAAGGGCAGGAACCCTGTCTGCTTCATCTGGTCTGTGCCCTCCAGGGCCTGCCTATCATGCTCAGTCCCTGTCTGACTAAGGGAATGAAGAACTCTTTGGGTGGGGGTTGGCTGGCCCATATGGTCATCTGCCTGTTGTCCCCTGGGACAGTGGGTTGCAATTCCTGGAGGCAGAAGGCTGACTGTCAGGGATGCAGGCAGTTTGCATGTGATCTCATGGATATTCCCCAGAGTAAAGCCGGGTTTGTCTGGGTGATGCTGGGCATTTGCAGACAGAGCTTCTGTTATCAGCTCTGGATCTGTCTGCTTGCCTGGCTGGGCTTCTGGGCTCAGGGGCCCAGATTCCTCTCTGTGTCCACAGTGCCCACTGCAGGGCCTGGCACAGAGTCAGTGCCCATTGAGTGGCAGAGGAAGCTCCTACTTCCACTCTCCATTTAAAGCTGCATCAGACAACCCCTTAGTAATGGCTACCAAGAGCCTTGCTGACCAGTGCCAGGCTTGCTATGGGGGACAGAGATAAAACAAACTCAGTCCTCATCCTCAAAGCACTCCTGGGTGGCCTAGGAGAGTGACAGTTCACCAGGACTTTAGTGGACAGTGTATGTCAGTCTGTTTAGGCTGCTACAATAAAAATGGATGACTTATAAACAACAGGCGTTTATTGCTCACAGTTCTAGGGCTAGGAAGTCTCAGATCAAGGGACCGGTCCATACTGTGTCTGAGACCGTGCACCTGGGGACAAGGCCAGGACTGAGCTCAGGAGCTCCTCTCTTCCGGCCTAACACATCTTTCTCTTTACCAGGCCACCTTCTTGGAAGTCTCACATCTGTGTGTCAGTTGCACTGATCACACAAAGCCCCACGTGAAAGGTAGCCAGATGCTTTGCAAAATATGACCCCAAGCAAGAGTGCGAGCCGGCTTACATCCACCACCATAATAGCCAGAGTTGTGCAGATTCTAGAATTCAAAAGATTTTCTTTTTTAAGTGAATGATTCAGTTGGCGTTTGCCATTTAAAAATATATCCACCTGGGAGTGGTGGTACTTGCCTATAATCCCAGCAATTTTGGAAACTGAGGCAGGAGGATGCCAAGTTTGAGTCCAGCCTGGGCAACTTAGTGACTCAAAAATAAATAATGATTTTTAAAAAGGCTGAGGATGTAGCTCAGTGGTAGACTGACCCTGTGTTCAGTCCCCAGTACCAAATACACCCTCCATCTCTCTCTCTCTCTCCAGGGGAGTGTGATCAATGCCTTCATTTTCTTTCTTCTTCTCCTTCTTCTCCTCCTTCTCCTCCTTCTCCTCCTCCTCCTCCCCCTCCTCTCCCCCCACCCCCTTCTTCTTTTTCATACTGGGGATTGAACTCAGGGACACTGGACCACTGAGCCACACCCCCAACCCTATTTTGTCTCACTGAGTTGCTTAGTGCCTTGCTTTTACTGAAGCTGGCTTTGAACTTAAGATTCTCCTTCCTCAGCCTCCCGAGCTGCTGGGATTACGGTGTGTGCCACTACTCCTGATTCTTCCTTCCTTTTCTTATGGTAGATATCATCCAAACAAGAAGGAACTGGGATTGTCTTTTTGAAAACCATCTGCCTTCCTCTCCATCCTTCATAAGAAATGTCCCTCTTCTGCCAGGACTTAATGGTCTCTTTGATGTCCTTGTTGATCTGTCAGACTCCACTCTGTCTTCATCACTTTCCTGAATTATCTCTGCGGCTTCTTCCCTGTGTGCTGGCATACAGCTTTGTTGTCTCCCAGTCTTTCTCTACAGAGCTGATTATATATATATATATATGTATGTGTATACATATATATGTGTGTATGTATATATATATATATATATATATATATAATTTTTTTTTAAATCTCTTCCAACCATTTCCCTACTCCAAAACTTCTAAGGCTTTCCAGAATCCACAGGGTAAGGGCCAAAGTCTTTATCTTGTCATTTAAAGCCTTTCATGATCTGGCCTCAGTTTACCTATTTTTTTGTGTTCTTTTTATTTATTGGTTCTTTTTAATTATACATGACAGAAGAACCCATTTTGATATAATTATACAGCATGGAATATATTTCTTTTTTCGTAATGTAGATTCACACAATTCATATAATCTTACATACCCATAGGGTAATACTGTCTGTCTCAGTCTACTATCTTTCCTTCCTCAACCCGATCCCATCCCATTTTCCTCTACACCATCCAAAGTTCCTCCTTTCTTCTCTTGTCCCCCACCCCACTCCCATCTGTTATGTATTATCATCCACTTATCAGAGAAGACATTAGGCCTTTGGTTTTTTGGGCTTGGCTCATTTCACTTAGCATGATATTCTCCTACTCCACCCATTTACCAGCAAAAGCCATAATTTTATTCTTTATGGCTGAGTAATATTCCGTTGTGTATATATAAAACAGTTTCTTTATCCATTCATCAATTGAAGGGCATCTACGTTGGTTCCATAGTCTAGCTATTGTGAATTGAGCAGCTATGAACATTGATGTGGCTGCATCACTGTAGTATGTTGATCTTAAGTCCTTTGGGTATAAGCCAAGGAGTGGGATAGCCGGGTCAAATGGTGGAACCATTCCAAGTTTTTTGAGGAATTGCCATACTGCTTTCTGGAGTGGCTGCACCAATTTGCAACTCCACCAGCAATGTATGAGTGTGCCTTTTCCCCCACATCCACGCCAATACTTATTGCTTGTGTTCCTGATAATAGCCATTCTAATTGGAGTTAGATGAAATCTTAGGGTGGTTTTAATTTGCATTTCTCTAATTACTAGAGATGATGAGCACTTTTTCAAATACTTCTTGTTCACCTGCATGGCTTCTTCTGTGAAGTGTCTACCCAGTTCCTTGGCCCATTTATTGATTAGGTTCTTTGTATTTTTGGTGTGAATCTTGAAAGTTCTTTATAAAGTTTGGAGATCAGTGCTCTGTCTGAAGTGTGTGGAAAAGCTTTTCTCCCACTCTGTAGGCCCTCTTTTCACATTATTGATTGTTTCCTTTGCTGAGAAAAAGCTTTTTAGTTTGAATCCATCCCATTTATTGATTCTTGCTTTTATTTCTTGCACTCTGGGGGTCATGTTAAGGAAGTCTGGTCCTAAGACAACATGATGAAGATTCAGGCTTATTTTTCTTCTATTTGGTGAAGAGTCTCAGGTCTAATTCCTAGATCCTTGACTCATTTTGAGTTGAATTTAGTACAGGGTAAGAGATAGGGGTTTAATTTCATTTTACTCCATATGAATTTCGAGTTTTCCCAGCACCATTTGTTGAAGAGGCTATCTTTTCTCCATTGTATGTTTTGGCCCCTTTGTCTAGTATGAGATAACTGTTCTTACGTGGGTTTGTCTCTGTGTCTTCTATTCTGTACCATTGGTCTACCTGTCTATTTTGGTGCCAGTACCATGCCGTTTTTGTTACTATTGCTTTATAGTAGAGTTTAAGGTCTGGTATTGTGATACCTCCTGCATCATTCTTCCTGCCCAGGATTGCTTTGGCTATTCTGGGTCTTTTGTTCTTCCAGATGAATTTCATGATTGCTTTCTCTATTTCTATGAGGAATGTCATTGGAATTTTTATTGGAATTGCACTAAATTTGTATAGCATCTTTGGACGTATGGCCATTTTGATTATATTAATTCTGCCTAGCCAAGAACCTGGGAGATCTTTCCATCTTCTAAGGTCTTCCTCAATTTCTTTCTTTAATGTTCTGTAGTTTTCATTGTAGAGGTTTTTCACCTCTTTTGTTAGATTGATTCCCAAATATTTTATTTTATTTGAGCCTATTTTGAACGAAGTTGTTTTCCTCAATTCACTTTCAGATGATTCATCACTTATGTAGAGAAATGCATTTGATTTATGTGTGTTTATTTTATATCCTGCTATTTTGCTAAATTCATTAATTAGGTCTAAAAGTTTCCTGGTGGAGTTTTTTGGATCCTCTAAATAAAGAATTGTGTCATTGGCAAATAGTGACAGCTTGAGTTCTTCTTTTCCTATTTGTATTCCTTTAATTTCTGTCTAATTGCTCTGGTTAGTATCTCAAGCATGATGTTGAATAGAAGTGGTGACAGTGGCCTCCCTGTCTTGTTCCAGTTTTTAAAGGGAATGCTTTTAATTTTTCTCCATTTAGAATGATGTTGGCCATGAGCTTAGCATAGATGGCCTTTACAATGTTGAGGTATGTTCCTACCATCCCTATTTTTCTAGTATTTTGAGCATGAAGGGGTGTTGTATTTTGTCAAATGCTTTCTCAGCATCTATTGAAATAATTATATGATTCTTAACCTTAAGTCTATTGATGTGATGAATTACATTTATTGATTTCTGGATGTTGAATCAACCTTGCATCCCTGGGATATACCCCACTTGATCATGGTACACTATCTTCTTAATATGTTTTTGTAAGTGATTTGCCAGAATTTTGTTAAGGATTTTTGCATCTATATTCATCAGAGATATTGGTCTGAAGTTTCCTTTCCTAGATGTGCCTTTGTCTGGTTTTGGTATCAGAATGATACTAGCTTCATAGAATGAATTTGGAAGGGTTCCCTCCTTTTCTATTTTATGAAATGCTTCCAGGAGTATTGGTATAAGCTCTTCTTTAAAGGTTTTGTAGAACTCAGCTGAGAATCCATCTGATCCCAGGCTTTTCTTGGTTGGTAGGCTTTTGATGGCTTCTTCTACTTCATTATTTGAAATTGATCTTTTTAAATTGTGTATGTCCTCCTGGTTCAGTTTGGGAGAATCATATGTCTCTAGAAATTTGTCGATGTCTTTGGGATTTTCTATTTTATTGGAGTATAGATTTTCAAAGTAGCTTCTAATTGTGTTTTGTATTTCAGTGGTGTCTGTTGTGATATTTCCTTTTTCATCATGAATTTTAGTAATTTGGGTTTTCTCTCTCCTTTTCTTTGTTAGTGTGGCTAAAGGTTTATCTATTTTTGTTTACTTTTTCAAAGAACCAACTTTTTGTTTTGTCAATTTTTTGAATTGTTTCTTTTGTTTCAATTTCATTGATTTCAGCTATGATTCTAATTCTTTCCTGTCTTCTACTACTTTTGGTGTTGTTCTGTTCTTCTTTTTCTAGGGCTTTGAGATGTAATGTTAGGTCATTTAGTTGTTGACTTTTATTCTTTTCTTGAATGTGCTCAATGCAATGAATTTTCCTCTTAGTACTGCTTTCATAGTGTCCCAGAGGTTTTGATATGTTGTATCATCATTCTCATTTACCTCTAAGAATTTTTTTTATCTTCTCCCTAATGTTTCCTGTTATCCATGCTTCATTCAATAGCATGTTATTTAGTCTTCAGGTGTTGGAGTAGTTTTTGTTTTTTATTTTGTCATTGATTTCTGATTTCATTTCTTATGATCCAACAGAATACAAGGTAGTATCTCTATTTTTTTGCATTTACCAAGGGCTGCTTTGTGGCATAACATATGGTCTATTTTAGAGAAGGACCCATGTGCTGCTGAGAAGAAAGTGTATTTGCTAATTGATGGATGGAATATTCTATATATGTCTGTTAAGTCTAAGTTATTGATTGTGTTATTGAGTTCTATGGTTTCTTTGTTTAGTTTTTGTTTGGTAGATCTGTCCAGTGGTGACAGTGGTGTGTTAAAGTCACCCAGAATTATTGTGCTGTGGTCTATTTGATTCCTGGAATTGAGAAGGATTTGTTTGATGTGATGGATGCACCATTGTTTGGGGCATAAATATTTATGATCGTTATTGTCTTCTTGATTTATGTTTCCTTTAAGAGGTATGAAGTGAACTTCTTTATCCCTTCTGACTAACTTTGGTTTCAAGTTCACTTTATCTGATATAAGGATGGAAAGCTCCGCTTTTTTACTGAGTCCATGTGTGTGGTAGGTTTTTTCCTATCCTTTCACCTTTGGTCTGTGGATGTCCTTTTCTATGAGATGAGTCTCTTGAAGGCAGCATATTGTTGGGTCTTTCTTTTTAATCCAATCTGCCAGTCTCTGTCTTTTGATTGACGAGTTTAGGTCATTAACGTTCAGGGTTATTATTGAGATATGATTTGTATTCCCAGTCATTTTGGCTTAGTTTTGGTTTTTAACTTGACTTGGTTTCTCCTTTGATAGGCTTTTCCTTTAGGGTAGTTCCTACCTTTGCTGACTTACATTGTTGTTTTTCGTTTCTTCCTCATGGAATATTTTGCTGAGAATGTTCTGTAGCTCAGGCTCTCTATGTGTAAATTCTTTTAACTTTTGTTTATCATTGAAGGATTTTATTTCATCTTCAAATCTGAAGGTCAGTTTTGCTGGATATAAAATTCTTGGTTGGCAACCATGTTCTTTCAGAGCTTGAAATATATTGTTCCAGGCCCTTCTAGCTTTTAGGGTCTGGGCTGAGAAATCTGCTGATGTCTGTATTGGTTTCCCCCTATTTGTAATCTGATACTTTTCTCTCATAGCCTTTAAAATCCTATCTTTATTTTGTATGTTAGGCATTTTCATGATAATGTGCCTTGGTGTGGATCTGCTGTAATTTTGTGCATTTGGTGTTCAGTAAGCCTCTTGTAGTTGAATTTCCATTTTATTCTTCAGTTTTGGGAAATTTTCTGATATTATTTCATTGAATAGGTTGTTCATTCCTTTGGTTTGTACCTCTGTGCCTTCCTCAATCCCTATAATTCTTAAATTTGTTCTTTTCATGATATCCCATAGTTCTTGGAGATTCCGTTCTTGATTTCTTACCATCTTCTCTTTTTGGGCAACTTTATTTTCAAGATCCAATATTTTGTTTTCATTGTCTAAGGTTCTGTCTTCCAAATGATCTAATCTTTTGGTGATGCTTTCCATTGAGTTTTTTATTTGGTTTATTGTTTCCTTTATTTCAAGGATTTCTGTTTGGTTCTTTTTCAGAATCTCTATCTCTTTTGCTTCCTGCAGTTGCTCTTTCATCTGCTTATTGAAGTGATCATCCATTGCCTGCATTTGCTCTTTTACCTCATCCTTTTCTTCGCAAATCATTTTAATCATGCATATTCTGAACTCCTTTTCTGACATCTCTTCTACCGTACTGTCATTGGATTCTATTATTATAGAATCTTGGTTTGTTTGGAACTTTCTTCCCTTGTTTTTTCATGTTGTTCATGTATCTACCCCTCTAGCAGTGCAGATCTTGGATATTGCAGTTTCCGCCCTCATAGGCTTATAGTGACCCTGCAAGTTTCCAAACCTCTTTTTTAAGGGGGAGATCACTATTGACAGCACCCAGTACAGACAATATGCAGCTGCAAACCAAATAGCTCCGATGAAGAGGTTAACAATATTGTCATAATAAACAGAGAGGATGAGTTCAGTTATTATCTACAGTATATCAAATAGATTTGCAATGAAGACTGTAGTTTCTAATGGAGGACAAAGAGGATGGGGAGGGGTATAGGATTTAATTGTTAATGGGATAAGAAAAGAGTATAAAGAAGTTCTAGATCATAGGAAGAGTGAAAGTGTAGTCAAAAAAAGTTGGTTGTTAGCGTAAGGGAGAAAGAGACTGCGGAAACAAGTAAGCAAAAGGAAAATAGAGAGCTATTTAAAAATTTTCACAAAGGAGGATAAAAAAATCTACACTATAACAGTCATATACTATTCAAACCTCCCAGTCTTCAGTAGCCTGAGGCATGAGAGGTACCTGACAATGAGCTTCTAGTCTCCAGCAGGCGTCTCAGAATGGGATTTGCCCCACCTAATGACAGTTTCCACTTTCAGGATAATCCAGATGGCTGCCCTGGCTTCCAAACGTGTTGGCAAATAGGGAGATGCAGTGCGGGGCGTGGGCATCGAGTCTGTGTGGGGTGTCTGTTGGGCTGGGGCCCCTGGAGATGGGGTGCTGTCAGTCAGGTTGCTGTCAGTCAGGCTGGCGGTCCTGCAGTTCCTGGCTGTTTTCCCAAAATGGCGGCAGCCATGTGTAACCAAACCTGCAGGTAGTGGGACGGTGGACTTCCAGGCAACAGCAGGCAGCTGGTGATCCACTGACAGCCTGTGGGCAGTCTGCAGGCTACCGGCAGACATTCGGCAGGTGAACCTCGGTCAGTGGGTGATGTGTGGGTGAAAGGCAGGTGATGGGCAGGCCAGAGGCAGGCAAACAGGCAAATGATGGATGATAGGCAGAGGTCTGTGAGCAATCTGCACTCAAATGTAGTTGATATACTGGCAGACTGTAGGTGATCGAGGGTAAACAGCAGGGGATCGATGAGGAGCAAAGACTGCCTCACGAAGAGACAGATTTTCCTCTGCTCGAATCCCGAGTTACAGAGTGACCTCAGTTTACCTATTTATTAGTTTCCTCTTTCTTCTTAGACACAAACTATTATGCCCTCCAGACCAGGAGGGAGGCCTGATGATGCAGCACGCTAAGGCTTCACAGCATGGGTGTGGCCCCTTCTGCCACTTGGTCTTCCTCATGATGGTGGCTGTCTAGTGGGGGCTTCTTTATTCCTGATTCTATTCTGTACACTTCAGACATATTATTTAATTTGATCCACATAATAACCCTGTGAGGCAGGTACTAGTTCCAGCCTTGTTTAACAGATGAGAAAACTGAGCAGAGAGAAGTTAATTACCAACTGGTTATAGCAGGACCACCAAGCTCCCATGCTGTCCATCAGGTACCCAGGCCACTCAGCAACACTAAGAAGGTTCTTGGTGATCAACTTCCCTGACCTCTTGTCCCCTGGCTCTTCCACTGCACAAATAGGGAAATGGAGGCTGGGGTCTTGACCAAAGTCACTCAGTAAATTAGAAACAAGACTGGAAAGTGGTCCAGACTCACAGGATAAGGTTCTCCCCAGCCCCTCTCAGGAGTGGCATCCCTGGGGACCAGCACACAGGAGGGAGGCCAGGTGTACAAGTTGCGTTTTATTGCCAGGAATATGACACCACAGGCTGGATGAGTTTAAAGAAAAGAGGCTTATTCTTGTTCACGGTTCTGGAGGTCCTAGGTTGAGGGGCTGTACCAGGTGGCGCTCTTCTTGCTGGCAGAGTCCCAGCGTGGTGCTGGGGACTGCGTGATGAGACAAGGAACATGCTGTGTACCTCTTCTGGTCTCTCCCTCTTCTTATAGAGCCACCAGGATTCCATCACTGGTGGCTCCTCCTTGATGACCTTATCTGATCCTAATCACTTCCCACTTCTCATCACTATGGTTGGATTAAATTTACTCCCTCTTAATATTTCACAAAGGGGATTAAATTTCAACAGGAGGCCTTGTGGGACACATTTAAACTAGATCCAAACCGTAGCACTTGGACCTGGCATAGGCCACAGCCCAGCCAAACGTTCTGTCTTCTCCCAGCTCTCAGCCGCTGTCGTGTTTGGGAGCAGAACCCATGGGGACCGTCTGAGAATGCCATTTCTTAATCATAAGCTATTTCATGACTGAGCATTTTGAAAGAAGTTTATTATATAATATTATATGTGTATTTATACATGCAGAGTGATATCTATAATATATATTCATTGTAAAGTATGATGGTAAAATTAGCACCTATGAGACCACCATCCACCTTTGGAATTAGAACCTGACTGGTACTCTTGTGTGTATCTGGGTCCTCTTCCCTCTTCTATCCCTTGCTGCCCTCCCAGTTGAGCACAACCCAGATTTTGGTGTTCATCGTTTCCTTGCTATTTTGTGATAGTTTAAGGACATCTGTACATATCCCAAAGCTATTTATTATTTGTTTATAATTGCATTTGAACTTTGTAAATGTACTATCATACTGTAAATTGTCTTCTGTGAATTGCTTTTTACTCTCAATGTTTTCTCCAAATTCATGCATGTTGGTGCCTGTAGCTCAGTTCATTTCTCTTTCCTGCTGCATAATGTTTACTTGTGAGAAACACCACATATTACATATTATCTTGTTCTTGGGCATTAAGTTTGCTTCCAGTATTTTGCTATCATGAATAATACTGTTAGGAACATTCTTGGTGATGTCTCTCTGTGCCCAGAGAGGAATTTCTCAAAGACATAGCTAGGAGTGGAATTGTTGGATCACATGGTGTGTGATTATGGAAAAAGCTAAATCAGTAAAATCTCCCCCCATGGGAAGGTCCTTACCCACCCAAGGGAACCTCTATTGTCCCCTTTTGGCAGAGCTTAAGAGAGTCCATCTACCAAGCAGAATGTAGCATGGTCCCACCCTGGCATCCTCCAGCCAGACATACAGGGGAGAGGATTGCAGATGAGAGGCCTGGCAACGAGTTTGGAAATACGTGATCACGGGCAGCTGAATGAAAAACCGCCAGGCCAATGTGGACTGAAGGTCGCCTGTTTAACACCTCTGCAACAAAGCCTGATTGCCTGCTGATTTCCATTTGTACTTTCTGCTCTTGCCACAGGGAACATCTCTTCCTTTCACAAAGCAATGTCCTTCCATGTCCATTAATCCTTTCCTCTCCCTCCCAATCCTCCCATCACTGCCACTTTCCTCCCTGTTCCAATCCTTCCCGTTGCCCCGTTCCAATACTGCTTCCTTGGTAAGACTTCTCTGATCTCTCTAATGGCAGGAAATAAAAATACCCTTCTCTTGGGTCCCTGGCTCCTTGTCTGCCCTTTCTCTGGGCAAAATGAACATTCACTTCCTTACTCCATTCTTTTGGTCTATGACTCATCTCCTCACTCAGAATTATTATTTTTTTAAGTACAAGAAAAGCAACACCACAGTATGGGATGAGAGAAAATAATCACACCCACAACTTGCACAACTTTTTATCATTTTAATGCATTATTTTCTATTTTTTCGATGTACTTATTTTGATCTATGAAGCACAAATGCAATGTTGTATTTGAATTTTGACCCTCATTAGAGTTTTTCCCCTTGTAGCTTAAGAGCAATGTCATTTTCTTTTCTTTTTTGGGGGGATGGTACTGGGGATTGGACTCTGGGGCACTCAACCACTGAGCCACATCCCAAACCCTATTTTGTATTTTATTTAGAGATAGGGTCTCACTGAGTTGCTTAGAGACTCATTTTGCTGAGGCTGGATTTGAACTCGCAATCCTCCTGCCTCAGCCTCCAGAGCTGCTGGAATTGCAGGTGTGTGCCACTGTGCCCAGCTAAGCATTGTCATTTTCAATGGTTATTCCCACCCATTTCCATAAGAAGTTCTTAATAATGTTGTTTGCTGATGATCCTTGGCTTACAATGGGGTTATGCTTGGATTAAATACATGCATTGAATTCACCTAACCTTCTGGATATCCTAGTTTAGCAGCACAGGGCACTAGTTGTTTCCACTCATGATCACGTGGCTGAGTGAGCACTGTGACCCACTTTCACAGTTCAGCATCATGAGAGAGTATCATACCGAGTGTTGCTAGTCCAGGGAAAACATCAATATTTGAAATTTGAAGTCTGATCTCTACTGAACGTCTGTTACTTTTGCACCATTGTAAAGTCAAGGACTATCTGAATTAGTAATGTTTTCTAAAAAATATTTTAAATTGTGGATGGACATATAACCTTTATTTTATTTATTTTTATGTGGTGCTGAGGATCCAACCCAATGCCTCACGCATGCCAGGCAAGCACTCTACCACTGAGCCACAACCCCAGCCCCCCAGTAATGGTTTTAAGTGACAAACTCAACCTATATGAGGACAGGAAAAAAATGATTTTGTGCAGAGAACATTGATTGCAGGTGATTGGGTCATGGGGACCCTGGAATAAGGCCAGAGATGTCATGACTTATCTCTTGTGTTTTGTGTCAGCTTCATTCTTTCCTCTCTCCACCAGCCGACTGCCCTCTGCTCTCACTGTTCATGGGGCAGAACATGCCCAATGGCCAGGCCCAAGCTTTACATGTGGCAAAATGGCCACCCAGATAGGCTGGTTCCTCTTTCTTGGGAGCAGGCTCTTCTTGTGGAGCAAAGGGGCTGGATTTTACTCATGTGGGTGACCTTTAAATAACCAGATAGCTCAGGTAGAAAGGGATCCATGCAAAGAGTTTTTATCGTTTCCAAATAACTGCTCCTGGAATCATCCTGTGGGTTAACAGATCAGACTTTTTCCTTATTTTAAATTGTTTTCCTTGGACTCATTCTTAGAAGCGGTTTGACTGGATTGTGACCTTTGTATATTTTTATGATGTTTGATACTATTGCCAAACTGATTTCCAAGAGTTATTCAACTTCCTCCCATCAACAGCCATGAAACAGAGAGCCATTTCATGGTACCGAGGAGACTGCAGGGCTTTATGACTTGAAATAGATTTTTTACTATTTTAATAATCATAAAAAGATATCCCATAATTTTTATTAGCATTTTTCTGGCTACTGGAAAGGCTGAAGACATTCCCATATATTTAGTTTATTAGAGTATATTCCCTTCTGTGAATTGTCTTTCCGGGCTTTGCCCATTTATCTAGTGCAGCGCTCGCCCCATTCAGGTTTCATCGCCCCTTCCTTTGGTGCGTGCCTCGTAATTCCTGTATCTTCCTTTTTGGGGCATGAATCATGGCCTGTCTTGTATTACAATTATTTGTGTCTGTGTCTGATGTTTTTTATTGGATAGCGAGCTCCTGGTGGGCACAGCTGGGCCCGGGTACCTGCCTAGCATGGAGCCTCATAGCGTAGGGTACTCAGTGATGGTTCATTAGGTAAACTTGACATGAGTTACAGTCTCCACCATGCAGAAGTGACTGTTGTGTACAGGCTGCAAGGGTGCAGGGAGCATAGACATTCATTCAGTCATTCAGCACCCAAGTACTGAAGGTCTGTTAGGTGTCAGCGTGAAGGAGGGTACTGGGAACCCACCTTCCTGGAGCTCACAGGACAATGGAGCAGCCACAGCTACCAATAAATCTGCTTGTCCCAAACCCTTCCAGAGAGTTCTGTGAACACTAATGGGGAAGAGGCATAAACCAATGTTATCTGGAGCAGGGACTGGCAAACCTTTTCTATAAATGCCAAATGGTAAGCATCTGAGGTCCTGCAGGCCACATACAGTCATTGTTACATAGCCTTCCTTGAGATTTTCTTTTATTTCCTTTTTAAAGTTTTAAAATCAACCCTTTAAAATTGTAAAAATAATTCTTAGCTAGTAGGCCCCTTGAAAAATAGCTGAGGGCCTCCTTTAGTTTGTGGGCTGTGATGTGCTAACCCTGGACTAGACTCTGGAGTCACAAAACATCCATCTCAACCAGAAGGGAAAACTGAATTTCGGAGGGCTGAAGCAATGTGTCGGGTCCCCTTGCTGATTCCTGTGCTAAATCAGGTGGTTAGGGTTTGCCTGGCCCTTGGCACAGTCTCCTGGGTCAGTCTTCTGCTCCTAGCAAGTTTGGACCTTGGCTGGTGTGGCCCCAGGAGTTTAGGGGGTGGTCCATTCCCAGAGAAAAGGGCCCCTCCCCACAGGCTAGCTCCTGTCCCTTACAGAACATGAATTCTTTGATCCCTGCCTTCCTGTTGAATCAGGGTTGGGTGTTGGAGAAGGTGCAGCAGCAGCATTATTATTTGAGGCTTGTGAAGGCTGAGTCTGAAAACTTTGTTGCCTGTAGAAGCATTTCCCTTATTATAATTGATTTTTACAGCAAAGGTGACATTCTTTTCAACCAAATCATGTGGGGGCACAGCAAATACTAAATATAATTACTTCCTCTCTTCCAAGATAATTCTCCTGACCAAATGCACACTTGTCAACAGACGGACCCCGAACCTGCTTCTCTGTCTCTAGAGGCTTCTGTGGGCTCAGGGACTAGAGAGGCAGTGTCATCTCCGGCTTTCCACTTGCTGTGCAAAGGGAGGCAGGCCAGAGAACTGCCTCTGTTCTCAGCAGGCAGAGAACGCTGTCCTGAACACCATTTCTCACCAGGGCAATGTTCAGAGTCCACGCTGAGGTGACCCCACCATGAGTCATGTTTGAACCCATCTTTAGTTAGGGGGTCTGAGGTTCTGGTGTCTATGTTACCTCCAGCAATGTGGCTTTGGCCTGTCTCTGTCTCTCTCTGGGTCTCATTTTCCCCTTGGGACTAAGAAAGGACAGGGTCTGCTGATCTATAGCATGTTTGTTTCTAGCATCCTGTGATGGGGCTGACTTAGGGCCAAGTTCATCCCTGAGGATGACCAGACAGCATGCTCCTGGGGTCCCGGGCTGCCCTCACTGGGCTCTGCCCTCCTCGTGCCTTGATGGTCCCTTCACCTCTCAGCTGAGCCCCCCTTACATTTTGGCCCCACTCATGCGAAATTGCTGATCAGAATGCTCTCCACCGCAGGCCTGTGCTCCCGCTGAGTGCTCTCCTGTGCGCCCTCTTCCCTTGACCAGCCTTTCTGGCTGCATGTGAATGTCCCTCTCCAGAAAGTCCTGCTGGCCAGGGAAGTCCCCCTCACCAGTTTGCTCTGCCCTTCTCACACTGGTTTGCCATGGCAGGTTCGGGGGGATTGGGTGGCAGCCCCAGCTGATTCTGCTTGGTGCCCTTGTGCCTGTCACGAATCTGGAAGCCAGGAAAGGAAAATGGGCAGAGCGGGCAGGAGGCAGAGCAGGAATGGGGAGAGGAGAAGATAGGTTGCAGAATAACCAAAGCATATTTTGTTTTTAGAAAAGGAGGGTGAGGGTGCTCTGCCTGCCTCCCTGCCTCTTCTCTGCCCAGTGCCCTCTCCTGACTGTTTGCCTGAAGCTCCAGGCTTCATTTGAGGGACTTCCATGAGCAGAACTCTGGGAAACAGGTGTCATCAAGGGGAATGGGCGGGCACGGGGTGGAGGCCTGGACGTGGGGGCATCTCCATGCTGGCCAGCTCCAGCTCTGGCCCCCCTGGGTTGTGCCAGTATGTCACTGCATTACTCATGGCCTCTTGAAGCCATTGCCATATGCAGTTCTCTCCCTAGCTTTGCCAGGAAGGTCCAGAGGTAGGACCAGGATGCCAGTGGGGAATGGGAACACAAGGAGTCCTGGTCCCAGAATTTAGGTTCAAGTTCATCTCTGTCTCTGACTTGCTGAGTGACATTAACAAATCCCTATTCACCTCCAGGTCTCAGTTTCCCATTCTGTACACTGAGGAGGCTGAAAGGGATGATCTTGAAGACTCTTTCCAACTAAAAGCAAAGGTCCTGTGATGCATCTGGGGGAAGAGGAGAAGGACAAGAGCCACTGTGCTAGGCTGACAGGGGCTGCAGTGACTCACTCAGGCAGAGTTGCCACAGGTGGGGACTGAGGCTCAGCACCATCCCAGCAAGGATCCAGAGACTGCCATGCCCTGGCCAAGGTAACAACACATGGAACACCTCCACACCCTTGAAGTGGGCCTCTGAGTGCTATGCAGGCCACTGTCACTATCACTGTCACTCAGGGGAGGGAGAGCTCACATATGGGATCCCTGAGGTGGTTGCCCTCAGGGCTTGTTTTTTTTTTTTTTTTTTG
>JAJEJO010000081.1:1213863-1228280 GCA_020662805.1 Glaucomys volans
CCCAGCCCTATTTTGTATTTTATTTAGAGACAGGGTCTCACTGAGTTGCTTAGGGCCTCGCTAAGTTGCTGAGGCTGGCTTTGAACTCGCAATCCTCCTGCCTCAGCCTCCCAAGTGCTGGGATTCCAGGCGTGCGCCACCGCGCCCAGCTAGGGCTTGTTTTAGGAAAGTGTGTGAGCAGGTGTGCATCTGCTTGTGAGAGTGTGCCAATGTGTATGGTTGTTGAGTGAGAGGGTTGGCCTGGAGGGTGTGCCTGTGTGTGAGCAGATGCCTCTGCGTGGTGAAGATGTGTGTGGTGTGCAAGTGAATTGATGGGAGATAGTGAAAGTGAATGTGCATGTGTAGACCTGGGACTCAGCCTTCTGTCAAACTTGGCTTTGTTTCAAGCTGCTTATTCCCACATATCTGCACGTGCACTTATAAAGCACACATGCACACACATGGCTTCAAGGAGCCAGCTCAAGAAATGTGACTATCTAATGCGCCTCCACCCCTCAGGCCACCCCAGTCCCATTCTTGAAACCCTCTCCTTGGGGGGTCCCTCTCAAGAATTTATGTGCATGGGAATCACCTGGGCATTTTGCTCAAGTGCAGACTCAGCGGGTCACGGGGAGACCCAGGATTCTGCATTTCCAAGAAGCCACCAGGCAAGGCTGTTCCCACTGGTTTCCAAACCAACTTCTATCAGACTGCACTTCTGGAGCAAGACTGCAGATCAGTGGGTGGTCAGCGAACTATGGCCCATGGGGCAGATCTGACTCACCGTTTATTTGTGCAAATAGAGTTTTATGGAATAAGCACTGAATGCAGAATTTGTGGAGCCCCAGTGCAGAAAAGATATGTGGGACCTTTTTTGAAAAAAGAAAATCACAGTCATGAGCCACATAATGATGTCTCAGTCAACCACAGACTGCATGTATGTTGCTGGTCCTAAGACAATATTGTCTAGGGACATCGTAGCCATCTTTGTTTGTGTAAGTACCCTCTGATATTTGTACAACAGCAAAGTTACCTATTAAAATTCTTACAGTCATGTCACTTAACAAAAGGGGAACATGCATTTCTCAGAATGTTCCCCTTTTGTTAAGTGACATGACTGTAAGAATTTTAATAGGGTGACAGCAGAGCATTGAGGCTAAGCTCGGGGGCTGGTTGCAGTGTGCGTGGGTTGAACACCAGGAGGCTGGCCTGAGGCAATGCAGCCATGCCTGTTGGCTTATGTATTGTCTGTGACTGTCTTTGCCATCCAGTGGCGGAGCTGAGTGGTTCAGAGACCACATGCACAGGTGCACTGGCCCTTGACAGAAAAAGTTTGCCAACCCCTGCACCAAATCATTGGCTCTCAAACTGGGCTGTCATGGGAATCACTGGGGGAGATTTTAAAACTCTCTTACCTGGGTCCCTCCTCCAGAGATTCCAAGAGACTTTAACCGCATTTAGGGCCCAAGTGTCCACACATCACTGGACCCTTTGTCACTTACCAAGAAATCTCAATGCATTAAGTCAATTGAGCAAATGAGAGGCAGAAACAATTTTACCTGTAGAAAATGTGGCTCTCTTCTGTGTATGCAAAATGTAATAATCACCATGTTGCTCATGGAAAAGTGGTTGAACTTGCAATTTTATTGTTTCCCATTAATATTTATTTAGCTATTTGTCACTAGTTCACTTATTAAAAAAAATTTCTGCTCTTAAGAAGATGAGTAGTTGCAAGAATTAGAGTTTTAAGGAAAAAGAGTAAATCACAATTTTAAATTCAGAAAATTCTTTCCATGAATTAAGTTATTATCATTATTTGGAAACTCAGGAATGTCTAGAACCATTGAGTGGAAAGATGCGTGGTCATCCTAATTCTCAAAAGAAAGGAGTGGGAGAGTCAGACCTAACTGTCCCACTCTGTCTGAGGCTGGAAACAGACGTAGTCTGGATTCCCAGGTCCTCACTCACTACAGGGACAAAGGGAGTTAGCTTAATGATAATGACTTAAACTCTGCCAGGTTGTCAGCCACTTCTGAACATCTCTCCAGATTGTTCTCTGAGAGTGTCCCATGTGTGCTCAATCTTCTTGTACTTGCCTGCTCTGGCCTCCCTGCTGCTGTCTGCACCCATGTAACCCTTGAAAGAAGTGCTTCATCTTGGGTCTCTTGTTAATGCATCTGTGGCAAAACTGGATTCCTTGTCCAATGTTAGACATCACAGTGCTCCCAATGCACAATCCTGAGTGGTGCTATGGCTTAGAAGAGCAGACCCCTGACTTTTAACTGGGCATGTGACCACCTGCAATAAGGAAGACATTTCTTAGTCTTCCTTGCAGCTAAATGTGGTCATCCAGTTAAATCCAGCAAGTGGGACATCAATAATCCCATGTATAATCCTTAGAGAAGGAAGGACCTTTAAAAGCAGGAAGAGATGCCTTTCCTCTCACCTCCTGCTTGCTGAAATGCAGCTGTTTTGGCTGGAGGACCAGCAGCCATTGGACCATGAGTTGACCTTGGGAATGAAAGTCATACATAGCAGAGTAAGAAGATGGAAAGAACATGGATCCTTGAATCTGTGGTGTGCCATACCAGCCCAGTACTTTCTACGCAGGGCTTCTTGAAAGTAAGAGAAGGATAAACTTTTATCTTCTTTAAGACTATTATTTGGGGGTTTTCTTTTCCTCAGAGTTGACCTGTGCCTCAACAAACATTGACACATTCTCTTTAGTCCTCATGGTCAGAGTTTCATTATGCCCACACTGACCATGTACCTCTCCCAGCTCTGCTGCCAGGGTTTTATTTGGGCCCCACAGCAAGAGGTCCTGGCTTCCCAGGCAGCCAAATGTCTCTCCTAGAAATGCCATATTGCAGAGCTTCTGATATTTGAATGTAGGTGCAATAACCTGGGGAACGTTTAGATGCAGATTCTGAGTCAATAGGCCTGGAGGTAGGCTGGGGGGAGTCTGTGTGTCTAACTGGTTTCCAGAGACATTGCAGCTGCAGAGTACTAAGGTAGTCTGGCTGTGAGCTCCTTGCAGATGTGAACCCTGTGGAAATCTCTCCTGTTTTCACCACGCTTGGCACAGAGTAGATACTGAGTGTATGCAGAATGATTGGCTGGATAATAGGCAATTAGTATGCAAGATGCCAAAAAGTCCTGAAGGAAAGAAGCCTGCCATACTGTTTACTATGCATATAGCAAATGTATTTTAACTGGAACCCAATTTTCAGAAATACCTAGTAACATTTTATGCAAACAATGCTTTGAGAAAGCCACTTTGGGAGACCCTGGCGGAGAGTGGGGTCTCAAAACGACCTCATCACTAGAATGAGCCAATCTCCATATGGGAATCTCAAGCCTAAGGTTCTATTTGGGTGTCTGGTTCAGCAATTAGGAGAAGTTGTTTCAATGCAGACCTTCCTGTACCCCTGAGGGCCTGCAAACTCCTTCAGGGGACATATTTGAATATATTAAAATAAAGAAGTGGGTGCTGTGACTAAGGTGTTCATTTTTCCTCTTCT
Source organism: Glaucomys volans (assembly GCA_020662805.1). Taxonomy (NCBI): domain Eukaryota; kingdom Metazoa; phylum Chordata; class Mammalia; order Rodentia; family Sciuridae; genus Glaucomys; species Glaucomys volans. The sequence goes on from JAJEJO010000081.1 coordinate 1,217,364, forward strand.
GCTGTCAGTGCCCAAAAGGCCTGTGACCCCCTCTGGGCATGGGAGCCTGAGCAGTCTGCCAATTAGCATGATGCTGTGGATTTGCTCCGATGTCTTTGTTCCCAGGCTGAGGCAAGCAGCAAGTCTGGGGAGGGAACCCAAGGAGGACTTGGCTGTAGATTGAAGCTGGTGAGAAAGCTGAGTTCCCCCGAGGGGCCCATGTTGACTGGGTTAAGCCCTGGGGCTTATTCACTAAAAGAAGCCTCTTGGGCTCTGGAAGATCTACCTTTGCCAGCTTCAAAGGAAGGGAGAAAGCACAGGGTTTGTGCTCTGGCAGTGTCTCTGGGGGCATCCTCAGAATTGCAGGCCCAGCTACATGCTCAGGTCCCTCAAGGGTGGCCTGAAGCCCCCAAGGAGTCAGTGTCACAGGATTAAGTCACAGGATCTCCCTGGGCTGCATCCCTCAAACTAGAATGTGTGTACCAAACCCTCCTCTTCACTTTGGGTTTTCACATCCATTTGGGATCCACAGGAAAAGTTCTCACTTCCTGTTCCCTTGGTCAGAAGACATGGTAGAATAAAGGCAAAAAGCCACAAGGAGAAGAGGACAGGTGCTGTCTAGACAGGTGCTCACAGAATGAGATTTTTTAAAAAAGATTAAATGAAAAGGCGATTGATGGGAAATGGAAACAGTGTAAGAGAAGCTAAAAATGTAATCACAGAATTAAAACCCACCATTAATCCCTTGGTAAGATTAAAGGACAGAATTGGTGTTGAAAATATTAAACCAGTGCTGTAGAGGTCAAGGTTGAGAAATCTCATCAAAAATGCAGAGGAAAAGATAAAGAAATTAAAAAGGCAGGAGGAAGGTTTGTAGATACGGAGACCAGAGAACAAAGAAGCACCTAGCAGACACTCGGTGTTCCAGGGAGAAGCAATCATCCAACAGATAAGAGGAGATCACAAAAATCCTGCGTGTGCAGCCAGAAGGATCGATATGTGCTGGGCAAAAATCTCTGCGAAAGGACTCCTAGACTCCTGACAAAAATGTTTGAAGAACCAGAAATTTTAAAAATTCCACAGATACATATGCAGAATAAAAAGAAAATCTGTGGGGCTGGGGTTGTGGCTCAGTGGTAGACCACTCTCCTAGCACATGTGAGGCACTGGGTTTGATCCTCAGCACCACATACAAATTAATTAATTAATTAATTAAAAAAAAAAAGAGGGGCTAGGGATCTAGCTCAGTTGGTAGAGTGCTTGCCTCACAAGCACAAAGCCCTGGGTTCAATCCCAGCACCACAAAAAAAAAAAAAAAAAAAAAAAAGAAAGAAAGAAAAAACAAAAGAAAATCTGCTATCATTTGCAAGTGTCCCCCCAAAAGCATGTGTTGGAAACTGGATCCTCAGTGAAACCATGTGGGGAGGGGAGCCTTTGGGAGTGGTAAGGCCGTGAGCGCTCTGATGAATGTCAGTTGTAGAAAGGCTGGAGGCAGCGAGTTCTCTCTGTCTCTCTCTTCTGCAAAATTGTGTATTTCTTGCCCTTCCACCTCCCACCATGGAATGATGGTAAACAGGCCCTTGGCAATGTCTGCCCCTGGACCTTGGGCTGCCCAGCCTCCAGACTGTAAGAATGAAGTTCCTCTTCTTGATAAACAACCCAGTCTCAGATAGGTGTTCTGTTACAGCAGCACAAAATGGGCCAAGACACCGACCAAGGAAGAGAAGCCAGATTGGCTTCCAACTCCTGTCATCCTCATTTCTGATAAAAAGTGTCCTTAGTTTCTAGAAGAATGCAAAAAAAAAAAAAAAAAATGATGGTGACCTAATAATGTGATGTCCAACCAGGGTATGTACAGGGTTTGAAGGCTTGAGAAATATACCCTCAAGTACGCAAAGGCAGAAAACCTACCACACTGCAGCCTTTTATAATGAGGAACTCACAGAAGTATTCAAAGTTGTTAAGAAATGAGAAGAATTTAAGAACTGAGAGTTGGGAAGGTATGGTACCAGAGGACAGGGCACAAGTGCCTGTTACACAGAGAATATGCTAAAGAATTGTGAATGTGGTGTGAAGTTTGAAAAGTTAAAAATATTCCCAGAAAGGGGGAAGGAGGACTCAGAAAATGCTGATTGACTTTTGACTGATATTTAGGAAAAAATGTGGGTTAAAGAACACTCTTGTCCGGCATGGGGATACACACCTGGAATCCCAGCGACTCATGAGGCTGAGGCAGGAGAATGGCAAGCTCAAAGCCAGCCTCAGCAGCTTAGTGAGGACCTGAGCAACGTAGTGAGACCCTGTTTCATAGTAAGAAATAAATGGCTGGGGATGTGGCTCAGTAGTTAAGCATCCCTGGGTTCAACCTCTGGAAAAGAGAGAGAGAGAGAGAGAGACAGAGAGAGAGAGAAGAAAGACATTTTTATCAAACCATTATTAGCATCTAGTTCTCAGATCCTATTCACATTTCACCAAATGTCCCAATAATGTCCTTTATAACAAAAGGAATCAGTTCTAAGTCCCACTTTGCCTTTGGTGAGGAGTTTCTTGACTCCTCTGTCTCTCTCATTTCAGAACACTTCCTGAGTCTTTGATTGACTTTCATGACCTTGACATTTTGAGAATTACTGGCCAGTTGTTCTACCGAATATTCTTTCGCTTGAGCCTGACTGATGCTTCCTTACAATGAGATTCAGGGGAGGCCTTGCCATTTGGATCTTAGGTCCCGGTGGCTAGTTCGCCCCATTATTCATGTTGCTCATGTCGATCTCTCAATGGGTGGGGAGGGGGTGCTTGCCAAGCTTTTCCATTATAGTTTTATTCTCTTTCTTTTTTGTTTTGTGGGGAGACACTCATAGTGTGAAATTATCCCACACCTCAGTTAATGTTCATTTTATTCTTTTACTTATTTATGACAAATGGACTCCTGATTTCCTCTTTTATTCAATAAGTATGATTTGTTGCTATCACTACTCATGTGGGTGCCTAAAGGGTCTCAGATTTGCTGTTTGGTAGCCTCCTTATGCTGATTCCTTTTAACACACACCCATCATTCTTTGAGCGCTTCCTTGCCTTCTAGTATGATAATGTATTCAAGGTTTATTTTGTTGTTCCCCTTTCTAACCCCTGGAGTCAACAATTCTTCAGGGATCCTTTGTTCCTTTCAGGGGAGAATGGAATTTAGAAGCCAAGATCTGGCATGGTGTGGTAGTGTAAACCTGTGATCTTAGCTAGTCTGGAGGCTGAGGCAAGAGGATCAAGTTCAACTTGTTCAACCTCAATTTAGTGAGGCCTTGTCTCAAAATAAAAAGTGAAATGTCCGGGATGTGGCTCAGTTGTGCCTCTGGATTCAATCCCCAGTCCCAGCCCCCTAAAAGCCAAGGTCTAGACACTAGGTGTGCTCATTGCTATTGGGGTATCCCTGCTCCCCAGCCCTTTCAGTGGATATGTAAATGTACATGTATTCCCTAATATATCTATCTCCTAACATATACACATTTGCATCTCTATTTCTGCATTTAAATCCATATTTTAAAATCTATGAATTTGTACCAATAACTTCAATAGCACCAATACCCTTGATTCGTTCTAGTTTTCTTATTTTCGTTTTTGTAACTCTCTTTCCTGAAAGTGACAAATACAATTCCCATTGTCCTTTCTATATTTATTTATGGAATCAATCCCATTGGTAGCCAATCTCCAATTGCACCTTCTTCCCCATGAGGATGCCCTCCCCACCACACCATGCTGCCTGCCCCCATGGCTGCCTTCCTCATCCTGCTTAATTCTGGCACTGCATGCCGGGCATCCCCTGATGGACATTTCTGATGCCCCACACTGGTGGCAGGGCTCTACCCCTGCATGGATGGTCTCCCCACCACTCTGGCTTTGTGTTCCAGGCCCACAGCACCCTTGCCTGGATGCAGTTTGTGTTCCACCCAGACTCCAGCATCTGACTCTGGGCTCCCAAGACCCTCCTTCGATTCAGCAGACGCTGATCTTGGTTGGCCACAGCTGATGGCTTTTAGAGGAATAGAAAGGAAGAGGAAGAGTATGACAAGTTTAAGGGAGAGAAATCAAATATTCAACACAGGGAATAAGAAAGGAGAAATGTGCATAGAAGACACATACATTTTCTTAATGAGAAAAGAATGCATGCAGATGGGGAGAATGGTTAAAATGAATAAGAAAAATATAAATTGGTAAAATGTACCCAAAGAATAATAGATCTGAAGAAACAGAAAGTTATTAAAGATTGCATTCAGAAAAGGAAATGGGTTTTACAGATGGATTATTTTAAATCTTTGGGAAAGAGATAACTTTCTAGGAAACGTATGACACACTTTCAAGTGTATTTTTTTGGGGAGTAGCATAACTTCATACCAAAACCGGAGAATGAAATCCCAGAAAACTGCAATCCTATTTCACTTGTGACAGGAATTGAGTGGGACTTTTCCAATTACTCAGAATGAGTAATTGGGACCCACAGCACATCTAAAGAAAGCCACTGGATTAGTCAGGGTTCTCCAGAGAAACAGAAACCAACAGATATGTAGATGTAGAGATATTTATTTTAAGGACTTGACTCACAGGATTGTAAAGGTTTGGTAAATCCAAAATCCGCAGGGCTGACTGGGAGACTGAGACCCAGGAAAGAGTTACAGTTCAAATCCATAGGCAGTCAGCTGGCAGAATTCCCTCTTGTTCAACTGGGTGCAGTGGTGCTTGCCTGTAATCTCAGCCACTTGGGAGACTGAGGCAGGAAGATCACAAGTTCAAGCCCAGCCTGGGCAATGTAGAGAAACTGTCTCAAATAAAATAAAGTGGGCTTGGATGTAGTTCAGTGTTAGAGCACTTACCCAGCATGTGCAAGGCCCTGGGTTCAATCCCCAGTACTAGACCTGTCCCCACCCCCAAAAAAATCCCTCTTATTTAGGAGAGGTGAGTCTTTAATCTGTTCAGTCCTTCAACTGGTTTGATGAGGCTCACCCATGTTATAGAGGGTAATCTGCTTTCCTCAAAGTCCACAGCCTTAAATGCTAATCTCATCCAAAAAGCATCTTCACAGAAACATCCAGAATAATGTTTGGCCAAATATCTGAGGACCAACCTAGCCAGGTTGATCCATAAAATGAACTATCATGATTATTTTGTTAAAAAAACAAGAAGAATTAGGGGCTCAAGCACACCCTTTGGATTTATTATGAGCTGGCTGAACAGGCTCCTCTTCACCTTATCATTCCTACCACGCCCTGCTCCTGGCCAGAGGATGGGGAGAAAGAAAGCACTGGACAGAATTCCAAACCAAAACTAAGGAGAGGCTTCTCTCCATTCCTCCCCGACCTCTGGGTGAGGGGTCTCAGAGAATGCTCCCTAGTGGCAGGAACCTCTAGGTTTCCACCAAGGGGAGGGCTGAGCCCTCCTGGACCCTCTCGACTGTTGAAAACACCACCCCCTGTCCTGCCTCCCCTCCACTCCAGCCATGACCTTACTCTGACCTTGGCTCATGGGGAGTGGGGGAAGGGGGGCAGGATGAGGATGACCAGGGAGCTCACGTTGCTCAGCAAGCTCCCATCCCAAACAGGGGCACGGTAGAGAAAATCCCAGCTCTGGCAGTCTCTGATGCTCACTCTCAGCTCAGGGAAGCCGCTCTGGTCCAGGGGCTGCATGCAGTAGCAGCCAGAGCTGGGAGGACGCAGGGAGCATTAGAAATCCAGAGGAAGGCAGCGCATCAAAGGGTTCTTTCCTAAGAAAAGCCTTGTGCTGCCCCAAGGAGTCACTGGCAGGCTTTTTATTTTTCATAGAAATAGTCCTTCCTTGTCTCTCTTTGTTTGTCCTCAGACCGGAATGAAATAAGTTTTGCCCAGAGTGGAGAGAGCAGAAGCAGGAGTCCTGCAACCTGGATGGGGATGCCCGCAGGCCTGAGGATCACAGCTTTCATCAGGCCTTCCTCTCACTCTGAGGACTCGCCCAGGCTGCTGCCCCACCTCCCATCAGTGGGAACCTTCCCAGCTGGCCTGCTGCAGGATGGATCAGCCGGTCCGTGAATTCAAACGTCTCATTCCTACAGAGCTGCAGCATCGGGGCCTGTCGTGCTCAGTACTTTGCTTTCTTGCACATCCTGTAATTGGTTGGTAGAATCTCTGCATCTCTCTCTCTCTGTGCTCCCCACCCCGTCTTTCATTTCTATTTTTTGGTACTGGGATTGAACTCAAAGGCGTTTACCACTGAGCTACATCCTCAACCCTTTTTGTTTTTTATTTTGAGATTGGGTCTTACTAAGTTGCTTAGAGCCTTGTTAAGATGCTGAGGCTGACCTTGAACTTGCTATCCTCCTGTCTCTGCTTCCAAGTCCTTGGAATTACAGGCACCTGGCTCTCTTTAAAAGATAGCTCTATTGAGATGTAATTCGCATACCATACAATTCAACCATTTAAAGGGATATACAATCCAGTGGTTTTTAGTAAATTCAGATATGTGCAACCTATCGCCATAGTCAATTTTAGAACTTTCATCATTCCTCTAAAGGAAACCCTGTATTTTTTAGCTATTACCCTTCTGTCTTCCATACCTCCTTCTCCCAGCCCTAAGCAACCATGAATCTGCCTTCTACTGCTGTGGGGTTCCCCCACCTGGACTTTCTGTGAATGGAATCACATAGCATGTGATTGAGACTGCCTTCCTCTACTTGCCTGATGGTTCAAGGATCATCCACGGCGTAGAAAGGACCTGGAGTCCATTCCTTCTACACTTCTCTTGAGGCTGGTGAGCAGGGTAAGGGCTCCATGGAGCGGGAGAATCTCCAGAGATCCTCCCAAGTCCAGGCACCTGGTGAGGTTGTTCTGCACCCAGCCACAGCCTGGTTCGTTCCAGGTGGTTCGTCCACTTCCTCCTGAGGCCTGGTGGACTAGAGGCCAACTTCTCCCCTGAGCTCCTTGCCAGCCTGGTGCACATCGTCTCTGTGTGTGACTGACAGGCTTCTGACCACCGCCAACAGCCTTGGGTCCTTTCCCGAGGACAGCTGCTCTTTCCAGGTGTCCTGGGTGTCTTTCAGCTGACTGTAACTCCCGCTGGCCGTGGACAGAATGCAAAGGCACCAACAGATGCGCATTTCTCAAGCTCTCCTGGTTCCAAGCCCTTCTTGGCAGTTTGGGGAGGAAACATTCTTGGCACCCTTGGTCTCAGACACGGTGCTTCTGATGCTGTCACTAAAGTTTTAAACTGGTAATTCTGAACTTCAGAATAATTGAAAGTGACCAGAAAGCCGTGTGATTTACTTGGATGTCATTGTGGGGTGGGAAGTCTCAAGAGATTTAACAGGATTTCTTTGAAGGTAAATGACTGCACAAAAAAACTAAAACATTCTGTATTTATGTCCTGCTAAATTCAGTTCACTAAACTGGTTGTACATCTAAGAACACAGAGGTAGAAATTCCAAATACAATAGTAAGATATATATGATAGGGCACATTCGTGTGTCTTGGTTGGATCCTTTCTATTTTTTATTTTTATTTTTTAAATTTAGAGACAGGATCTTGCTAAGTTGCTTAGGGCCTCAAGAGGCTGGTGGTCTTGAACTGGAGATCCTTCTGCCTCAGCCTCCTAAGCCGCTGGGATTCCAGGTGTGTGCCATTGCCCCGGTCCTTAGTTGGATCCTTCAACCCTAAGGTTGAACCCTAACAGTCCTAAGGGACGATTATTATTCCTTTTCCTCTCTGATGATGTGTTTGGAGCAGGACATTAGATGCCATGTGTTTGGTCTAATGTTTTTCCATTTAGTGAAACAACAACAAAAACTGTGAAAGCCAGTAGCCAAGGAATTGCTAAAAGCACCAACAGGAAGTGGTTTGAATTTTCCCCTGGCCACTTAAATGAATTCGGTTTGTGGCAACTAATGATCCAGAGGTTCCATTTATGCTTTAGTAGATAATACACCTTAAAATCTGCAGCCATTTTAAAATTGGGTCAAAGAAACTTATTTAAAGCCATCAGAGTTGTCAAAAATAAACCCCACCAAAGCTCATTATTTCTACCCATACTAGGTCAGTCACTGAAAGGAAAATGAAGGGTAATGACTAAGATCGTCAACCCTGTCAAGCCATCTGGAAAGGTGCCAGTGCAGGGACCAAGCCCAGAGAAACCTGGAATATGATCTGTGTACAAAGAAAAGAGAACCACAGGCATGATTAAAATATGAGAACAGAGGGGGACATTTTCAATACTGGTCAAACATTATGAGAGTAAGACATTTTCAAATACCCCAGAGAAAGAAACCATAATTTTCTCATGTATTAATTATAAATTAGACACCGTCTATCAATCTTTGTTTCAATTCTTAATGAATGTTTTTATCTGAGTTCATTTTTATTAAATCTCCCTCGGGAGGAGGATGGTGGATTTACAGATATTTTACTCGGGCCCATTTATTATGGGCAATTTGCTATGGCCATAAATTTCGCGGTTGAATGACAATAATGAGGAAGGAGTAGGGTGAGGGTGGGTTGAGGCTGAGAAGCAGGACAGTATGAAAGGTGCCTTGCGCAGAAGACAGTCAATACTTTTTTTTCCTGGTGCTGGGGATCAAACCCAGGGCCTGGCACATGCTAGGAAAGAATTCTACCACTGAGCTACATCCCCAGCCATCTTTGTGCGTTGATCCAGCTCAAAAGGATGCATGGGTAAAAAGTATTGCATTAACATGTCCTTTGAATGAAAATAACCACATCAAAATAGACCGTGTCTCTTGGTTGCCTATCATCAGGCTCAAAGGATTTGGGTGGATGCGACACGCAGTTTCAGCTCTTCCTGAGCCCCGGAAGCCCACAGATTGGAATCCTGACTTGTGTGCCAATAGCTGCACCAAGCCTGGGAGCTAGTGAGTGCACCTTCAAGTCCCAGTGAAGTTTTACATTCTCATTCTCATCACAAGGGAGTGAGTCTGCTATAGTGACAAGAACGATTTTGTTATTTTTGGTGTGTGTGTGTGTGTGTGTGTGTGTGTATCTCCATGTATGTTGGTCATACATGGAGATAAACAAAACTTCCACAAAATCTTCAAAAGGCAGTTCACTAGTAGTGATGCAGGGAGGGCAGTGGATACAGGAAAGACCAGCGTCTTGCTGGGAATGTGATCCCAGAAGTGGGGAGCCTCTGCATCTGCGGTCCTTATTTTGGTGGTTGGGGAGGGTAGAAGTGGTCCAGTCTCCTCTCTTCCTTTGCAGCTGAGGCCTGCGTGTTCTCCTGCCCACAGGAGAGACTACATTTCCCACAAGTCCCTGGAGCTACTCATCCCAGCCCAGACTCCACACAGGAGAGAAATCAGCTCCTCTTTAATTCAGCCACTGTTGGTCTGCATTTCCGATGACATGTCTGGACCTCTACCTTGCCGATCCTGCAGGTACCGCCAGGGTCTGCTACAGTGTCCACTACAACTTCATCCTTGGGGCTGCGAGCATCCCACAACAATCCCACCCCATGTTTCTCCCCACTTCTCATGATAGACCCCACATTATCATGGGCTCTGGCCTAGAACGGCTTGTGGCTGTTGGTTGGATTAAAGAATGAATAAATAAATAAATCTGTGAGTGTGATTAGATAATGTATCAGAAAAGCCACAGAGTGAGAATGGCACCCCTCCTCCACTGGAACTTATTTTTAGGAAGTGGTGTTCGGCTGCTTGTCACAGGAGCCTAAATAACAGTGAATTAACCAAATAGTGACTCACTTTCCTCATGTGGTGAAGGTGTGTGGTAGGTGATTTCTGAATTAGGCTTGGGGTTCAGGGTAGTCAGTCCTGTTTCTGCCATTCATTGGCCTCTCCCTTGAGTTCACAAGATGGTGGCCAAATTCCAGGTGTCATGTCCAGGTTCCCGGGGGAGAGGATGGAGGAAATAGGAAAGTCAAGAAGGTGAAAGGGAGGGCTGGGGATATAGCTCAGTTGGTAGAGTGCTTGTCTTGGAAGCACAAGGCCTGGGTTCAAATTCCTGGCACCACAAAAAATAAAATAAAATAAAAACATAAAAATAAAGGTGAAAGGGAAAGTCAGTCCTTCCTAAAGGGCTCAGGTTGCTCCTGACATTGGCCAGGCGCAGGATAAGAGTAGAAAAGGAAGCCCAGGTACTGTGTATTTATATATTTAAAAGTTATAATTCAAGCCAGTAGACTATTAAATAACATATGTTCATCGTCCTGCCTTGTCAAACCTGTCCTCAAAATGACAAAGGCAAAAATGCATGTCAAGCTACAATTTTTATAGGACTAAAAACCATCAAAGTACCAAAGACAATTGAATTTAATGATGACTGAATACCTCTGTGTCTTCCGTTGATGAGCTGGCCAAGCCTGGGTAAGTAATAAACCCAAGGTGTACATAATTCATAGGTCTTTATGTATTTATTCCAGACAATTTATTTTTCTTTCTATCATCTCAGCAAAATTCAATTATGGTGTCATTACCAAGATTTTTGCAAATTGACACTAATGCTGTGTAGCAGGGTGGTCAAACCAGAGCCTGCAGTCAGGTTGTGAGTAAAGTTTTATTGAAACATGGCCATGCCCATTTGTTTCCATACCCTTGTCTGTTTCCACGTTACAGTGACTGGAATAGCTGTGACTGAAACTGCAGAGCCAGAAAGCCTGAAATAATTACCTCTGGCTCTTTAAGAAAAAGTTGACCTAAAGTTCCCTGACCTAAAGGATGAAAAACAAGATGTAATCATAATCAAAGTATACAGAATTTGAATATATTTTAGTCAAGAAGTGTAAGCTAAAGTGAACATAGAAATTGAACAATTTGCCGGGTGTGGTGGCGCACGCCTGTAATCCCAGCACTTGGGAGGCTGAGGCAGGAGGATCGTGAGTTCAAAGCCAGCTTCAGCAACTTAGTGAGGTGCTAAGGAACTCAATGAGACCCTGTCTCTAAATAAAATACAAAATAGG
>JAJEJO010000081.1:1228680-1249998 GCA_020662805.1 Glaucomys volans
AATTCCTCAACAAGACTCCTAAATAACATATGTCCAAGAAGTAAAAACAAGAGTCAATAAATGGCATGGTATCAAACTAAAAAGCTTACTCACAAAGGAAACAATCAAAAGCATGAAGAGAGAGCCTACAGAATGGGAGAAAATCTTTGCCACCTGCCCTTCAGATAGAGCATTAATCTCCAGGATAGATAAAGAACTCAAAAAACTTAACACCAAAAAATAATAATAACCCAGTCAATAAATGGGCAAAGGAACTGAACAGACACTTCACAGAAGAAGAAATAAGAATGGTCAAAAAATATATGAAAAAATGTTCAACATCTCTAGTAATTAGAGAAGTGCAAATTAAAACTACACAGACATTTCACCTCACTCCAGTCAGAACAGCAATTATCAAGAATACAAGTAATAATAAGTGTTGGCGAGGATATGGGGGGAAAAGGTACACTCATACATTGCTGGTGAGAATGTAAATTGGTGCAAAACCACTCTGGAAAGCAGTGTGGAGATTCCTCAGAAAACTTGGAATGGAACCACCATATGACCCAGTTATCCCACTTCTAGGCATATACCTGAAGGACTTAAAATCTGCATACTACAATGACACATCCACAATGTTTATAGCAGCTCAATTCACAATAGTCAAGCTATGGAACCAACCTAGATGCCCTTCAACAGATGAATGGATAAAGAAAATGTGGTATATATACACAAAGGAATATTACTCAGCCATAAAGAAAAATGAAATTATGGCATTTGTTAGTAAATGAATAGAACTGGAGATGAAGTGAAATAAGCCAATCCCAGAAAACCAAAGGCTGGATGTTCTCTCTGACATTCGGATGCTGGCTCACAGTGGGGGCGTGTGAGGGGAAGAATTGAAGTTTACTGGAGTAGACAAAGGGGAATAAAGGAAAGGGAGTGAGATGGGAATAGGAAAGACAGTAGAATGAATTGGACAGAACTTTCTTATGTTCTTATGAATACATGACCAGTGTAACTCCACATCAAGTACAACCACAGGAACGGGAAGTTATACTCCTTGTATGTATGATATGTCAAAATACATTCTACTGTCATGTATATATAAAAAGAACAAAAAAATGAGTTAAAAAAGCTAGATTTTATTTACTTTCTAAAAATTTAGTTAAATCAATCTTATTAAACATTTCTATGAAGTTAAAACTCGGCATTCGACCATTCAAAATCCATGTGGTCTCCAAGCTAAAGGACCTCACATCAGGCTTCATGCGTATTCTGCCTGGACCTACACATACTCTGATTTGAGAATCATCTGAATTGTGGACAACAGCGGCATGTTTTTCAGCTGCCACATGCAGTTGCTGCGAGCACCCTGTTATAAGTGAGGACCTCAGAACAACGAATCGGAACTTGGAGAGAAGCAAGCAGATTAATGTTTGGCCCTACCAGGAAAGTCCACTTTATTGTGTAAGAATACTCCATTCATGATATCTGCCAGCAAGGAATTAGCAAGGCACCTGGTGTTTTTCCATTACCTAAGCTCTTTCTACCATTTGAATCCCCACATCCATACTGCTTTCTGAGCAGAATCCTTCTTCATGTCTGTGGGTGCTGAAATGCTTAGTGTGTTTCAAGGACACAGGGCAAGGGACGTGGAGGTGTGTGTTTCCTGGGAGCCTAAATGGCATTAATAAGAAGAGATGTCTTAGCATGTGGGATTGCACTGTGTCCGTGTCTAGGACCTGATCCCACGTGATGGAGATGGAGGGCATCTTTGTTTTTGTTATGAAATATTTGTGTGTGTGTGTGTGTGTGTGTGTGTGTGTGTGTGTGTGTGTGAGAGAGAGAGAGAGAGAGAGAGAGAGAGAGAGACTGATTTGAGGTCCTCTGAGGCCCAAAGCAAAGTGTAAGGACAGACAGTACTAAAAGAACTTTCTAGGAAACCTCGTCAAGTGACTTCTGCTTGCCTCTCACAGCCATGACTATATCCTCTGGCTGCTACAACGGAGCACGGGAACATTGTCAACTTCTGGATCATCAGGGAGAAGAGGCAAAGACTACCAGGTTGGCTATGTGACGGGCATATGTGTACACAGGTGTCCACCCACACACGCCGAGCAGATGCATGTGTATACACACGTGTGCTTTTGCCTACCCAAGTACATGCATGTGAGTGCACACAACTAACACACCTATGTCAAATGTCATGAAGGGTGGGGGCCCACATGATTTAGCCCAAGAGTTTACAACTGGGGTTTGGGTATGTGTGCCGATGACTCCCCAGAGGTCACGTGCCAAAATTGTGTGTGTATATTTTTGTGGAAGTGAAGACTTGGTTTCCCCCAAATTCTCCAAGTCCTCAAATGTTGAGGATTGTCATAGGCAGACTAATGACTCCCCCCATGCTCATCTTCAGAACTAGCAGATGAGTATCTCATGGCAAAGGGGCACCCAGGTTGCAAAGGCAATGAAGGTTGCTAATCAGCTGACCTTGGGATGGAGCGAACACCCTAGGTTATCTGGGTGGCCCTGATGGAGTCCCAGGATCTTCATACCCTCATAAGTAAAAGAGGAGCATCAGATTGTTGAGATGTGATATAGACTTGCCTGGCCATTGCTGGCTTTGATGATGGAAGGGGCCACAAGCCAAGGAATGTGGGCAGCCTGGAGAAGATTGAAAATGCTCACAGATTCTGCCTTAGAGTCTCAACAAAGGAGCCAGCCTTGCCAACACCTTGATTTTAGCCTCTGAGATCCATTTTGGACTTCTGACTCCAGAACTATAGAATACAGAGTTTGTGGTGTTTCAAGTCACTGGAGTAATTTGTCACAGCCAAGGTGGGGTGAGGGGTGAGTTAACAAAGAGACAGTGTGGGCAGGGCTAGGAACTGGACCGCAGTGAGGAGACCTGTGGCCTAGCTGTGTCTCCATACTAACTTGCTGTAGGGCTTCAGGCAAATTATCACCCTCTCTGGGCTTCAGTTTCCCATCTTGAAAGAGAGAATTGTGTGAGAGTACTGTGATGCTCAGCGACTCCAAGGCAAAGGAAAAAATAATTAAAAGTGTCTTGGTTTATTAAGAGCCCTGAATGACAAAGGCAGAAGGAAACTTTGCCTTCCCACCCCACCTGGCTTCTCCGTCTGCTGCCAGATCTGCTGTCTGGGGACCAGAAGAACTGGAAGGAAGCCCAACTGAGCCAGTGATCCCTGAGGTGAGAAGCAAGTTGAGTAATTTGCTAGGATGTAAAATTAGATCCAAGGGTAGGGGCAAGGGAAGGGAAGACCCCTGGGGGAGCTCAGCAACTCTCCACCTCTGATGCCCTTGAGATACCACCTTAAGAGTTCCTTCTCTTCCTCCTTCCTCTTCTTCCTCCCCTCTTCCTCCTTGTTGTCGTCATCCTCCTCCTCCTCCTCCTCCTTCTTTTTCTCCTTCTCCTTCTTCTTTTTAAATGTGTGTGGCACTAGGGATTGAACCCAGGGGTGCTCTTTCATTTTTCTTTTGAGACAGGATCTCTCCAAGTTGCCCAGGTTGTCCTCAAACTTGCAATTCTCCTGCCTCAGCCTCCCAAGTCATTGGGATTACAGGTGAGCGCCATCATGCCCAGCTTTTGGTGGTAAGGTTTGTTTGCACTGGTAGAGTTATATAGACCTAGGAAATGGTCCAGTTCCCTCCAGGGGGTCTATGGGTGCTCACAGTACCACCCAGCCAAAGGGCCTGAACTTGGAGGCAGGAGACCTGGATCTACTAACCTGCCATGTCACTGCCTGTTTGGGTTGCTGGCAGAACCCATGGGTGAGGAGTCATGAATGCAAAGCACAGAAAAACTTGAGACTCAGCAGCCCTTTCTGAGAACTATTGTCCACCTCATCCTGGAGAGCCATAGCTCCAAATTCATCTTACTTTCAAGTATGAAAGGAGACTTCATAGAGCTCATACAACTCTGTCTGCCCTTGGGCCTGAACTTCATGTTCTTGCTCCTTGCTGCTCTTTATGTGCTCCATGGCTCTGAGTTCCATCCCTGGTACTGCAACAACAACAACAACAACAACAACATTTATTAAAAAGGAAGTAAGAAACTACACTGAGTATGCAGGAAAACTTTTGCATCTGAAACCACGGACCTGCATTTAGACCTGAGCTCCTGGTGGCCAAGGCAAAGAACAACCCCAATAACTGAGACTTCTTATTGACTGAAAGAAACAGATACACAAGCTACTCAGGAGGTGGAAGATGGAAGATCACACGTTTGAGGCTAACCTGGGCAATTTAATGAGACTCTGTCTCAAAATAAAATAAAAGGGCTGGGGACGTAAATCAGTGTTAGAGCACCCCTGGGTTCAATTCACCCAGAAGAAAAAAGGAAAGACAGATAAACATATAGAAGATAGGTAGATAGATGGAGTAATAATTCTGCACCCAACTAAGAGGCCTCATATAATAAAATGACAATGTCATCATTGTTAGTTTTTATGTCCTCTTGTGCACCTCCTTATAGACTTCCTCTTGCTGAGTAGCGAGTATGGCACAGATCTCAGTTCAGGGAGCAAAGATTGTACAACCCACACCTGCTTTTGCAGATTTATTCAGATCCAGGAATGATGCTGAGAGAATCAGGGGGAATAGCTGGGTCATCACCAGGTCTTCAAAGCTTCTTGGACCATGGGGGGTTGCTGTGTCGATGATAGAACATTAGCGTAAGGGAGCAGTCTCTTTAGTAATTAATCAAGCAGCAGTGAGAGCAAGTGCAGGGAGCCTGCATCGATTGTTCACACATCAAACAAAATGGCGCCCAGCAGTTAGCTATGGCGGTCTGGGAGAGGTTTGCCAAATTGGATTAGTGAACCAAATGTCTGTTCTAATGCCTGAGAGATGGACGAGACACTTATTAAATGATCCACAGGCAGGGATGTTTCGAGTACTTAATCAACTCTTCATTTCCCTCCTCCAGGGAACAAGGAAGCCTTGGTGCCACCCATGGTGAGAAATTACCAATCCCTGCAGGATCTCTCTCCACTGTTTTCACTGCAAAGTGTGCACGAATCATAGGAAAGGTCCAAGGAAGACAGGGTAAGAGATTCGGCCACAGGGCAGTGGAAGCTGCTTAGGTCTGGGGGCGGGAGAGCTGGGTGGGTACCAGTGCTGCCTCTCCCATCAGTTCACTGTGGGGACCTTCCCCCTCTCTGGGGCCCTCCAAGGCTCTCCCACTCAATGAGCTGAAAAGTTCTCTGACCTAACCAAAGGCAGCAGGCAAAGTGGCAATTCCCTCTCCCTTTCTGCTCACTCCTCTTGCCCATCCTTAATTAAGTTCACTTTTCCCCCCCGGAAGGGGAATCAAGAGACTGGGGGAGAGGGTGCCATGTTAGACTGTGCATCAAAGCCCATCACTCCTAATTTCATGGTAACTCTGACCACAGTTGAGCCAGGCTCTTGCCTGTGTATTCTGAGAAACTGAGGCCCACGTGTGGGCAGGCCTTTGCCCCAGATCCTCAGGAGATTTGTTGGGGAGGCAGGGTGGGTATTCTTTAGTGGGCTTCTTCCCCCCACCTCTTACCTTAGTTTCACCAGCTTCAGCCAGGAGACTCCTGCCACCAAGGACCCAGTCAGCAGGGACACTGGTGTAGTGGAGTCCAGGAGTTCCCACATGCCGACCAAGCGTGGGGCTCTGCGTGCCAAGCACTTCCTCCCAGCTGTGTTACCTATAATTAGGGGGGACCTGCCAGGTTCCTGGGAGATCCAGTTCACTTGCAGAAGGACTAGCCAGCTTTTCCATACCACTCCTTATTTAATATACACATCAAAGTCAGGGAGATGAAGTCCTTGGAACAAACCCACACAAACCAACTGAACAAAGGTGTGAAAATTTAGGGCCCCCCCCCCCCCCCGTGAGTCTCATCTGCCTATTATCCATCAAGGCTGAATCTAATCCCACTCTTATCACCATGCTTTGGTAGAACACTTCTTTCAAGCTGGCCACAGTTGTTTTTACCTTTGATGTTCCTGCTCACTGGGGGCCTTCTTGCTCGCTCAGATGATAAGGATCCTGGTGAGTCTTCTGCTTCCCAACCACTCTGACTCCATAAGGATGAGGAACAAAGCAGTCAAAATGGAGAATTGTGCCCCCTGGACTCCAGTTGCCCCCTGGGCTCCAGCTGCCCCCTGGACTCCAGCTGTCTCCTGGGCTCCAGCTGTCCCCTCCTGCCACACAGAAACATTGAAGCGAGGGTAAGTGAGCGCCTCAGTCAGCGGGGGCTGTTCCCTGTCCTTCCTGGTAGGAACCGTTTTCTTACCTGATTTATTTACTGCCCTGGCCCTTTCCTCATCTTTCTGATTAATAGTTTAGTTGGGGGTTCTGGGAAATTTACATCCAATGGTTACCATAGCAACCAGCTCTCTTGCACCGATCCCTTAGAAAATGCATTTGGGGCCCTCTGAAGGAGCTGGGATTTACAAGGATCTCGGCATACACCGGTGCAGAATGGGCAGGAAGATGTTCAGCTAATACCAGTAAGAATTATGAGCAGGATCTGAAATGTTCTCCTTACACTGTAAATTGAGAAGCACGGTTTTAGTGCCTTCCCTCCTTCCTTTTCTTTGTCTTCCTCTTCCTGGGCGACCCTGTCCAGCAACCTTCTCTCCTAGGTCTCCAGAAAGTGAGTTCCCCTCATGACAAAGATAGAACCACCAGGTGATAGTCATGGGAGATACATTTCCTTTCAGCAAAAGGAAGAATCTGTAGCAGGCAGAAGCAGCTGAAGATGCTGTTAGCAGCCTGGGGAGGTACTGATGTCCCCATCGCTGGAGGCGTGTGACAGGGGCCAGCCAGAGGCTCTAGAGAGGATTGTGCAGAGGACAGGGCTACGGGTGGCAGGTGCGGGAGCTCTGGGTGCCTTCCAGGCCTGGGGGGGGGGGTGGCGCTGAACAGAGCCCACTCTGAGAGCCACTCATACTTCCCCCAGCTAAGCAGAATGTTAGATCTGGGCATCTTACCCCCTGGGTCCCTGGGACAGCCATGTGTCCTCCTTAACTCAATGTCCAGCACCCTGCCTGGCCCACAAGTGAATGTCTGAATCCTGGGGGTTTATTAAGTATGCAGGCACAATTTACTTACCATTTATGTGTTCTTTTACTATGATAATAAAAACATACTTTTAAAAGCACAGTCAAATAACAATCCGAACTGGGAATGGAAAAGAAAATGATGTTGCTTGTAAAACTCCATCCCACATGCTAGAGTCATTCCCTGATTAGAGTTGAAGCATTAAAGTGTTTGTCTTCTATAAATCAGGAGGGAATGATGAGGAAGCCGTGTGGTCTAGGAGAAAGCTCGGCTGGGGCAGCCCCTTTCCCTCTCTGTGACTCCACTTTTCCTTCTGTGAAATGTGAGTATGGAGACCTCCAGGAATGACCAACTGGCCTTCACTCACAGGCTGACTCTGACTGATTAGCAGAGGCTCAGCTAAAGAGTGTGGTCATAGATTAGTTTGCCCTGGGCACAAGCGGGAAGGATCCAACGGGCATGAGGGGTAAAGTGCCAATACTCATCATCCTGGGATGAGGTCATCTCTGAGAGCCCTGAAGGTTCTAGGTGCCCAGACTTGATGATTCTGGGTCACCTCAGTCATGTCTGTCTTCAGTCTTGGCCCTTCTTTGCTCTCGAATCTGTAAAATGTTGAGGAAGCTGTGACTTTGTTACTTCCCAACCTCATTACATTTTCTAAGTACATGGGTCTGTCTGCAGAACCTCAGGGATTTCAAGGAGCAGAGAGATGTCCAGGTTGGTCTGGCAATGGTATAGATTTATGGAGAAGTGCAGGATGGAGGTTCCAAGGAGCACCTGGCCTGCAGCTGTTTGTCAGACAGCATGGGCAGACGTGGGGCTGTTGCAATCTCGTGAAATGAGGACCGTGGATGAGCCACTGCAAGGAGCCGGGCCGGGGTGGGGGCTGGGGTTATTCTGGGCACACAGCTGTGCTTCAGGGCTGAGATTCCTCTTTGGCAGCAAAAGGCTGTATTCCCCAAGAGTCAGAGACCTGGCGGGGCCTTCCTGAGTGAAACACCCTCTACTATTTCCTCCAGTCTCCCCTCCTTCCCCTGTGGCCCTAGTTACCTTGGCCTTTGTGCCATTTCTATTTGGAACACATGCTTTCTTAACCCCTTGCTTTTGCCAGTACTGTTCCAGGCACCTTCTCTGTGCTTTTCCACCCACAGACTCCTGTGCATGCTTCCAGAAGCAGCCTCTAAATGACGATGCCTTCCCAACCCCTGGACCAGGCAGAGACCTGTGTCCCTGGCCCCTTCTCTGTGCCTGCACTGCAATCCTGGCTGGCTCCTTGGTAAATCCCTACCCTGCTTGGCTCTGGGTAAGCCTGCACACAGAACATAGTCATTTTGTGATTGAGAATGAAGCTAGCTGGGTCTCTGCTAGAGAAGGAGATTCAGTTTCTATAACAACCCTCTCAGGAGAGCGCCTCTCAGCAGAGGGCTGCCTGAGGGTAGAGGACAGAGTCCTTGGTGCCATCTACATGTCTCTTGTGGGAGTAGGCTAGGGGCAGGGGTGGCCAGGAGGCCCTGCAGCTGGGCCTGGCCTCCTGAAAGGCCTCATATTAAATATTCCGACACTACCTCCAGGGGAAGCTGTACACTTCAATTCAGAGGTACGCTGATGGGGTCAAGTTCACCAAAGTAGCACTGGTAACCTTCTATTACTGAGCCACACCATGTCTAGTATACTTTACATTAATATACTTTAGAAATAAATGCTAAAATTATTTTGTGATTAGCAATTATATCACATTGCCTTTCTCACTGGTATTAAAAGTTATCATTTGATCAATGCAAAGGCTTAAAATATATTACAATTTTGGTAATTGTTTCTTCATAGTTTCATTTATTAGCATACAAAGCAACTCAAAAATTGAAGCCAGGCGCGGTGGCGCATGCCTGTAATCCCAGCACTTGGGAGGCTGAGGCAGGAGGATCACGAGTTCAAAGCCAGCCTCAGCAACTTAGCAAGGCCCTAAGCAACTCAGTGAGACCCTGTCTCTAAATCAAATACAAAATAGGGCTGGGGATGTGGTTCAGTGGTCGAGTGCCCCTGAGTTCAATCCCCAGTTCCAAAAAAAAAAAAAAAAATTGAAATGGCCCAGGTCTCTCTCAGCCTCTGAGACCTACCTCCCCATCAAAATGTATGTTTATATGAAATCTTATACAATAGCTGTATGACCTTGGGCAAGTTGCTTAAGTTGGGTCCCCAGCCTCAGTTTCCCCATCTATTCTTCTGCAAAATGGTGAGAATAACTCTGCCTTGCAGGGTTTCAGAGATGAAGGCTGAGGACCTAGCAACATTTCAGATACATGGGGGTTCCTGGTACACAGGTGGTGCCCAGTCATTAGTAGCTGTAATTATGGTTTAAACACCCAAGTCCCAGTGTTTTTCTGTTTTGATCCAGAAATTTCCTACATTAATTGTCTATTACTGTGGAACAAATCACTCAAAAACTCGATGACTTAAAATAAATGCTATTATTTCCTTTGAGATTCTGTGGGTCGGCTGTTTGGGAATGGACTTCCCCTGGCAGGTGCTCTGGGCCAGCCGGGGTTCCTCTTGCCGTCTGTGGGTGCTGTGGGTTGGCTGCAGGTTGGCTTTGCTGACCTTGGCTGAGCTGTCTCACATGTCCAGGGCTTGGGCTGTCACAACTTGGCTGACTCGTTCATTCTCATCCTCCAGCAGCATGGCTGGGCTTGTTCACACGGTAGAGACCAGGGTCCCAGGAATGCAAGTGGCAGGGCTTGGAACTAGCACAGTGTCACTAGCCAAAGCCAGTCACAGACTCATAGGGACGGGGAAACAGACTCCAACTTGGTGGGTAGTGCTACAGAGACATCTGCAAGGTAGTGTCCATATGGGGAGGGACTAACCATGGTCATTTCTGCAGACAAACTACAGCAATCCCCCCTTTGCAAAAACAAAACAGCACCTCGAATTTACCCCGAGTGCCCAGCCCAGCGAGGAACTGGAGAGGGATTCTCTTCTCCACTCCCTGCTTCAAGCCTATTTTTAGATCTAGTCTAATAAAATGAATTTCACACCTGGGTTGCTCACCCACTAACAAACACTTTGTTCTTATCGATGCTTGGGACAAATGCTAGGCAGCCTGGATTTTGAGTTCCGTTACCACCAAGCACAATAATTGTTAATTACTTGCTTTATTTGGTTCTGTTGCATTTGCCAATAGTCAATTACCTACGTTAGGTTTTCTGGTGATCAGTGGGGCTTATCCAATATTGCTGCTCAGGTCTGCTTTTTGTCTCAGAGATGTCTTTTGCAAGGAGTTAAAGAAAACTCTTGTTCACTAGTTTATTGAATATTAGCCTTTATCTGCTTATTTCAAAGCTCCTTATTCACCCCTGCAAGCTCTGATGTGCTCGGGCTGAGCTCTTGGAATCGAACTAAAGGCTAAAGATAAGCCCTGCCCTTGGCTGCTCTGGCTAAACCCTGGTACGTGCAACACGAGAGAAGCGTGGTTTGTGAGTTCCCAGGGTGTTCGTTCAGCTCCTGCTTGGGTCTCCAAAATGGTCTTTTCTAATCTGCCCTCTGCATTGCTACCAGATGCACTAAAAGCTTGGATCACATTGCTCACACTAGAACACAGGGGGGACCTGACTCTTTGTCACCTGACTTTGCGAGTGCCCTTGTTAGTTTCCCTTTCTTTCCTTGAATCTGAACTAGGCCATGTGACTTCCCTTGATCAAGAGAAGTGATGTTGAGCCCATTCTGAGCGCAGGCCCCAAGGCACCTGGCATGTTCCCTTTTGTGTTTTTGTGCCTCTGCCATTGCCATGGGAAAACACGCCCAGGTTGCCTGGTGGTCCCCTGAGGAGGAGAGAAAAGCCAAACCACCTCGGCAGAGTCCAGCCCAAGTCACCAATCCCAGCCTAGGTATGCTGTGTGCAGCCATAAGCGTTGATTGCTGTTTTAAGTCAGTGAGATCTGGGGGGCTTACTACCCAGCAGAAGCTAGTCCGGCATTCTACTAAAGCCCCACCGCTGGTCCCTGCAGCTTGAGACAGACAGTCCAGGCAAAGCCTTCCAGCACCTGAGCCCTGCTACTTCTCCTGCCCTGTCACCTCCACGGCTCCCTTTTCCCTTTACACTTTAACAAGGAACCTGAATAACTAACAGTTGTTCAAATGCATCTCAATGGCACACACTTCTATGACATCGCACCTAGTGTCCGCACCTGGAATGCAATTCTCTCCTTTTCTGTCTGGAAACTTCCAAATTCATCTGTTGAAACCCTAGTCAGGCACTGTCTCCCCAGGAGGTCTCACTGTGTTGTCCTTCCCCTCCTGGGAAAACCATTTCCACTCCTGCGATGTGTCTGGGCTCATCATATAAATATCTTGCTATCACATATGACCTTATATTATGATATGAGTTCTTTTTATTTTGTTCTTGTCCATATTTGCCACTGGAGGCCAAGGATAGCTTTAATTCCATGTCTTCTCAGCACTTAGAGCAACACCTAACTCCAATAACGCTTGGTGACTAAATGAGCTGTTAGGATCCCTCTAAGCTGGAGGATCTGGAACGGGGAGCATCCCAGTTGGACCTCCACTAAATGGCAGGCTTTGGACACACAGATAGAGGGAAAGGCAACCCACAGACAGGAACCGCATGGGTAAAGCTCAGAGGCAGTGTTTTACTTTGGCCCAGCTTTCTGGGACAGTAGTAAGGGTTATAGTGATATATAATAAAAGCCCCATAAGCATATGTAAAATGAATGAATATTATCTTTCTGAAAACTCACCCACCAGGGAGAGGTGCAGGGCAGTATCCCATCATAAAAGCAGATCACCCTGAATGGCTAGCTGCTGAGATGGCTGAGCAGGGTGAGGGTGGCCTGGACCCTCAGACCCCTGCTGCTGGCTATAGCTGCCTCCTCCAAACCATCTCTTCACTGGCTGCCCCCTCCAGAGAGTTACAGGCATGGGGGTCCAGCAGACAAGGGGTTAACTAGAGGCATGTCTTGGCAACCTTGGGTGGTAGGAAATGACCCTAGGTACTGCAGCTTGGCCCCATCTGGGAGGCAAATCCCTCTGCTTTCTGGCTGGAAAAAACTTGTCCCTGAAGCAACACTTGCAAAAACATTATTGGAACATGGAAGCAGAGATGCTAAGTGTCCATTCTCAGCCCCGACTGCCCAGAGAAGGGAAGGGCTTGCTGGGGTCTCTTTCTGCATGAGGTCTCTCCCTCACCAGCTGCCTCTGTAGTTATGAACTCTTTAAAACTATTTAGACATCTGCTTCATGATGGATTAGGTCTTTTAAACAGTAACTTTCCTCAATTATAAAACCAATATGCATTTCTGCTTTTTCTGTGCTGTGACCCTATGCCTCTCTGTATTAGCTACAGCAGGCTTTTAGCCCCTGGACCGATGGTTGTCTAGTTACTTTCTGTCACCCCTCCCCCCACCCACACACCCCAGTCATAGGATTGAAAGGACAGAGTGGCTTTAACAGTTTACCAAGGGATCCCCAAGGTTGGGTACTGGACCTGCCATAGATGAGAGTCAGAATAAATTTGTGAAGATTCATAATAGAGATGATACAATAATCCACTATCCCAACAACCAGAAGACCTGCTGCTAACATTTAGCCATTTTCCTTCCATGCTGTTTCCAGGCATGTATATATAATTTTGCATGAAGCTTTACTTCTTTATAGCATTTTATCCCATGTTGCTAAAATTCTTCACAAGCAACATTTTAAAATTTCTCATCTGTATTAGATAGCTTTCCCTCACTATAACAAAATGTTGGGGGAAATATAAAGAGAAAAGGTTTTACTTTGGCTCATGGTTGTAGAGGTTCTCCTCCAAGATTGGGCAGCTCATGCTGTGGGCCTTGGGCAAGGGTGACACACCATGGTAGGAGCACATGGCAGAGCAAACCTCTCACATCATGAGCCAGGAAGCAAAAAAGGAATGAGGACAGAGCAGGGTCCCACAATCCCCATTGGGGGCATGCCTCCAAAGAGCTAGACTTCCCATGATGCCCTTCTTCCTAAAGGTCCCACCACTTTCCAGTAGCACCATCCTGGGGACCAAGCCTTTAACACATGGACCTTTGGGGGACGCTTATCCAAACCACAGCACCATGATACAGAGGCATTACACTGATGCAGAAGTAAGAAATAGGTAGAAAGGAGACAAAGAAAGGAAAAGAAAGTAGGATTTTAATTCAGAAGTAACAATATGTTTTCAGGTCTGTCACTCCCTAAACCTGTCTGCTTTCCGGGTTTGTTACTTCCAAATTCCTGGGAAATCTGTGTCTACCTGTGCCCTGTTAATTAAATCCCCAATAAATCAATTAAGAGAGATACAATATCTTGAGGAACCCACAATTTAGGGGAGTTTCCAGCACTATCTATGGATCAGATTAATTAAGACCACATCAGCCTCAGGATCCAGAGATTGACCAGACCACCAGCACCTGTGTTGAGATGGCCAGACTGATGTCATTCCTGCAAGCATCCCTGTACCCACCCCTACCAAGTTTCCATTAAAAGAAGAGCTGGGAACCCTCCAAACGTGCCTCTCTCTTGAGATCACACTCACCCTGAGTCAAGGTCCCTTTGTTCTCTCCAGGATATCCTTGGATCCTTCCTGGGAGATGTCTCTTCTCCTGTGACCCTACCACTGGATACTGATGTTGTGTTCAATTTTTCATGATTCTCCCAGAATGAGCATCTGGATAGGGAAGGCCTCCTTTTGCATTGATTTGTGTTCACTTTCAAAGGATTTTATTAAGAGACACTTCCAGAAGGCGGTTAAAATATCTGAACATTCTAAAAAGTCCTTGGATATTTTGTTGGTGTGGTTGCTTAAAAAGGCTGGACCTGTGTCCCCTCTGTGGGCATCTGAGTGAGCAACAAGCTCAGGGGCGGCAATCTGATTGGGGGCCAGGCCCCCTCCCTGACATGTGAAAATGGGACTCCAGAAGGACTTTGCAGGTTTCTCTTCTGTGCCTTGGGGTGACAAGCACTTGCTGCCTACTTTTCAGGGCTGCAGTGTGGTTCAAATGAGGAGGGGAGGGACTTGGGAAAGGGCTTCAGGAGCTAAGAAACTGTTCTTGTTTTTATTTCCCTTTGAAGGGCACAGGGACCATGATCATTAAGACAAATAGCATCTTCCAGAGAAATGGCTGCTGCCGTTCTGTCTCCGCACTGTGGCCCTTTGGGAGACCAATAAAATTGCCTTTCTAGATTTTGGTATTCACTATCTTCTCACCAATGACCTGCTGAGCTGGGATGGGAGAGAAAGAGGGGGAGGAGGAGGGGAAACTCCAACCCAGAGTCATTGAGACTATGTTGAACTGGCACAAAACAAAGAGAAAGCTTGTTACTGGAACTTTCCAATGGTTCTGTGTGCTGCTGCCCCACCTACTCCCTGACCCTGGACAGGTCCCTTCTCATCCCCAAGCCTCAGTCTCCTCTACATAGTGAGGGGCTCACCAACTCAATCTGAAATCCATCTCAGTACCATCTGCTGGCTTGTCAGCTTCTCAAGGCCAGCCCTAGTCACCAGACCAGGTTGGGCCACCTACACCAGAATCTCCTGCAAAGACACTAGGTTATATCTATGTGAGGGTAAACTCAAATTCTGGGGTGGCAGAAGGGAAGGCTTTATCCCCTTCCATCTGCAACCCAAGTCTAGGACCCAAATCTGACTATGCCCAACATCACTTGAACACCTCTTGCCACCCTACCTTATCAGCTTCTCATTGCTGTGACCTAAATACCTGACAAGAACAACCTAAAGGAGAAAAAAAGTTACTTTGGCTCACAGTTTTAGAGGTTTAGTCAGTGGTCAGCTGAGTCTGTTGCTTTGGGTCTGAGGTGAGGCAGAACATCAGGGCAGAAGGGCATGGTAAAGGAGTACTGCTCACTTCATGGTGACCTGGAAGGAGAGGGAGAGGGAAAGAGTGAGAGAGAGGGGGGGGCGGGGGGGGGGGGGGAGAGAGAGAGAGAGAGAGAGAGAGATGGGGAGAGAAGGGGCCACGGGGACCACAGGGAAGATGCACCCTTCCAGGGCATGTCCCAGTGACCCACCTCTTCCAGCCACACCCCACCTGCCTATGGTTACCACCATCTTCATTCAAAAGAGGATGGACTGATTGTGTGACAGCGCTCACAATCCAATCATTTCCCCTCCAAACATTCCTGCAGGAACACAGGATCTTTTGGGAACACCTCACGTCCAAACCATAACATTCTTCCCCAGCTGCCCATGGGAAGGTAAAATCTCTTTAAAATGGTGCCTCAGGTTCTCTGCAATCTGGCTGTCATCAACTGTCTTGATAATAAGAGTATTTCTACATCCAGGTTGTTATAAGGACGAACTTAAATAAATGTACACTGAACACAGTGCTCCCCCAACACACAGTAAGTGCTCCATGAGAGGTGGCTGCTCTTAGCTGTTCCTCCCACTGTCACTTACTTTCTTCTTCCAGTGCATCCTGCCCTAGCATGTGGCTTCCTGCCCTTGTGTCTGAGTCTGCACAGCCTTTGCCCTGTCTGGAGTCATCCCAATTTTTACCTCCCACTTTGTGGCCATTTTGGGGTGTGATCTAGTTGAGTAGCATCACTCATCCTGGGAAGATGGTCATTTTGCTTCCTTTCCCCTAAATCCGTATGATGGAATTTGCTTATGTTGAACTTCTGGTCAGACTCCACTGTAGGGCAGACTCCTTTCTTAGTGAATAGAGTCCCTGATTCTGTGGGTCTCAGGCCAAGCCTGGGTTTGTCCCCCTGTGTACCCAGAGTGTCGTCAGCATGCTTATACACAGTTTCAGAAAGTGCATTTATTCAAAACATATCCATTTCTGGAACTTCTGTCAAGTGCCAGGCACTGCTCAGGGTGCTGCAGATAGGGTTCGACAGACGGACAGTCCCGGCTTTCTTAAAGCATGCATTCCAGCAGCAAAGACAGGAGAAAGGGCGATCGACAACCTTGTTAAATAGAATGTTGCTTCTGCCCATTTCTTCCCATGGCTAGAGGGATTTTCTCTGCATTGGGAGGGAATATTTGAAAGTGTTCAACTTAAAACTTGACCAAATATGGAAAGAACTGAAGAGGTGGACAGACATCCCGCAGGGGTAAGCCGTTAGTCATTCTGCAGAAGACCTGACCCTCGATATAGCAAGAGGTCTGTGATGGTTGCCTCCTGTGTCACCAGCCTTGGGACCTGTAGGACAGAGAAGGGAAAGATGGTTGGTGTCGAAGGAAAACAGGGTGGTTTGGAATATGAGCCCTACCATGAATGGCTCTAAGGCACTTTCCAAATTGCAAGCGCTGATTTGCAGTCGAGCTGTTTTTCACTTGGACAACTTTATATATTGTGCTCCAGGGTGAACAGCAACGGGGATGTATTTACTTAATGATGTGGGGAGGCCAGCCAGTGAATAAAATAATTACAAAGTGTGACAAGCACTTAATAAAGGACCTGAGATGAGGTTGAAGGGAAGAAGGGACCAGATTACCTTGGGCCTTAGACAGTGGACAGAGCTCTGGATTTTACTGTGAGGGCTTTAGAAAACCAGCGGAGAGTTGGAGTTTGATTTACTTTTAAAGAATATTATGGAATTTCCTTTAAAGAATGTCACTTCCATTGCCATGTGGAGTTAATTTTGACTTAATAGAATCGTATATTTCTGGAGAGCATCCCAAGACTTGGAGCTCTTGAAGCTCTCACTGCCTTTCCCTGTGCTGAATTTTCCCAATCTCAGTGCCCAAATTTCCCAAGGAGAAAAACATTATATTTCTGGTTTGGATTTGCATTAGAAAGAGACCTTAATTACTCTGATCTCTCATACCTCCGAGGAACTGATTTGAGCTTTTCAGATGCAAAGAGTGTTAATTGGCTAAGAGACCCAGCTGAGCTAAACCACTACCCGAGAGGGAAGAGGGTGGGACCAGGAGGTGGGAAGGGGGCTGGAGAAAGGAGGGGACGGCAGTGCTCCTGTTAAGTTTCCTGCGGATCTGAAGGGGAGCCTAAGAGAAATCGACACAGCAGGACTTTCCCCACCGCTTCCTAGGCAGGCCATGCTCCCTGGGCTCCTGGTTTCACCTCCCAGGCCGCAGAGGATGGCTGACAGCTAACCGAGTGTCCCTTCACCAGGAGAACAGGGTCTGTCTTCTGCAGCTCTATTTGCACAGCCCTAGGTGGGTGCCCAAGAAATGTGAAACGGAATGAGTAATAGAACAAATAGTAATAATAATGTTAATACTCTAGTAAAAGAAGCCATCATATTCTAGAGAAACTTTCCTGTGATTCTATGCTGTTTAGTTTCAGAGTTAGAAGACATTTACTCCTCCAGTTCCTGCCAGAGCAAATCTGCATGAATCACCACCGATGGTTATTTATTTATGGGATTATTTAATATTTACTTCCCCAGGAGGATAAGAACCCTTGTCTGCTTCATTCACTCTACCTGCAGTGTCTAGCCCTTTAAAGGTTCAATAAATACTTGTTGAATGAGTGAATGCTTGCATACTTCTGGTGATGGGGAGGTCACATTGGCGTTGTGCACCTTTTGCTGTTTGTTTTTCCCATTATTGAAGCTACAGTTATTTCCCTGGAGCCTCCATCTAGCCCTGGCTTTGGAACTCTCCCAACCACCAAGGCTGTAAGGCTCGAACTTGTAAATGCCTCCTCCTAACTTCTGGTCTCTGGGTATAGCACAGCCAATTCCTTCCTCATAGTGACACAGCATCCACTAACTGTCTTACCCTGGTCACCCCCTCCGGACACAGTTCAGACTGTTCCACTCCCTCTTACAGTGAAGATCTCATAACTATGTAAAGATGGGACTCTGACTTCCCATGTTCTGGGAATTACATTTCTATGAATGCAGTAATGCTTTAAATGCTTTTGCCTCTACCCTGTTTCAATCAACAGATAAGGTATCTAGTAAGGAAGGTGGGTTCATTGAGGCCTCTTCTTTTCTATAGGTCTAGAAAATGTTAATGGTTATTACGGGCATTAACTGTAAAACTTTTCCAAATTTTTTTTGTTACATTTGACACTTTTCATAATAAAATGTTGAAAACAGAAAAAAAAGAAACAAGTAATTAAAATGGAATACTAATAAAATAACCCCAAAAAGGAAAAAAGGGGAACAGAGAAAAAGAAACCAGGTAGGACAAATAGAAAGTAAATTTTTAAAAAGTGGCTGTCATAAGTGGGGATCATATAAAATAATATTAATGCAAATGAACTAACCCTTTCAATAAAGGACAGAAATTCTTAGATTGGTTAAAAGAACAGGAGCTATGGCTCTGGAGGCTGAGGCAAGAGAATTGCAAGTTCAAAGCCAGCTTTAGCAACTTAGCAAGGCCCTGAGCAACTTAGCCAGACCCCATCTCTAAAAAAAAAATAAAAAGGGCTGGGGATGTGGCTCAGTGGTTAAAACCTCTGGGTTCAATCCCTGGTATTAAAAAAAAAAAAATAACAGCTAATTATCTGTTGTCTGCAAGACATACTTTAAACACAAAGACACAGAAAGGTTGAAAGCAAAAGGATAGAGATATATTGTGCAAAAGCACTAACCATGAGGGCTGGAGTGGCTATATGAAAATCAGATAACACAGACTCCAAGACAAGAGGTATTATCAGAGGTACGGAAGGGTACTTTATACTGAAAAGTGGGCCTAATTCATCAGGAGGACAGAACAATGATAACAGCAAATGTGTATAATAAGAGAACTTCAAAATACATGAAGCAGGAACTCACAAAAATAAGTGGAAAAATAGACAAATCTATAACCATAGTTTTTACACTGTTAATTATTAGAACAAAAGGAGTAAGGATATTAAAGATCTGAACAACATTATCAAGTACTTTGACACCAACGACTGTAGAATATTTATTTTGGTCAAGTACCCATGAATGGTCACTGGAATAGACCATGTGCTAGGCCATAAATAAATGTCAGTAAGTTTTAAAAGAAAAATCTTACAGGATATTTACTCTGCTATTCATAATCATGAATATAAAGTTACAGAGCTAAGAAGTTTCCTGGGCATGGTGACACATAAGTGCAATCCCAGCAACTCAGGAGATTGAGGCAGGAGGATCATAAGTTCAAGGCCAGCCTGGGCAACTTAGAGAGACCCTGTCTCAAGAAAAACAATAAAAAGGACTGAGGATGTAGCTTAGAGGTAGAGCACCTCTGGGTTCAATCCCCAGTTCTCCTCCCTACAAAGAATAAAAACAACAACAACAAAAGAAAAAACCCTCAATGAACCCCAAGAACAAGAAACATAAAGAAGATGACATCAAGGCATATCTAATTGCTCAACTGTAAAGAAAAACTTAAAAAGCAGCAAGAGAAAAGATAGTTTGTACAAAGAAACAAAGATGAGGATAACAGCAGATTTCTCATCAGAAACAGTGCAAGTGAGGAGACAGTGGAGCAATATCTTCGATGCACTAAAGGATAAAAGAGCCTGTCAGTCTTGAATGTTGAATGTTACAGCAATCAAAAATATCATTAAAAAAAAGGGACAAGGACTGGGGATATAGCTCACTGGTAGAATGTTTGCCTAGCATGCCCAGGGTTAATTTCCAGTACCAAAAACACCCAAAAAGGACGAACAAAAACAAGAATAAAGTAAAGACTTTCAGACATATAAAAACTGAGGAAATTCAAAATTAACACACTCACACTAAAAGTAATGCTAAAGAAATCTGACCAGACAGAAGAAAAATACCAGATGACATTATTATGAATCTACAGAAAGTAATGAAGTACTAGAAATGATAACTGCATGGTAAATATGTAAGATTTTTCCATGTTATTTAAAATTCTCTTAAAGATAACTTATTAGCTAGACGTGGGGGCGCACACCTGTAATCCCAGCACTTGGGAGGCTGAGGCAGGAGGATCTCGAATTCAAAGCCAGTCTCAGCAACTTAGTGAGGCCCTAAGCAACTCAGTGAGACCCTGTCACAAAAAAAAGAGATAATTTACTATTAACATGAAAATAATTAAAGCATGATGTGGATGTAAGCATGTGCAAAAGTGCAATAAGTTGCTCAAATATTAGGAGTGGGGAAATACACCATTGTAAGGTTCTTATTCTATATGTGAAACAATGAAGTAGTATAATATTTGAAGACAGACTGTGATCAATTAACGATGTATTCTATAAACCCCAAAGCAACTACTAAAACCCAAAGCAACTACTAAAACAATGAAACGGAGAATTATAAATCAACAAGGTGATAAATGGAGTCATCCACATTTAGTTAATCAAAGGAAGGCAGGTAAAGGAAAGGGAAACAAATAGCTAGATGATCTGACCATAAATCTCACCATATCAACATATACATTAAATGTAAAAGGTCAAAATGCTCCAATTAAAAGGCAGACTGCCAGAATGCATAAAAGAGCAAGTGTAAGCGCAAAAGGATGGGAAGCAGACCTCCACCGATTCAAAAAAGCCTTTATTCCTTTGTGGATTTGGACGTCCCATTTTCCACCGGATGGGGAAGGTAGCCCCCAGTTACAGAGGGGATTTTGGTTTTATAGGGTATAATGATGTGATCATTGGAAGCTGTGTATGTGCAGTTTTGACCATCAGGGGCTGGTTGTACAGGTTAAAACTTTAACTTAGGAGGGTGGTTGTAAAAAGGTTGAAACTCATTTTTCTTATTCTGGGATCCATTGTTTCCCAGAGTGTCAGTATTTGCTGTGTCTCCGTTTAGGGCTAATTTGCGATGGGGAAAGGTCTAAGTTTAGGGCCCACGTTATTAGGAAAGGGTGCGCTGGGAGAGGTTTAATGTTTGGCCAATTTCCTCTCCCTCCTCCCAAGCCACACTGTCCCTTTGTTTTCTTGGGGAGCTGTCTTTTAGGAATATTATTTTCCATAACCCTTCAGCAAGCACCAGTGTTTTCCCAGCAATGCTGAAAAAGAAATGCACTTTATTTTATTTATTTATTTATTTATTTATTTATCTTAATTTATTTTGATTCATTGTGCACAAATGAATATGACTGTTGTTTCTCTGGATGTGCACAAAGTAGAGACACACCATTTGCGTAATCATACATGTACACAGGGTAGTGATGTTTGTCTCCTTCTGTTATTTTTCCCTCCCCCCCAACATGTCCCCACCCCTCTTTTTCCTCTATGCAATCCATCCTTCCTCCATTTTTGTCTTCCTCCCACCCCACTTTATGTATCATCATCCACTTACTAGAGAGGTCATTTGGCCTTTGTTTTTTTGGGATTGGCTTATCTCACTTAGCATGATATTCTCCAACTCCATCC
>JAJEJO010000081.1:1254998-1290722 GCA_020662805.1 Glaucomys volans
AAATAAATAAATAAATAAATAAACAAATTTATTAAATTAAATATAAATTAAATAAAGCATATTCAGAAGAAAAGAATATTTTCAGAGATAAAGGTCACTTCCTGTTGATAACAGGGTCAATTAATCATGATAACATAATCCTAAATATTAATGTACTTAATCAATCTTTCTTGAAAATACATGAAGCAAAAACTGACAACCGGAAATCAGAAACAGAAAACTCTATAACCGCTTTGGAGGTTTCAATATTGCCCTCTCAAAAACTGATGGAATGAGTTTCTACTCATGAGTGTCAGTGGGAACACAGAAGACCCGAAAGACACTGTCCAGCAACTTGACCCAAATGACATTTTTAGAACACTTCTCCCAACTAAAGCAAAATGCACATTCTCTTCAACTGCATGAGGCACATCTATCAAAATGGACCATGTTCTGGGCCATAAAACAAGTCTTCATACATTTAAAACAATCTTCTTCTTACTAAGTATCTTCTTGAATTGCAATGGAATTAAATTATAATCAACAACAGCAAAATCTCTATAAAATCCTTACGTGTTTGGAAACTCAGTAACACACTACTAAGTAATGTGCAAGATAAAAAATGAGATTAGAATACATTTTGAAGAGAAGAAAATGAAAATAAGATGTCAAAAATCTGTGGGATGCCACTAAGGCAGTGCTCATGGGGAAATGCATGGCACAACATAACTATTAGAAAAAACAAAAGGTCTCAATCAATGGACTCAACTCTCACCCAGAAACTAAAAGTGAAAAGCAAGTGGAATGCAAATAAGTTGAATAGAGGGAATAAAGAGCAAAGTAAAAATCCATAAAATGGAACATAGAAAAATAGAATAGATAAAACTAAAAACTGGTTCTTTGATAAGATCAGTAAGAATGATAAACCTCTTGTCAGACTGCTCAGGAAAAAGAGAGAAAATGTGAATTTCCAGTATCAGGAATAAGAGGTGACATCACTGCAGATTCTCCAGATAACAAAAGGTTAATATGGGAATATCATGAACTTTCTGGCAATAAAATCAACAACTTAGATGAACAAAACATATTCCCTGAAGGACACAGATAACCAGAATGTACTCAAGGAGAAATAGTCCACCTGAATAACCCTTACTAATGAAAGGGATTTATAAGTTATAAAAACTTTTCCCTCCCTGATAAACTCTCTAAAGTATTTCAGAAAAACAGTACTAATTCAACACAAATTTCTCCCAGAAGTTTCAATGTTGATAAAAGTCCAACAACTCCATAATCAATTTTCTGAATGCAGATTGAATCCAACAAGAGATTAAAAGAGTGATACATCATGATCAAGAGGGATTTTCCCCGGAAATGCAATTCATCTTCTCATGTCCCCAGAGCACACAGCAGGTCCCACATGGTGGCCAACACTCTAGTGGTCACTGTCTGATCCCTTCTTCTCCTAGACGGTGACTTCCCTGTGGCCAGACTGTGCCACAGTGTGTGGGAGGTGCCAGACTCTACCCCAGGTACTGCAGGAAGGGAACCCACCTGGGAGGCAAGGATGCAGAGGGGGCTCAGGTGGAGTGGGGGAATCCGAGGGGAGCAGGGGAGGCGGTGCTAAGCTGAGGGGAGTCTGGAAGGCACCCAGAGGAAGAGGAGAGGGTGGGATGCCGTGGGGGCGGGGGTTTACCTGTGGCAGCAGCCACTGGGTGGAGGGCGCTGATGCTGGAGCACAGTGGGACTTCAGGGTGGGCTAGGGCACCAGCAGCATTGTCAACTTGTCTCTGTTCACCTGGGACTGTCCTCTTTCCAAATTGGAAGTCTGAAAATCTGGGAGCCGCTCAGGGCAGACAAACCCTGATGGTTAAACGCCTTGCTGAGCCAAGTGACAAAAACACTGGATGTGAGCGGGCTGAAGGACTGGTCCCCATGACCAGTGCCAGGGTCCAGCTGGGGAAGGTGCAGGGATGACAGGGTGGCCTGGGTGCTCAGGAACTAGAGTGGCCGGCTGGGAGGGAGGTTGGGGACCTAGTAGTGCTACTCACCTGTCTCCCAGGTGCCTGAACAGCACCTGGACTGCAACCATTATTTTTTTCCAAAGCCACATAGCTCTGCATTAACTTAATAGTCTTTAAAATCAGTTTCTTAATACACACACTCTAAAAGGAAACAATTTTCATCCTAAATGGACAAACAGAGAAACCACATACCATCACCAAGCTGGAACTGGATTCTGACCGGATCTGCTGCCTGACACTGGGTCGGGGCCACTCCTCATCTATTACCCTGGGAGATGGTGTGCTGGTACCTAGCTCAGCTCAGTTCCTGTCCTTCAGCTGCTCAGAAGGGTGGGACTTGAAAGGGACACAGAATTGCTGTGTTACTAAATTCTGTGTTCCTTTCCCACCTAAGTCATCTTGTCCCTCACTTTGGGAAATGTCGTGATGAAATGAATCAGACTGTGGATTTTCTTAGTGCTTTTTCTTTTTGTTTATCTGGTATTTGACATTGAACCGGAGTCTCTCTACCAGTGAGCCACACTCTCAGCCCTTTTGAAATTTTATTCCTTTTTAAATTTTGAGATAGTCTAAGTTGCTGAGTTCGGCCTCCAACTTGCAATCCTCGTGCTCCAGACTCCTGATAGCTGAGATTACAGAGGTTTACCACCAGGCCTGGCTTCTCTTACTATTCTTAAGAGTCAGTAACAGTAACTGGGTGCAGCAGCACATACCTGTTATCCCAGCTACTCCGGAGTGCGAGGCAGGAGGATCATGAGTTGAAAGCCAGGCTCAGCAACTCAGTGAGATGGTAAGTAATTTAGACCCTATCTCAAAATAAAACATAAAAAGGCCTGGGGAACGTGCCTTAGTGGTTAAGAGCCCCTGGGTTCATTCCTTGGAGCCAAAAAAAAAAAAAAAAAAAGCCAGTAACAGTTCTGTATTTCAATTTTTTTTTTTTTTTTTTTTTTTGGTTGGGGGGAATGAACCCAGGGGCACTTAACCACTGAGTCACATGACCAGCCCTTTTTATGTTCTAGTTTGAGATAAGGTCTCCATAAATTGCTTAGGGTCTCATTGAATTGCTGGGGCTGGCTTTGAACTTGGAATCCTCCTGCCTCAGCCTCCTGAGCTGCTGGGATTACAGGTATGCGCCACTGAGCATGGTTTATTTCAATACTTAGATGTCATTTGGGTGGCATTTTTCTGAGTGGTCATGTGTAGGATCAGAGAATGTGATCAGCTAAGAGCTGAGCTGATCTGGTTTCCCACTCTGTCTTCTTCCTTTATTCTCCTCTTTTCTTTCTTTCTTTTCTTTTTTTGGAACCAGGGATTGAACCCAGGGGCACTTACCAATGAACCACATCCTTAGCCCTTTATTTATTTATTTAATTAATTTTGACACAGGATTTTGCTAAATTGCTGATGCTGGTTTTGAACTTGTGATCCTCCTGCCTCGGCCTCCTGAGCAGCTGGGATTACAGATGCACATTCCTGTGCCTGACTTAATTTAATTTTAAAAAGAGAGGTAGAAACCTAAGAGGGCAGGGACTCTGGGGCCACTGGGCCAGACATGGTACTTCCCCCTCGCCCACCCCCAGTTTGGCTATCACACCTGGTTGCCTGCTCTTCCTCCTCTTTCCCCACTTTGCCTTCGGAGACAATTTTGCTTCTTGATTTCTGACTTTTTGTCAGCTGTGATTAATGAGGAAGTCTCCCGCATACACGATTTTCAGCTGTACCCAGTTTACGACAAACAGATTAGACCATTTAAGTCAGAATAATGCTATTTAGCAAAGCCGGATTTAGAGCTGGCAGAAATTAAGGAGATTAATTTAAAGGCAAAAAGAGAGTGACAATCATAGATCAACACCTGAAAAAAATCTCACTGCCTGTACACATCCCTAATTGAGAAGTATGTGGAAGATTCCATCCGTGAAATTCAATTATCATGCAAGCCAGAGGAAGCAGCTTCCCTGGGGAAGAAACCAGGCAGCCGAAATCAAAAGGGCCCCACCTGTCTGTTTTCGTGTAAAAATAGTGGGAAAGCCTGCCCGGGGGAGGGTGAAATATGGACAGTGTGCATCAACCTAATGAAAATTTCCAGGGGTCCCTTCCTGAAATGGGATTGCCTTCCCAGCACCTCCATCACAGGTCAGCCCAGGAAAACCTTCGAGGTTCCATAAAGCTGCAGGATACTGAGGGCAGAGTGCACCTGCACCCTGTTCCTGACATCCCTTCCCCCAGCTTCAAGGCGGGTAGGACTGGATGAGTTGCAGACAAAAGCTCTTGAGACCCTGCGCCCCTTCCACTGATTAGGGGCTTCTTAATCCTGGCAATCAGCAGTTTTGGAGACAAAACTGTAATGATTGCAAATGAGCCAATGGTAATTGACCCGCCTTTTAGCTACAGGGAGGGATGGGGGATTCGGGATGAAGGGTGGGGCGTGGGGGTTCTTCAGCAACCAGCTTTTGTCTCCCAGGTTCCGCTGAGATTCACTCTGCAACCCCTGATCTGGAGAGCTGGAAGGAGTCCCTCTTTGGTTAACTGCCTTTGCGGTCATGGTGAATAAAGGCTTATTCCCTTCTGGGGCTTACAGCTTTATAATTTGTAAAGTGCTTTCACATCCATCAACTCAAAAGAATTCGACTTAGAAAAAACCCCGAGATAATGTTTCCCATTATACAGAAGAAGAGGCTGAGGTTAAGCGATTGATCGGCCTCATCTCTTTGAAAGATCGTTGCTGGATTCTGATTTAATGTGTATTTGGCGCCGCGCTGGTCCATTTGGAGAAAGGCACAGCTTGTCTTTCAGGAAGTGTATTCTGGGTGGGGAGGATTAAACACAGACTAATGTGACGGTCATTGAGGGTCAAGTGGGTGAGGGTCAGTGGAGATGGGTGCTCAGGGAGAGGTCAGAGAAGGAAGAGACCATGAGATGAAGAGAGATTCTGAAGACTGGGGTTAAGTCTGTCTTGGCTACCGTAGCAGCTCAAGTGCTTGGCCAAAAGCAGGTTTCAAAAATGTCTGTGGGATATATGAATGAATGAATGTTGATGCCCCTTGAGAAAGGACTTGAAGGGTGTAAAGAATTCAGAGATTTGGTGGAGAGTCAGTAAGTTGTCTGTCATTGACCAGGAGACTAGGGCATGCAAACTGGAGGATCTCCAAACAGGCAGTAACACTGCGTTTGCCTGGCTGAGAACAGACAGGCTCTGGCTGATGTTAACTACGTGGTTTTGCTAATCTATTGAAGTCCAACAAATCTCTGCTGCATTGTCTCCTGCAGGGTGACAGTCAGGCCTCTCCTTCACACCCAGCCCCCTCTGTCAACGTCACTGGGAGCATTGCTTCGCAGACCATCTGTGCCTCTTCAAGTGGCTTTGAGGTTTCAAATTAGTTTCTCTCTCTGAGAATGATTTTGAATTCTGCTGGCTAGGCCCAGATCTGGGCAGGACTAAAGGGAGAGGAGAAAAGCTCAGTGGGATGGGAGAAGATCTGTGTCTAATTGGAGTCTTGTGTGATTTTCAGTGTACAGTAAAAATCCATGACAGCAGCTCTTTATGTTAACTGTGTATTCTGAGTATTTTGAATCTGTAAGGAACACTGCATGGCCGGGTCTGGAAGGGAGGGCTGAGTGTCAGGGCAGACTCTTTGGTACTACCCCCCCACACCAGCCACACACACACACCATGGCCTTTGCTGCACCAGAGAGGCGAGATGTCAAGTCCTGTCTTCCCATTTGTGGTCTGAGACAAGTGGGCCTGACAGGCTCAGGGTCAAGGTGAAGGGCAATGACTTTATGAAAGCAGTGAAGAAAGTCTGCCTGTCCCTAACTATAGGGTTCTCATTTCCCACCTCCCACCTCTCACCTGGGAATAGCAGTGGATGTGTAAGCCCTAATCAGGAGGG
The DNA here is from genome assembly GCA_020662805.1 of Glaucomys volans. Classification (NCBI taxonomy): domain Eukaryota; kingdom Metazoa; phylum Chordata; class Mammalia; order Rodentia; family Sciuridae; genus Glaucomys; species Glaucomys volans. The sequence goes on from JAJEJO010000081.1 coordinate 1,260,889, forward strand.
GTGTGCTGGAAAAATCCAATGGTCACAGTGCAGGGTTAGCTGGTTCTTCTCCATTTGTCATCTCTTACAGAGCTGTGTCTGCCCTGCTCTGTGCCTCAGGGGCTGACCCGTGTGGATGGTGCCATCTGGGCTTCTTTGCTATTGGACATTGGGTTAGGTTCAGCCCAGGGAAGCAGCACGGGAGATCAGAGGGCAGAGGAGGGAGAAGTCAGGATGTTTCTTCCAGTTCCCTTTGCTTTGGGAGGATGCCTCTAGCATTTCTTCCCTTGGCCCCTTCAGGCCTGGGGTGGTCAAAGACTCCCTCTGTTCCTAGCATCTGGTGCTCAACATCCTGCTTCACTCCAGAAGGGGTCCTTCCTTAAAGTCTTCCATGAATGGAGTTATATTTCCTGTCTAATAGGACCTGGAGATCGGGGTTCCTGCCTGCTTATCTCTAGACTCCCCTGGTCTGATTCCAAGTCTGGTTTCTGAAACATTAATAAGTAGATACAGAAGACCTCATTGCTCCAGGAACCCACAGGGTTTAAGGGAATCCTTGCCCACCTGTTTATCTCTCATCTCTGCTGCTGGGACTACCCTCTTCCTGGCTCCTCTGTAACAGGGGTCTGGGCACACCAGGACCTTGTAACACTCCCACCTCCAGGATCTTGTGGCATAGGCCTCAACTGCTGCTTCAGATGTGCAGCACCTATTTCATCTCCAGGAGCCCAGTCCTGTGGTCTCTAGAAATGGCAAGAGTACCAAGTGGCTCTCCAGGGCAGGTGGAAAAAACCAGCCAGGGAGGACAAAGACCTTACCCTCATTCCAGCTCAGCACGTCCAAGTGGAATCTGGTTTTATGGGAGAAGGAACAGCTGACTTTTAGGGTTGGGTAGAACTGGGGTTGAATTCTGGATTCTCCTCTTCCGCATTGGGTTACCTTAGGCAAGTCACTTTATCTCACTGATTCTTTCCTTGTCTGTAACATAGGGGCATTAGGAGTTTCCTAGGTCCAAGACTGCAGCAAAGATTGCACACTTGGTGGACAGGAAGGGTTGGAACCTGGGGCTGGTCCTGCATCTGCTCCTCCTCCCTTCCATCTCTTAGAGTAGGATGCTCCTGGAGAACCCAGCTGCCCCATCTCCACCTTTCTCTCTCCTACAAAATGGCTTTCATAATATTGTCTTCCAGCCTTTAATAAGATTGATTCAAACCTCTATTTCCATTCTGAGAAGAAGCCACGATGCCCTAAGATTCCTATATATTAGTAGAGGACTTCTCCTATGGTCGCCTTTGGCTCTGAGTAAGCTGCATTCCTGGACCATCTTTTCATCTCCTGGGGGTTGTTTCTTTCCTACACTGTTAATGAGATAGAAAATGCAGCCCTTTTCACTATTTTTTCACATAAGCAGACTTCCCCACATAAAGTAAAGCTTGCACTTCACCATGGCAGGCTCAAGGCTTCTGGTCCCCATTCTTCTCCCTTTCTCACCTGCTGTCCTGGATGCCCTGGGGAATTTCAAATTCTCACCATTCTGCTAGCTCTGAAGCCTGGTCGAGTCCTGTTCCTTAATTCAGCTTCAAGCCGCCCTAGAGAATAATTGGATCTTTCATCTCCTGGAGGCTCTCAGCTTTGAGCCCAGCAGTGACTGTCAACAATGCTGTTTCTCTTGAGGACATGGCCAGGGTAGAGCACGGTGAAGTAAGACTCCTGCCTGACTCCCTCCCTCCCTGCTCTGCCTCTCCAGGTCGACAGAGGGGGACTGAGAGTTGCCTTCTCCAAAGCCAGCCCTGGGTTCTAGTCCCAGCCTTGTGAATGGCTGCCCGTAGCTGCTCTGTAGCGCCACCACTGGTAGCAGAAGGCATGGGACCCAGCCCTGAGAGTCCCCGCCCAGTGCCTCCGAGGCTGGGAGCTGGCGGGAGCATGAGGTCCTGGCCCAGGAGCTCACGCTGAGCACTCTCACACGGAGCCTGTGCTTTCTCCTGATCACGTTTTCTCCTCACCTTGTCCCGTGTCAATGGATAGGATCCCATCTGTCACACTGAACCATCTGCTTCCTCTCCTGCCATCTCTGCTGCTCAACTCTAACTAAATTAAAAAACAAAGAGGCAGGAAGCCACTGACAGCCACATTTATCCTCATTTCTGTGGCTGGCAGTGGGGGCTGAAGGGTTGACTCTATGGGCCTGCAGCACAGATGAGTTAGAGCTGGTGGGCAGGGCAAGAGTCCTGTGGCTGTGACGTCCCAACCTCAGATGATGCTGTGGGTGACCATGGCTGTGGCAGGGCTGGGAAGGAAGGGGTTTGAACCAGGATGCAGGTGGGGGCAGGACATCCATTTCAGAGTTGGGCAACCTCTGTCAGTATGATCCTGAGCAAGTCATTCACCTGTCAGCCTCCGTTTCCTCCCCTGTGAAATGGACTTGAACAATGTCACTGATGCAGAGTGGTTGGGAGTCTTAAAGTGAGAAGCACATAGATTATCAGCTGGTGTTCAGTAAGAACTTGAACGAGAGCAGATAATTCTGAGGGATTCAGGGGAGGCAAGGAAGAAGACACAGTCTGCATGGAGCCACTTGTCTAGGGAAGGGCAAAGGGAGGCATTTGGTGTCCTGAGTCTCCTCTGTGGGTGTCAATCTCTGCATCTCAAAAATGGGAGTGGGACTATGGGGCCAAACCTTAGGGACAGTGTGAAGGAGCTGGATAGGGACAGCTAGGGGTCGAAACTGGAAGACAGTGGGTCTGGGGAAAAGGAAATCCGGAAGGGGCCTCTGTGGTGGCCTCCCATGCATGTCCTATGATGGATTGTGCTATTTTCTGCCCTTGTGAGAGGGTTATAATAATTATTATAATTCCCCCAATCCACTGACATCAAGTTTGGTCATACGACTCACTTTGACCAACAAAAAGCAAGGGAAAGTGAATAAGCCAGTTTCGATCAGCAGTGTTAAGAGCTGTCACAGAGTCCATTCCCTTCTACCTAGGGACCAAAATAAGGTGCTTTTATCTAATTTGGGTTTTCCAATGAAGACGGAGTAGATGGCACCAAAGCTGACCTGCAGCAGATATAGATGGGAGCCAGAAAGAAATGTTTCATGTGAGTCACTGACATGTTAGGGGCGTCAGCAAAAGCTGACTGATACGGGACCCTTTGAATCCAGCTGATCCTGACCCACACCTTGGAAAAGGATGGCAGCCTGCTGCTGTCTAAGCCCTGCAGTCCCTGGATTTAACCCTCTCTAAGCTTCCCTTGACCTTAGTCATTTTGTCTACAAAATGATTGGTCATGGGCACTGGGTGCAGAGGCACATGCCTGTAATACCAGCTGCTCGGGAAGCAGAGGCAGGAGGATTGCAAGTTCAAGACCAGCCTGGGCAACTTAGTGAGACCCTGTCTTGGAATGAAAAATAAAAAGGGCTAGAATGTAGCTCAATGGTGGGAGTGCTTGCCTAGCATGTGTGAGGCCCTGGGTTTAAGCCACAGTACCAAAGTGGGTGGGAGAAGAAAAGAAAACCAAGGGAGGTGAGAGAGGAGGACCATACAACTGTGCATTTCCAGTTCTGAAGGTCCACGTTGGGTAAGCTGGTAGGCAGCACAAATAAAAGTGTCCATCACTATATTTTCAGCTTTGGAGCATTCTTAATCTTACAGAACGCACATCACAACTGTCAGGGTCCAGAACGCAGGACACTCTATTCCCAAGCCATACTGCTGCATTGAAAGAGGCCTCCATGACACTTTCTGTGGATCAGCTCAGACCTCCCTGGACACCAGGGTCTCAGTTGCTCCTCCCTGGACACCAGGGTCTAAGTCGCTGCTCCGTGGTGACCCAGTGGATCAGGGAATGACAAACCTGTAAGTGAGATGTGGAGGTGCCCCTCTAGGCAGATGAATAGTTTCACTCAGCTTCAAAAATCAAAGAGGCAGATAGCTCATGGCAACACCAGTCTTCTTTCTGTTGCCCTGAGATATTTAACTTCTGGCCCCAAGCTTGATGATTCCATCCTGTAGGACCAGAGCTCTGCAGGTAAAGGGGTCTTGCTAGTGTACACATTTGCCCTTTGGGATGCACCCTGGCATCTGAACACCATGACTGTGCTCATGCAGGGCCTGACTCTCACCACAGATGCAGAAAAAAGTGGACCCTCACTTTCCCAGCCTCCCTTGCAGCATGACCACAGGCACGCAGATCACCTGCTCCTGAGGCAGCAGAGGCTCCTTCCTCCAAGGGTAGTGGCAGCAGCAGGGCAGGTGGTGGCCTCCAGTTCCCAGAGCTAGCTGCAGCTAGTAGGATTTGGGGTCCTTGATCCTCTGTTCTGTGACAGCTTTTGGCCATGGTCCTGGCCCCTGGCCGTTTTGTAATCCTGGCTCTTCGTGTGTCGCAGCTGTTCTGTGGGGTCCTCTCAGTGCTTTCCCTGTGCTTACTTTCTGCTTGTCAGCAGCGACAGTCAGTTTCTGCAGCTCGCTAGCAGGAGCTCTGCCTTGGAAGGCAGTCCAGTGTCTTCTTACCAGACCTGCCCGGTCGTCCGAGAATTCTTTCCATGCCACTTCTATGCAGGAATGTTCTGGGACTACATTTGGTTACATTTGCAGGATTATTTTGGTGCCCTTAATAAATTTCCACCCTGGATAGCCATCCTACTGGTCCATTCCTTAATCTGGTTCTGAGCATGACTGCACCCCCCCCCCCCAATCAGGTGGTTGTGTTGTGATATGTCATAATTGTGATTTGCTTTGGGTCCAGTCACACTTACAAGCCAACTCCCATTCTGAGCATTAGATAAGAGGGGTGACTGGTAAATGTCATAGCTTCACAGGTGTCAGTCCTTGGAGGACCCCTTGAGATGGTCTAGTCAGGTAACGTTCAAAATGGTGCCTGCAAACCAGTTGCATCGGGATCATTTGGAAAGCCTGCTAAAAATGTAGATGCCAGGTTTTCAACTACTGGAACAGCAGTCCCAGGGAGCTGCATTCTGATGCTTTCATCCAACTCAGGACAGTGAGGCCCCATACACAGATGGGAATAGGAGAACCCGGTTCTCCTGACACTTAGTCCACTTTATCCCCGACCCCTTCCCACACTGCAGCCCTTAGAGTCTGTTCTACCCCTCCTAGCTGCTGCTAGCAAGCCTACCTGATGGAAGGGGCTGCTACTTCTGGGAAAAAAACTGTGATGAGTACAGAATTTATAATCTGGCCATTTCAGCAAATATTGGTATGCTTTGCTGAAAGGTGCACTTTCAGATCAATTCTACACTGCATCTTTTTCAAATTATTATTCTAAGCTTGCAAAATTGAGTTTAATACTGATGTAAAAATAATAAACTTAGGAATCATTCATTACACTTGGCTCTCAAGAATCAGCATAGGTTTTTAAGAAGTCAAGAAAGTCCAGGATGACCCCAGGGTTCCTGATTGAAGAATAGGAGGGATGGTGACGCCATTCACTAATGGGGGACTCAGTGGAGGGGCAATTTACAGGGGCATGTTGATTTTGTGGTACATGTAGGAGAATCACAGGGAGATTGGTGGTCAGAGGTCAAAGAGGTCTGGGGATCAGGGGACAGGGTCTGGTTCAGAAACAGAACTTGTTAAGCATGGGGGAGATGATTCAGAGACAGTGTTTCCTATGAGGGGTGAGAATCATGAAGATGAAGGTAAGTAGGGAAGGAAGAGTAAGTGGTGAGAGGCGAGGACTAAGTGGTTTATAAATCTCATCCAGCACAAATATTCTGCTGCTTGGTCCCATTAACATTTATCAATTCAATTTAATTCAGCAGTCCCAGTCACTGTGGGGAAACCAAGCCAAATTCATCAACTATTTATTGAGCACCTACTATGTTTTAGGCCCTGGAAATCATCAGCAAACCTTAAAATGGTCTTCATCTTACAAGGACTTCCACTTGTCATATTTAGCAATGGGTTGGGCAGGGTGTGATATTTAAATAAAGCCAAGACTGAACTCCAGAGAGGGAAGAAAACATTCCCAAGGCCAAAGAGCAAAATGGTGACAGAGATCAAGGCCATGATCTCTGACTTCTAGTCCAAGAAGGGGAGTTTCTTTGAAGTATGGTTTAGCCAGGAAAAAGTTGTAGGATATGAATAAACAATGTGAAAATAAGACTGACAGTTGGTTGCTTGTACTGGAGATTAACAACTGGGTCTGCTCTGGAGTTGCCAGGGCTACAGGGTTTCTGGGTTCACTGCAGTGATTATGGTCTCCTGAGATGGATGACTGGATGAGAATCTCAGGACTCCCAAGTCACTCCAGCCACCCACCTGCTATTCAAAATAGAATTGTACATCTCCAGTGACAGGTTGCTCACCACCATCCAAGGTAGCTCATCCCTTATTCAGGCTGCTCGGACAGCAGGAATCTGTGTCTTTCATAATGATGTGATGTCTTTTGCTGTGGTTCCACCCCTTTGGTTTAACCCTGGGTGCCACAGGTCATGTTTGCTCCCTTTGTCCCATGACAGCCCCTCTGAGTCTTAGAGCTCACCAAGTCTCTTTGAACCTGTTTTTATCCAGGTTGATGCCAGATCCTTCACTGGGTCCTTCCAGAATTGGTTGCTGTTTCCATCCTGTCCTTTCACTCTGGATGCATCGTGGTTCCCCATTGTGCCTCTCAGAGTTGAGCAGGTCACTCCTGTCATGAATGTATTCCTTTAATGCTTATCACAGGACCAGGGGCTGTACATCAGCATGAGACACATGGCCTTATAACCCACTGTCCATCTGCCAGTGACCTCCTGCTTCCACTTCAGGATGTAGGCTCCCCAAATTCCTCTGTGTATGTGGGGGAGAAATGGGATGGGGGTGGGCAGGAAAAATGGTTTCAATTCTGTGCAAGTGAAAAGCTGGGAATACAGGGGGTGCTCTATAAATTCTCAGCCCTGGGTAACAGGTGCAGCAAATAGTTTTCATTCCTTGCTCCTCAAGGGGTGCATCTCCTGGGAATTTGTTGAAAGGCAGAATCTGAGTCCATTCCTGATGTACCAAATCAGACTTTAACAAGACCTCTGGGTGACCCATATGCCCTTTCTTTACCTTTTATGAGCCCTCAGGGTCCTGTTACTGGGCTCAGCCTCCAGGGCATGGAGATCAGACTAGGATGACCTTCCTAAAACTCCAATCTGGCCATGTCTACTGCTTACATCCCATCCAAAAATCTTTGCTAGCTGGGTATCATGGTGCACGCCTGTAATCCCAGCAGCTGGGGAGGCTGAGGCCAGAGGATCATGAGTTCAAAGCCAGCCTCAGCAACTTAGTGAGGCCCTAAGCAACTCACTGAGACCCTGTCTCTAAATAAATTCAAAATAGGGCTGGGAGGTGGCTCAGTGGTTAAGTGCCCCTGGGTTCAATCTTCAGTTTACCAACACCACCCCCCAAAAGTCTGCTGTTTTCAGGATAAAGTGGATATTCTCAGGAATCGTGATTTGGCTGGTACCCATCTCTGGGGTCTTTTACCCCACTCATGTCTGAATGTTCTCTCACAGCAGGTCCCCCATGGTTCCCTAACAGGCCAGACTCTTTCATTCTCCATGCGTCTGCACGTGCTACATCCTCTGCCTGGAATTCCAACCCTGAACTTTCTCCTCTGAGAAACTCCTACTGGGCCTTCACCCTGGCCTCCAGCTGGCTTCCGGCTGGTGTTCCCTGATGGGCATCTGCACCCTTCCACTCCTTCTGGGATGCTAACTGTTTATCAGTTTGGGCCACAGATTACATTATTTGGTTCATCATTATTTCTGAGTGTGTCTGGGAGGTGTTTCTGGATGAGATGAACATTGAATCAGTAGACTGAGTGGAGCAGATTTCTCTCCCCAGTGTGAGTGGGTCTCACCAATCTGTTTCAGATTTCACCAAGTCTGAAAAATTTGTCAGGAAGAATTCTTTCTCTCTACCTGACTGTTTTTGAACAGGGCTGTCAGTCTTGTCATGCTTTCAGACTCAGAATGGAACTATTCCATTGGCTCTCCTGGTTCTCAGGCCTTTGAACTTGAACTGGAACCATGATATTAGCTCTCCTGGGTCTCTAGTTGCTAACTGGGATTTTTGAGCTTCCGCATCTGCATGAGCAAATTCATTGCAAGTAAATCTCTTATGATGACTCTCTCCCTCTGGAGGACCCAGACCAATACACTTTTATAACTTTCTAGCAAAGTGCTTAACACAAACACATTGGGCTGTCTCACAGATCCACATTTGCTTTCCTCACCAGCTTGTGAATTACCTGGGTTAGAGTCTATGTCTAGTTTATCTCAAGGCCAAGGATGAAGTAAGTAGGTGCTTAAGAAATGCTAAATTGCTGAGGCAATTAGTGAAGGTCTCAGTAGCCACAGAAGAGCCCAGCTGGAGAGAACGTTAAGAAAGTGTATTCTTGCCCAGGTGTGGTGGTGCCCTGCCTGTAATCCCAGCAACTCAAGAGACTGAGGCAGGAAGATTGAAAGTTGGAAGCCAGCCTCAGTGACTTAGCAAGATCCTATCTCAAACTAAAAAATAAAAAAGACTAGGGATGTAGCACCTCTGAGTTCAATCCCCAGAATCATCCCCCATCCAAAAAAAAAAATGTTTATTCTTTGTAAATTACCTGTTTCCCTGCTTCTCAGGGCAGGGACCCCCTCTGCCTATGAAGAGTCTCAGAGAATTAGCCCTGTCTTTGTAACAATAGCATCCAGTGCCACCACCAAGGAATTCACTGATCTTCAGAGGCTCCTGGGTCCTAGCACATCCTGATCTGCTGTCAGCTGGGCTCAATTCCCAGGAAGCCAATGTGGAGTAGATTGGTTCCCTGTTTTAGAGAGTTTAGTCTGGTCAGGAGGACAGGGTCAAATGCCTTGCAAACAGTGTTCTGGAGTTTGGGAGAGGGAGCTCCCCATTGGCCAGGATGTCACTAGGTAGGAGTAGGGGGGATGGCATCCATTGCAGAGGGCACAGCACAAGCAAAGGCCTGTGTAGGATTGGTTACTGAGCTGGAGCAGAGGGCATGCAAGGTGCAGGTCTGGAGGCTTGAGCTGCTGGGAAGACACATTGTCCAAGGGGCTCCCCAGTGGGCTGTTCTGGTTGCACTGCACAGGCTCTCAGGTCTCAGGGTGCCTTTGCTCTGCAAACAACTTCGTTGTTTTGAAAATTAGAAAACATTTTATTGCAAATGTTGTTACTCTAAAGATGGAGATTTCTAAATCGATGACAATTTTGTGGCAGATAGAAATAAAGTGTCTTGTTCTAATAGGTTTGATTTATGGTGTTCCATTTCCGCTTTTGGAGGAGGAATACATTTTATAATTGAGAGACCTCATGACCGATGTGATCCTGCAATATGTGTCATCAGAAAAATGGGAGATCACACTTCATTTGTGTATGATCTATCAAAATGTATAAATGCATTCTGCTGTCATGGACAACTAATTAGAACAAATAAAATAAAATAAAATAAATTTTTTAAAAAAGAGAGAGACCTCATTTATGAAAACATAGATTGTAGAATACAGTACCCCAGACACACTCTCAAAATGTCCATGTTTAAATTAATTTTCTGAGTTCTCATCTGATGTGTTTTATATAAAATTTGTAGCATAAGTAAAAAGATGTAGGAACTGAAATCAACATACAAAATGCCTCTGAGCATGAAAGAAATGAAAAGTTAGAGAAAAATTAAATGATGACACTTAAGAAAAATATGTTCTTGATGCTAAACAAACTGGAGATCATTGATGCCAACTTCTCTACCAAGGAGAATATGGGAAAAAAAAGAAAAGAAAAAGCCAGGTGCTAGGGGCACACCTGTAATCCCAGCAGCCTGGGGAATTGAGGCAGGAGGATCACAAGTTTGAGACCAGCCTGAGCAACTTAGCAAAATCCTGTCTCAAAATAAAAATAAAAGGGGGCTGGGGTTGTAGCTCAGTGGTAGAGTGCTTGCCTAGCATGCATGAGGCACTGGGTTCAATTCTCAGCACCACATAAAAATAAGTAAATAAAACAAAGGTATTAAGTCCATTTACAACTAAGAAAAAAAAATGTCTGGGAATGTAGCACTGGTGGGTTCAGTCCCCAGTACCACAAATATATAAATAAATAAAACTAAAAAGGCAGAATGCTTGTTTTGACTCTAAGTTCTGTGATCAGCACAATTATAACTCATATAAAATTTCAAGATCGATTTCCTTTAGGGAATATTGACTATAACAATATTATTTTTAGAGGAAAGGTTTATAATGCTGAAAAATACCACTATCTCTTATTCTTCTAAGACATGTATAATTTGAAGAATTATGATAAACTTGAACTACTGTAACTGTGAAAATTTGCAATTGAAATTGACTGCAATACTACTGATGGGGCATTGATCTGTGAGGAACTAAAACCTTAAACTGTTTTCTAAACTCTCCTGTTGATGTTTAGCAATACCCTTAAGCAGTAGATTACCAGATACATTCCTGAATACTTTTATAGCTCTCTGAATATATTTTACTTGGCCAGTATTGGTCGCCAGTGAAAAATACAGTGTTTCGAGATTAAGATGTATTTAAAATTACTTATGATTTGCAATTTGTCAAACTAGAGATCATTTCTAGAGAAAAAAAGGTGTGGGACAAAGTGAGTCTCAAAATGATCATAATTCATCTTTCTGTGAGGGAAATGCATGCCTTAGCCTTGGTTTCCCTGAAAAACAGAGGTTTGTGAGTCGATGGTTCATTTTAGGAAACTGTCCCCAAGGAACTAGAAAGAGGGAAGAAAAAAGAATATGAAATCCAAGTGATGCTACTGGCTACCCAGTGAGCGCCTGGGCTTCATCTGTCTGGGATCCTCTGGAGAATGCTGTCCAGGGCACCTCAGAACTACCTGCCCCCAGAAAGAAGCAGGGAGGAGTCCTCCACTGGCACCCATCCCCCACCTGTGAGGGCTCAACTCTCTTGAGCTTCAAAAGTTGTTGGTGGCACATACCTGTAATCCCAGTTATTTGGGATGCTGAGGTGGGAGGATCAGGAGTTCAAGTTCAGCCTCTGCAACTTATCGAGGCCCTTTCTCAAAGCAATCAACCAATAAAATCAAAGTGCGCACATCTGTCGGGATATCTTACATGGCCACAGTAAAAAATCCTCAGAGCAGAAAACAGGAGCCGCGGGGCAGGGGTGGGGGCAACTGAGTAAGTTTCCCACAGGCTACACCTGCCTGTTGGTGGACTCCAGAATAGCTGGGGTAAAATGGTGGCCGAGAAGATGCACGGTGAGGTGCGCAGGTGTCCCATATGACACATTTAAGTATCTTAAAACAAATAACTATGGTGTAATTATTATGAATAAAATTTTAGATTTTCTATTTCATTTAAAGTACTCTATTTTGGTTTGATGTACATACACAAACAGATGGCACACAGATCTTAAGTGTGAAGCTCCATGAATCTCACCTGTTCTTTTGTGGTCTAAGATTTTATTTGATTCTATACAAAATGACTTGGTTATAATAACTGATTAGGAATTAAGTGATATATGCATTACAACTTTCCATGGGAGAGGGGGTCTCATTCTCATTTGCATTAGGACGCTGTGTGGACTGCAGCTGGACCTCGACAGGGAAAGACGGACACTGCGACACTCAGCAGGTGAGTCAACGATGGCCTACCTGACTTTTTGTAATCAGGATATTTGTAAAGCTTCGCCTCAGAGTGCTTGCTGTTTTCAAGTCTTACAAAAATAAGGGGACTCCTTTAAGCAGGGAGCCTGTGTGCTCCACTTTCAGAATATTCCAATTTCTGCCCTTGCTCCAAGCTCGCTCCATCTTTTTGCCTGCAGTAAGTACCTTGATTCCTTATGCTTCTTCATCTGGTGGGATAAGTCCAATCTGTATTCCTGAAGAGACTATAGCACTAGGCTATGCATTGGTCTGTTTTTGTTTTTGTACTGGGGCTCGAACCCAGGGGTGCTTTACCACTAAGCAACATCCCCAGTTTTTTATTATTATTATTATTTTTGAGACAGGGTCTCACTAAGTTGCTGAAGCTGTCCTCAAACTTGTAATCCTCCTGCCTCAGCCTCCCAAGTAGCTGGAATTACAGTTGCACACCACCACACCTGGCCTTTGCATTGTTTTCCATGAACTTTCACTATAGGGCATAGAAATACTAAGAAACACCCTGAAAAATATCTGGGTTTCAGAAAGACTCTTGATTACCTCCAGGGTATAGAAGCAACTTAATTTCCCTTGGTGATCAGGATTAATCACTTCCTTCTTTGTCTCTTGGTCCAATAGCAGAAGAACCCAGAGTGGCCAGATGGCCTCTCAGTTTCCAGTTCAAGGGACCCACTGTTGTGTTCATTCCTGGAAGTAGTCTTCTCTTGGGGATCAAGACTTTTACACCAGAGACCCATTGTCACAAGGACAGAAACAAAAATATCTGTGCATCACTAAGGGTAATAGCAATATGAGCCACCTCTATTTCCTCCATGGGTTCTCAGGCCCATGAATCCTGGCTGTGAAGGAGAAAGAGTACCATGCATTGGCCACTGAGTAAGAGCATATACCCCATTCGGTGGGCTATCACCTGAACCCTGTAGAGTCTTGTCACCCAGCTGGTGCCATGAATGAACCTTAGAAAGGTCATCCCACTGTTCTATCAGGTCTGTTTGAGAGCGTTGGGGAACAAGGTCAGATGGGTGAATTCTGTGACCTTGAACCCAAGGATTATTTCCAGACATCGCCCAAACCTTCTCTTTTCCTAGTTGGGTCTTGAGTCGAAGTCCAAGATCCTCAGCTCCTTTTTTATGGTCGTTAGGGCAGTTAGAAGGAGCTAACTCGCCTCATGATCTTGACTCTATTTCTACTGTGATGGTCTACTGCAGGAGCCAGTTGATCACCTGACTTCAGGTCACTGCAGGTAATCATTTAAGCCAATGTTTGACCACTTTGTGATGTGGAACCATGATCTAACCACAGCATCATTAATACCCCCTTATTCTGACATTACTATAAGAATTTCACATTCCTGTTCTTAAGGATCTGTTTCCCTGAACCACTAGGGGTTTCTAGTAAGAAAACAGAGCCATTGAGAGTATTACAGGTATAAAGGTTTAGTATGAGAGTTAAGGTAAATCTGGGAGTAGCTGTGAGAGTGAGTTCTAGAAGGGAAAGTTAAAGGGTCCAAGAAGCTGACCCAAACCGCAGCTGTCAGAAGCATGTAGACAGGTGGAGCAGGTGGAAACAGGAGCGTGGGGAAGTCTGAGCAACTGCATGCCTCTGGCCACCAGCATAGGTCTGTGGCGTGGGGCTTGGGGGAGGGCTGTAAAGCCTCCATGTCTGTAGAAGCTGCCAGGTCTGGTCACACAGCCGTGGGATCTGACTGCCACACCTTTCCAAAAACAATTGGCTCCCCTTTTGCTTCTTCCAAATTTGGTACATATTCCTCTCATTGGCATCTCCATCCTGAAGTTAGACAGGAAACAACATATTGGGAAGTGTAGTTCCAACCTGAAACAGGAGCCAACCATGCTGATTTGAGAGCAAAGTGATTTAGTGTCTTGTCCATTAATGGGGGATTGGTTAAATGCATTATGGTATGGTCATATAATAAAATTCTGTGCATGGGAGTTCAATCAGAGAAGCAAACTCAGGATATGCATGCATATGTGTATATATACACACATATGTATATTATATATATGGTGGCCTTCTGTATCTGTGGCCTTCTGTACCTACAGGTTCTGCATCTATGGATTCAGCCTACTAAGGATAAAAAAAATTAGAAAAAATTGCATCAGTAGTCCAAAAACTACAATTTTTTGGTCATTATTCCCTAAACAATACAGTATGATAACTATTTGTAGCATTTACATTATTAGCTTTTATAAATAATAGAGATTATTTAACATATACAGGGTATCTTCAGGTTATATACAAATACTATGCCATTTAATATAAGAAACTTGAACATCCTCAATTTTGGCATCCTCTCGGGGTCCTGGAACCAATCCTCCTCATATACCAAGGATGAATGTATATATGTATGTATGCATCTATTTATGTAGACAGAGATTATTGTTTTATAAGGAATTGACTTACATAATTATGGGGTCTAGTTTAGCATTTAATCTGTAGGGCAGGCCATCTGAAAAGGACAGACTGGTCCACAGATGGAGTCTCTTCTCCAGGGAAGCCACAGCTCTGCTCTTAGGGCCTTTCAATTGATTGAATCGGGCCCACCCAGGTTATGTAGATCACTCCTGTGGTCGAAGTCAACTGATTATGGACTACAATCTACATCTACAAAATAACCTCGTGGAGATGTCTTGATTAAGTGATGAGATGAGGGACTGAGTGAATAGTGGGGTTAGGGTGGGGTCCTAGCCCAGCTAAGGACACAGGTAAAGCTGACCACCCCACAGCCATTGAAAAGACTGGAGTAGGTGCATGTGTATAATGTGACAATTAGTCCTACTCTAGAAGAGCACTTAGTGATCTGGGAAAAGTGTTCATGAGATATTAAATTACAAAGGCAGGTTATAAAACAATATGTAGAGTATCATTCCATTTGGGTAAAAGCACACCTATTTAAGTATAGAAAAAATAGACCAAAATACCACAGGATAATGTTCAGAGAGGTAATTACTGAAAGCTGAGAGAATGGGTAATGAAAATTTTCTTTTTGCTCATGTGTGTTTCCTAAATTACTTAACAGTGAATAAATGATACTTTGTCATAAGCACAAACTTAAAACATGCTATCTGAGACACATTAGGAGATGGAAATCTTGCTAATTAAAGAACAGTAGGCCACTTCAGAGGCACAGGGGGTGCGAGTATCATCTTTTCCTTGCCCATCTATTCACAGGCACCAAAGTTATTTGCAAGGCAGGAAACTCTCAGGTCTTAGAATGGAAATGCTTCCCTCTTAATCTTCTCCTTATCAAGGACTAGATGCTGTGGGTGAGGTGTCGAAAGTAAGCATTTAATTTAGTATACACAGTGGAGAGAACTTTTAATATAGTATTAATTCATTGTGCAAATTAGCGAGGTTTAATAACCATGCAAGCCATCGGGAATCCTGGTGTGACTCAGAATGACATCTGCATTAATGGTCTAATTAATAATGTATATGTTAATAAGAATCTCATTAAAGCCAGGGTACAATTATCAATGTAGGATGCAATTCCTTAGCGTCTGCAGGCCAATGTAGTGCTTTGGTGATTCCAGTTGCAATTTCTAATGATAAATGACCTTTTAAGCCTCATTAATTGATTTAGGAGGTAGCGATTAGTGTAAAAACTCAACTCCTTTGAAAGTACAAAAACCACTGGCAAGATAGCGATGATTATAAATCAGGAGGAGCCAGAGCAGCCTCTCCCAGCCAGCTGAGTGTGCACCTGGGGTCATCAGATGTAGCAGACAGGTAGATGGAGCCCACTCATCCATGGTCTCTCACTGCATCCCAGCCTTAGGCCTTTGACTCTTCCGCTATCAATATTTTAATAAGATTCATATCAATGCTGATTAATTTTGGGGGGGAGGTACTGTGAATTGAACTCAGGGGGACTCAACCACTGAGCCACATCCCTAGCCCTATTTTGTATTTTATTTAGAGACAGGGTCTTACTGAGTTTTTTAGTGCCTCGCCATTGCTGAGGCTGGTTTTGAACTTGAAATTGTCCTGCCTCAGCCTCCAGAGCCCCTGGGATTACAGGAGTGTGCCACGGTAATGCTGATTAATTTTTAAGGAGAAAGTATTTTTCAAAGCAAGCACCATAAAGTTCATTGACTCTTTTGGTCACTTCTGTTTGGTTTCGTTTCTCTCCCATTTTAATTTATTTCCACCAAGGCTGTTGCTTTACCACGAAGACTTGGTTTCTCCATCAGTTTTGTCTTTTTTTATTAACTGACTCAGGACAGCATCCGCCATTGTGGCTTTTCTTTTATGGCCCCATTTCCACCAAGTCCAAGTTTTCTGGGCCATATTGAGAAAATCAATGTAGTGTCAAGAAAACTTGGTGCTCTGGTCAATTTTCAGTCAATAAAAATTTTCACTATGTGGATGTTAAGCCCTTGCCAATTATATGCTGCGCTCATTATCGCCACCAGACATCTTGATCATATATTAGGTATAGGATTAAGAGCTCATCTTCATCTCTAAGCTAAACACTGGGAAATATTGTGAGCAAGTTTGTGAATAGAGCAGACACTAGGAGAGAGGAAAGAAGGAAGGGAAGAGGGGAAAGAGATGGCTGAAAAGAGGGAGAAACAGACATTAGACACCAACGCAGCAGTTTCTCTGTATTTGCTACTCTGCTTTTGACTTTTCCTCAAGGTCAAAATGTCTTGGTATCTAAGACATATCTGCTCTCTGCTCACCTAATCTCGTGGTCTCCATGTCTATGCTCTGAGCTGGACCTTGTGTTGTGGGGAATGGAGCTGGGTAATGTATGGGGTCTGCCCTAAGAGGGAGCCCTGTGTGGCACTGGCTAAGCCATGAAGGCCACTAGCAGGACAAAGGGGGCTGCTCAATCTCCATCTCTGTGCTCCCAGCACCCCCCACAGAGGTCATGCTCACAAATGAATGAACCTGTCCATCTGTTAGCATGCTGGAATAGAGACTGCGACTATGTTCCTGGTACTGAGGTCACAGGTATAGCAGTGGAGAAAGCAGCTCAGGGGAGCTTGAGAAAAAAGAGGCAGAGGGGCTGGGGATGTAGCTCAGTTGGTAGAGTGCCTGCCTTGCAAGCACAAGGCCATGGGTTCAATCCCAAGCACAGCAAAAAAAACCAAACAAACAAAAAACAAAACAAGAGGCTGAGAGAAAGCAAGCATGTCAAACATACAAACTTGGATTTTAAAAAAAGTAGGCAAGAATTTAGTAGTTAATTTTTAAGATTGAAGCTGAACTGGCTTGTTTAGAGGGTGGGCAGGGCATGGCGCAGGTGAGCCTGGTGAGTGGGAGGGGAAAAAATCTGTTCCCTAGGCTTGTTAGGGTTTCTTTTTCCTTATCTCTTGGGGCTGTGTGCCTGAGGCTGTGACCCCATCCTGCCTGCTGGCTTCCTCACCTGGTGGGCAGCTGGGCCCCACAAGAACTCTGGAAACCCTGGTGCTGGTCCTGCCTGAGTGCTCACTCCCAGCTGTGGGCCTCAGTTTCCTCACTTATAAACTGGGCATTGGCAGTTCTTGCCACTGGGAAGTGCCAACTGGGCCCTCCTCAGGATATGGGCCTTTGTCCATTGGTCCTTGATTCCTGAAGCCTTGGTCTTGCCAGCTCAAAGATGGCTCTCCTAACCTCTGACATATAGTGTGGGGATTCAGGTCCTCAGTCTCCTGATCCCAATTCTCTTCTCCCTGTTGCTTTCAATGATCCCTTTTACAGTCACCGTCCATCGCAGGCCCACTTGTCCTGGTGGGAGAACTTTCTCTAAGGCTATATCAGGGTGGGCTGGGGTCTTTCTGAGGAAGACAAAATCAGCAGACCAGCCTGAGGCCATGTCCAAAGGCTGACCATTCCTATCAAATTGAGGCTCATGAGACAAAGAGAACTAACACTTATTATGCACCTACCATGTGCTGGATTCTTTTAATGTTACAATCTCAACTCCTAGCAGCATTGGACTTATTGTTCACATCTCACTATTGAGAAACTGAGGCTCAGGGAATTTTAATGGCCTATTGATGGCTCTGCAGGTACCAAACACCTCAGTCCTGCTTCTTGCTGCCTGTTATGGTTTAGATATTAGGTATCTCCCAAAAGTTCATATGTGAGACAATGCAAGAAAGTTTCTATTTGAAATGACTGGGTTATGAGAGCTTTGACAGAATCAACGCATTAATCCTCTGAAAGGGATTAACTGGGTTGTAGCTACAGTCAGATAAGGTGACTGGAGAGGGAGGTTATTTGGGGGATGCCTTTTGGGTTTATATTTTGTCTGTGGTGAGGAAAGTCTCTCTCTCTCTCTCTCTGTCTCTCCTCCTTCCCCACCCCACTTCCTGGTGCCATGTCCTGAGCGTCCTGAGCTGCTTTCCTCTACCACACTCCTGTGCCATGATGTTCTGCCTCACCTCAGGCCCAGAGGAATGGAGTTGGCTCTTTATGGACTGAGACCTATGAAACCGTGAACCCCCAAATACACATTTCCTCCTCTAAAATTATCCTTGTCAGGTCTTATGTGCAGGGAGAAAGCTGACTAAAACACTGCCCCAGGCATTGGGCTGATCTTGGGGTCTGCCCACAGGCAGGCCCTTCGCTGACCTGGAAGCATCTGGGGGCCTGCAGGACCTCAGCATGCCATCACCTCCAGGGTTGCCAGGGACTACTCTGCCAGTGGGCTCTGGGCAGGAGCTCCTGGCTTAGCTCTCTCCCTGCTGGAAGCCTTATGAGAGAGACAGAGAGACTGTGAAGTCAGCCCCTGCAGGCCCTAGAGGGGGTTAACCAGCGACACCATAAAACCCTTGACGGCTGTGCAGAATCTTACTATTTTAGAAAAGTGAGGCCCTAGGAGCTGCTCTGGTTTTGCCCCTTATTGTCCAGAGAGGGGAGGGTGCCTGCCCCCAGGGCTGGGCCCTACCAGTCCTCCTGCTGGTTCTGTGCCATTTTTCAAGGCTGACGGTCATCGCAGGGGGCTCCAGAGCTTTACAAAAGCATTTTCCCCTTTGCTTCTCCTTCCTTTAAATCTCCCTTTTAGAGTCACTTTCTGCTTTCCCCTCGATAAGAATTTCACAGCAATTCACACACCCTGAGGGGTGAATGCGTAGCAGATTGCTGGAGCCAGCCTGTAATTATCTAGCCTTCTGCTCAAAGGAGGGAAGAATTCACTGTCACCCTTGCCAGTGTTGCCTGAGCAGCCACTCTGGGCTGGCTCTGTGGGGGCCCTGGGTAGGGGGCACAGAGATGAATCTCCAGCAGGGACTGGAAATGGGGCTGCAGATAGCCAGGGACAGAGAGAGACATGGAGAGTGTCCAAGGTCCAGTCATCAGAAGGTCCTACAAGGTCGGAATGGGGTCCAGACAGTGCGCATGGAGGGGTGGGGCAGGCATCTCACACTTTCTTGTGTGAAAGTGGCATGGGCAAAGGTGTAGCGGTGAGAACAGGAGAGAGGATTTTGACCACAGAAGAAGGTGAATCATGGGAAGTGAGGTTAGAAGCAAGAGCTGTGTCTAACATAAACCCTAGCAACCCTTGGTCCTGA
Source organism: Glaucomys volans (assembly GCA_020662805.1). NCBI lineage: Eukaryota > Metazoa > Chordata > Mammalia > Rodentia > Sciuridae > Glaucomys > Glaucomys volans. The sequence continues at coordinate 1,280,024 of JAJEJO010000081.1, forward strand.
CCTTGGTCAGCAACTCCAAACAGCTAGAGACTCCAGTGAATTTATTTGTCCTCAGGGTACTTTTGTTATTATTTTTAATATATTGAGCTAATTGCCAACCTTTAAAAATGAGAAATTTCACATGAGAAGTGGATTCCTGGCTCTCTGGAAAAATCCAAAGTACTGGCAGCTCCGGGCCTGCATTTCCACCTGTGAACAGGACTGGTGTGCATTTGGGGACATGCATTTTATGCACTTGTGTGCATTTGGGGACATGAGTTTTATGTGACAGAGTCACAGTTGAAGACTAAGTAGTCACATGGAAAATTATCATGAAACAATGAGAAGAAACTTACAAAGGAATATTAACTATGTGATGACGTTGTAGGAAAATATATATATTCATAGAAAATACCGATTGTTTCTGGACTCATGATTAAAGATGACTTTTATTCCTTACCCTTGCTTCTCTGCATTTTTATAAGGGGCATATATAGCATGAGGTCATGCTTTGCAGCCATGAGGCGGGCAGCTCTGCTCTGCCAACGGCAATCTGCCACGATCTGCCGTCTCACCACAGGACCCAAAGCAGGGGGTCAATCAGTCACAGATTGGAATCTCCAAAACTGTGAGCCAAAATAAACTTTTTAAAATTGACAATGAATGCTATAAATGTAAATAATTTAAAATTATTTTAAAATTAATTGTTTGCAGTACATCTGAGCTAGGTGACAATGTTGTCTTTTGAAGTTTCCCTGGCACAAGTGGGAAGAGCCTTAACCTCTCCAGTCTGCTGGCCATGGCCCTTCCTCCTTTGGGTTGAGTCCCCTGGCCTCCTCTTCTCTTTTGTCCTTGGAATGAGGGAATCTTCTGTCCCCTCTGCACACTCTGAGCTCGTCAGTGACATGTCTGTCTCTTCCACCTCTCTTTCCTACTAAGTCCCTGCTCCTCATTCCAGGACAGGTGATCTGCCATGTCCTTTTCGAGGCCTTACCCACCACCCCCATGGGGATATGGCCGCTTGTTCTTTGTCTTGGCTTCACCATAGCTTACCAAGTAGCCGTGGGCAAGTCCACTCACGGCATCCAGAACGTTCAGCAACTGCTGCCCTAAAGGGATGGAAATGATGTATATGAAATGCTTGAGAAATTATCCCGTACTCAGTGAATGACAGTTACTGCTACTGCTCATTTCCATTCCTGAATGTTCTGGATGGTATGGGTTGATTTACCCAAGGTCACACGGTAAGTTGGTGGAGCTAAAACTGAAATCCAAGTCCTTTTCTATTTATAGGTCATTGGCTGTCCTTGTTAACAGCAAGAGTTAAAGGAAACTAGGTAATGGGGTTGGGAGCTAGTCACTGATTTCTCTGGGCAGGTTTTGTGGCTTCCCTATCATTTGCTGCTGTGGGATAAGGGAGGGGCTGGTGTTCACCCTGACTGAGCTGCCCCCAGCTATTGTCATGTGGCAGCTCTCATATGTCCCTGCCTGGCTTAGAAGCAAGTGTGAATTGCCTGGTTGGCCTCTGTTGGCTGTCCTCATTGAGCCCTAAGCATCTGCCCCCGATGCTAAGCTGAGGGCTGCCCCCAGCCTGGGGGGTCCCCTTTGCTTAGTACTTACAGTTAGGAATCTAACCAGAGGTAGGGGACAGGGAACTGTGTCACTGGACACATTCAGTCTACCTGCACATTGACCCCTCAGGGGCCAAAGGCAGGGGAGATGCTGAGCTGTGGGAAAATGTGCTCCCAGGACTTGGACATGGCACCAATGTGGGCACTGTCACATTGTCCTTGAAAAGATGTGGTAAGTGTTGGCAGAGGGGGCATGGAAAAGTTGGTTCATTTTGTAATAACTTCTGCACACTTTAGATATTGTATGCTCAGGACAGTGGAAAGGGGCTTTGTAGGAAGTCAGGACCCTCAGATCTGAAGGTCCAGCTTTGTGAGCTTGATGGAGCTACCCAGCCCCACCCATAGCCTCCCTTTCCTTTCTCTGTTAGAGAGTCCTTCATTGGACACATATTTACCACATACTAAAGATCCCTCTGTGGACCAAGCAGACTGTGGAGCATTGGGACTCATTCCTGCCCCGATACCTTCCCAGGGAGGAGACGCAGCTGAGAAAGCTCTTCCTCAGCTGAGGCTGTGATCGAGATCCACTCAGGCCTGCAAACCACTTCATCTTTAGCCATCCAGAAAACTCTGTTCCTCCAGCAGTGAGATAATTGAGGTTCATGTCAGGAGGGAAGGGACCTAAATTAATGAGGTCTTCCTCCCCCCTGCTTCAATTAGCCTCTACACATTGAGTTGAATCGAGATGGTAAAGGTCACAAGTTGGGAGCAAGAATGAGTTCTGAAGTCTTGATCACAGATTCCCAATGTCATTCATTCATCTTTCAGGCACACACATAGTGAACACCTGCTGGATACAAGGTAGACGTGCAGAGTGCCTTCAGGGCTATTGCTGTCTGGTGATTGTCAAGATAAAGGACTGGAAGGGATGGGGAGTTCAGGAAACCCCTAACCTGGGCTTGGGAGTGGGGGAGTCTGGAAAGGCTTCTTGGAGGACATAAACTCTGAGTGGAAAGCTGAAGTGGAAGTGAGTGGAGAAAGGGAAAGCAGGGAGGAGAGAACCTAGGAGGACGGGGTGGGGGCGCCATGTTTGCATGGAGAGATGGGAAGCTCCAGACAGAGAAGGGCAGGGCAGGACCTGCTGCCAGAAGGAGCAAAGGCAGAAGCATGCATGCTGTACTGGAGAAAGGTCCTGTCTTATTCATTTCATGCTCCTTTACCAGAATGCCATGACGGGGTAGTTCATAATGAAGGAAACTCATTGGCTCACAATTCTGGAAGCTGGGAAGTCCAAGATGGAGGAGCTGCATCTGGCAGGGGCTTTCCTACTCCCAAATCCCATGGCAGAAGGCAGAAAGGCAAGAGAGAGAGAGAGAGAGCAAGGAGGGGCCAGGTTTTATAAGGTGCTCACTCCTGCAATAGGGGCATGAATCCATTCTCTGTGTCCTCGTGACTAAATCACTTCTCTTCAGAACCTGCTCCCAACATGCTTCTTTGGGGATTAAGTTTCCAGCATGTGTTTTGGGGGGACATATTCAAACTATAGCAGACCCTTAGTGGTCCAAGCTTTCAATTTACAAGTAGGGAAATTGAGACCCCAAAAGGCATTAAGCTTTCTCAAGGATGAAATTGAGGATTCATGATCTAAGTGTTAACCATGACCCTTTTGAATTCTAATAATTAATCACAATTAGTCTTTTGGTCCAGAGAGTTTGTTAACATTTTCATTTTAGCATTTGGGGAAGTGAAAGAAAACAATCTATCCAAAGCCACATGGAGTAAGCACAAAGTCAGGATGAGAGCTCATGTTTCAGGTACTCAAATCCCATGTGAGGTCTACTGTGCCACATTGCCTGCAGTCCTGACTCTGGAGACTTCTGGAGAAGTGTGTGCCAAGAATGCTCCGAATGTGCAACTTGTGAGAGTCACCCGGAGTGGTGACACTCCTGTGCCCCCCAACTCCACATGCCCATGCCCATTCCAAACCCAGGGCACTTCTGGGTTTAAAGTATTTAAACACTCTCTAGGTGACCCAGTGTTTTGTGCCTGCATTACCTGGGATCTTGTTAACATGCAGATTCTCAGGTGTGACTGGGACACTGGAATTTTAAGAAAATTTTAATCAACATGTAAAAATGTGTGGGGTATGGTGTGACATCTCAGTGCATGTGTACAGTGATGAGGTCAGGGTAACTGCCTGTTCTCCACCTCAAATATTCATTTCTTTGTGTTGGAATCATTAAAAATCCTTTCAACTAGCTATTTTGAAATATTAAATTAATTGTTGTCAGCCAAAGTTACCCTTTTATGGACACCGGAATTCATGGAGCTCCATAGGTAATGCTGTTGTGCTGGCCCAGGGAGCACAGCGAGCAACATGCCACCTTGGACCCCTGTGCCTGCTATCTTTCTTGCTGTCTCCCTTTCTCGCCCCCCTCTCTTTCTGTCTCACACACACACACACACACACACACACACACACACAAACACACACAAACACACACATACACCCTACCCTCTCCTCCTGGCATAGGCTTTTAAAAGTCATGCTTCAAACCAAGAGGAATTTTCCATTCAGAATGCTGAGCCCCCGCAACAGTGGCTGTGCTCCAGCACCTGTCTTGTATCACCCCACCCTGGCTTTGCCCCAGTGTTACTTTGAACAGCCACCTTGATAGACACCCTCCAGGTGATTCTGATGTTTGCTCAAGTCTGGGACCCACTGTCCTGAGGAATGTGGTCGGTGGCCCTGAATTGCAGGCCTGGCTCTGCCCTGACTCCTGGTGACAAGGCCTCTGGGCCTGTACCCTGTGTACAGGAGTAGGAGGCGACAGTGGAAGAGATATGCAAAGGCTCCTTCTGCCCCATGTTCGGGCCTCCTGCCCTCTTGGGATGTGCTCACAATTCTCACTCTACTCCAGCCTGAAAAGCCCCAGGCAAACTGCTCTTTCTGCAACTCCTGGACCAGGCTGTGCAGTGCAGCCTCCACTGTCTCCATGGACATCATTAGCTGAGGAGGAACCTAAACGAAAAGAGGGATTCTGCAGCCACGGGCACAGCCAGAGCTCTAAATGCAATGGGCTCCACAGAGGCTGGCTGAGGTTCACCCTGGTAGGGTGAGGGAAGCTGGGAAGAGGATTGGGAAGTTGGAGGCAGGGGTAGTCCAGGCATGCATCCCCAGACCAGCCACACTCACCTTTTCTCAAGGCCTATATCCATGGGGGCAAGGCTTCCCATGGCCCAATGGGAACGGGAATGCCAAGGTACCTTCCTTCCTTCAGCAACCAGACCCCAAGCACCTTGCAGCCATGTACCAGCTTTGTGTATGCTTGGTGTGGGAGCAGGTAGAGATTGGACCAGACATAAGCTTTGCCCCCTAGACTAAGAGGAGACCTCATAATAAAGCTAATGTTCATGGAACTCCTGTCTTAATCCATTCTTGCTGCTACAAAATACCTGGGATCAGGCAACTTATTAAGAAGAAAAATTTATTTCTCATATTTCTGGAAGTTGAGGAGTCCAAGACCAAGGTGCATGGGCTAGGGCTTGGTCTCTCTGCTTCCAAGAATGTTGCTGCATTCTTGAATGGAGCAGGATAGAGGACACCCACTCCCATAAGCTCTTTCTATAGTGGCATTAATCCACTCATGAGGACAGGGCCCTCATGACCTAGACACGTCCCCTCTGGCCTCATCTCCCAACACTGTCCCATTGTGGATTAAGTTTTCAACACAATAATTTTGGTGGATACATTGAAACCATTCCACCTTCTTGTGTGCTGGGCCATTCCCACTGTTCTACCCATGTTCACTCATTTAATTCCCACAATGCCTTGCAATAGCACTAATGCTATGGTTATTAACAATAGGCATACTCACAGAATATTAGTTTTACCATGGAAGAAACCGAGGCACACAGAGGCAAAGTCACCTTCATTGGTAGGTGCAGAGTCAGGCATGGAACCCATCCAGAAACCAGCTCCTGACTGGTTTTTTTGCCACCAAGTTCTACCTGCCTCCCTCTCCACAGTGGGGAGTTCACCATGAATGAATATGTTAAACACCAGGACCAGGACAGAGTCAGCGACCTGGCTCCCCTCCGTGGGATGATGGGTCTGTTTCCTGTTTTGAGCCTCAGTGTCCTCCTCTGTACAGGACTAGGTGGGCGGTGGAAGTGACAGTGGGCACGAATTTAAGAGAGAGGGTTCGTGGGTGGTGGGAGGGACTTCCATTTACCTTGCCTCACCTGGCTTGCCCAAGGTCATAGGCCAGCTGTAACAACACTGCCACCTACTATGTGTATAGCTCTTCCAGTCAGGAACCTGAGGCTCTGAGGGAAGTATCTGGTCCCAGATTGTAAAGCTCAGGGTATCTAAGGAGAGAAGGAACTCTCAGCAGATGCTCAAAGGCATCCAGAGCCAGCAGTGACCTCTCTCTCTCTCTCTCTCTCTTTCTCTCTCTCTCTCTCTCTCTTTCCATGGTGATAGGATTGAACCCAGGGGCGCTCGACCTCTGAGCTACATCCCTAGTCCTTTGTGTTTTTTATCTTAAGACAGGGTCTTGCTAAGTTGCTGAGGCTGGCCTCAAACTTGTGATCCTCTTGCCTCAGCCTAGCAAGTTTCTGGAATTAGAGGCATGTGCCACTCTGCCTGGATCCTCTATTTTACTATATATTTGAAATTTCTCATAATGGGAGCAAAGAGAAACACAGGGAAAAGGACCCAGTCAGGACTGGAACCTGGCATCTGTGTTCAGTGGCCGCTCTCTTAGTCTTTGTGCTGTAAAAGGGTTGTGTGAAGGCTGAGCCTCACCAGGACTATAGGGCACCAGTGTTCCCACTCAGGCCCTGTTGTGGGAGGTGCTGAAGACTGGATGGCAGGCAATTGGCCCTGGCCCTATAGTCTGGGAACACCACCAGATTTGTGCCCTAGGAATCTAGCTGTCTGCCCACTGCCTCAGAGCCCCTGCCCCAGCCACTCCAATGGGCTCAGAGGAGAACTCAGGCTGGTGGCCACAGGTGGCCAGATCTGTTCATGGAATATTTGAATTCACTCAGGGCTTGAAATCAACCTAGAGGCCAATGTCATTGCCCAGCTTTTACTCCATCAGTTGGTGTGGGGAGCCTGAGGAGAGGGACAGGAACATCTCCATGAAAGTCCAAGAAGGAAGGAGGTGGAGGCACTAGCCCTTCCCTTTGAGTGTTACAATCACTGAAGCACACCTGGTGGCCTGAAGTAGCCTGGGGCAAGGCCCCATGACAACAGCGAACAGGGGAGGAGGGTCCCTGAAGAATTAACTATGTAGGGAGGGGTGCAGCAGCAGGCTGGCTTCTGCACTGGAGGTCTGGGAGGTGAGCAATTCTGGAACCTTCTTACGAATCTAAGCATTAACTGTGAACCAGGAAACCCAGTCTTAGGGATTGACCAAGACAAATGAAAACACCTGATCTCAAAAGCAAGTGTTTGAAATAAAGTACGTAATGGTTTTATGCACAGTAGGACAGAACTAGAGACATCCCAGGTGTCCACCCACAGCAGAAGAGCAGACCGTGTTCCAGCCACACGATGCTCACTGAAGACAAGATGAAAGCTGTTGATAAATACAACAATCTTGAAAACGATGTGGACTGGGGGATGCCTCACACAATAGGACTCCATTTTATAGGATGGTCGAGAACAGATTGAACTAAGGGGAACAATCAGAAGTGTTTACAGATGGAGGTAAGGTGGTGGGGAGCCAATGGGAAAGACATGAGGAAACCCTTTAGAGTGAAGGTCATGTTTTATATCATGACAGGGGATTTAAATTACATAGGTGTATGAAATTGGCCAAACTCTTAGAATAGTAGATATAAGATTTGTGCATTTGATTATACAAAAATTTACCTTAAAAAATTGTAAACACATATGGGACTCTAAGTTAATGATATATGTGTTGAAGTGTTTCTGGGTAAAGCATATGTACCTTATTTGGAAATGCATCTAAAAAATAAGATGAATAGACAGATGGATAAATGGATAGATAGATGATAAAGAAAATAAGGCTGAATGTTAATTTTAGTGGGTGTGTGGGTGTTTACAATTTTTTTCCATTTTTATGTATGTTCAAAAATTTGTGTAACAGAATGTTGTGGGAAAATAACTGGTGCTACTTGCATTTCTTAGCTGGACCCTGACTAACATAGTCTATGTCTGTATACTAATTTATTCAAGGATTCTATTGATTGACATTTAGGTTGACATTGTTCGCTGCTGCTAGCAAGGCTACAATTCTCATTTGTGTCTTTTTGTGCACCTGTAAGAGTGTGTTTCTCAAACAAAGAACTGGAAGCAACTTTTCTGGATGTAAGGGCCTCCATTGCTTCATAAGGAGCCAGGGAAAACTAGGCCCAGAGAAGGAGATGATTTGCTGAGACTCACACAGGAAGTCTTGGGGGAGTTGGAGCTGGGCTCCGATCCATGCTTATAACAGAAAAGGTTAAGGTCTTTCCTTGCTTCCTTGGCCTCCAGTGAATGCCCTTGGGGAGAGATGGAAATGGCAGAGACTGAATTAGGTCAGGGTCATGAGATCTTCAAAGGAAAGTGGCCAGCTTGGGAGGAAGGCCTAGAGAAGGTGGCCACTGTCACCCTCAATGTCATAAGGGCCTTCAAACCTAACTCAGAGGTACAGCAGAGTACGTGGCATGTACGTGGCAGAGAGAGGAGGTAGTACCTCTCTGAATGTGCATGTCCTGACCAGTCTAATGACCATAATAATGAGAGCAGACCGGGCTTCTGGTGATGACAGTGCCCTTTAGACAGGGAACTGCAGCTCAGATCTGCAAGGACCATCCACAGACTTCTGGGGCTGCCAGGGGCCAGCAAATGCACACAGGCAGCAAGAGCCTGGGAAGCTGGGTCCTACTCTCCACTCAGCAGTGTCTGCAATTCTTCTAATAGAAGGAAGCAAAGAAGAGAGGAGAAAAGACCAGAGCTCTACCAGACTTATGAGTAATCTGATGAAGGCTCATGCTAGCTGGGGGGCAGGAGGAGGCTGGAAGACAAATCCTGAGGACCAGAAGTGGGGGTAAGGAGCAGGGAGCTCTTTAGAGTGGAAAGGCATGTGTTTTGCTGCTGTTCACCATTCAGCATCCAGCCTTTGGGGTGGGCCGCCATGATGGATGCATTTTTAGACATAATGAGTGTCAGAGGGAGTTCTCCATGACTTGAAGGTAATATTTTTTGATGTAGAAGAAAGTACCAAACTAAAAACCCTATTTTTTTCCACTAAGAGCCACTAAGCCCTTAAGCGTAATTTCAAATTTTAATATCCTAATTGTAAATCCAAATTCCTTTAAACAGTCTCATTACAACCCATTTTATTAAATTTCTTTAAGTGTTTTGAAGTGCATTTATAAATTTGATGCATCCTGTTTTCCTTTGGAACACTTTGTGTGCCTGACCTAACAAGCGAAACCTTCCCAAGCACTTAAGTTACTCTTGTAAATTTAATAAATCAAACTCATAAATACGGTGATTCTCAGGTTCTCATAAACATTCCAATACTGTTTATAAAACTAATCAAATCTCTTACAATTTTTAATTTAAAATCACAAGTCTAAAATCAATTACCCAATTACACATTTACAATGTAATCTAAGATATGTCAAATTCTCTTACATATCACAAGCCCTGTAAATGCCTAATATGTGCAGATCATTCCTAAATGTAACACAAAACATTAATATGATCGGTTTAATTGACTTCATTATTTCTGTGTTTAATTTATACCTTCCAGGGATTTTAAAGACCCCTTTTCACAAAGGGAATTGCTTTCTTATCCCAAGAGATGAGGTTCCCACACCAGCAACACCTCTTATTTCTAGTGAGCTGAAGTTCTGGGTCAATCACACATGGCTGTGGTTTGGGAACATCTCACAGGGCTGTGACTGCCATTGTCTAGAGACTGGGGCTGGCACTGGAGACTTAAACTATGATCATCCTGGGTGATTCCTCTCATGCACTTTTTTTGGGGGGGGGGGTACCAGGAATTGAACTCAGGGGTACTCGACCACTGAGCCACATCCCCAGCCCTATTTTGTATTTTATTTAGAGACAGGGTCTCACTGAGTTGCTTAGCACCTCACTTTTGCTGAGGCTGTATTAGAACTTAAGATCCTCCTGCCTCAGCCTCCAGAGCTGCTGGGAGTACAGGTGTGTACCACTGCACCTGCTCTGGTGCACTGTTTGATATGACATTCAGGGATTCCAAATCCATACTGTTCAAATACAACTGGACTCATCATCCAGGCCCCTTGGATTCAAGTCATACTATCACCTAAATTAAACGTCTAATTTGCATTTGTAAACCCCACCCCCATCCCACAACCATGTTGCATTTAGTTTTTTTTTTTTAAAGCCAAAAGAAGCCTTTATTTTAGCTGACCAGAGATGTTTGCCCTTACTCCTAAAAGCGGGGTGCTGGGAAATCGTGCGCCAGTTCTTTTATTGCCAACTTTTATAGGGCGAGGGAAGGGACCAGGGTGGGGCTATAGGGAGGGGAAGGGGTTGGGATGGGCTATAGGGAGGGGATTTGGGGTTGGGGCAGACTATAGGGAGGGGATCTGGGATTGGGGCAGGCTATAGGGAAGGGATTTGGGATTTGGGGTGGGGCTGACTCTCCCCATCACGATGGAGAATCTCCCTGGGGAACATGAACATTCCAATCTTTTCTGTGACTATAACATTCCCCACTGGTCTTATCCACATTAACAAATCCTTGTTTAGGAAACTAGTGGTTTTTTAGTTTCCAATTTCCCAGACTCTGATGAGTTCCATTCCTCAGTTTTGACCAGATTTCTTATTTTACACTAACTGCCTGCCCTTTATTAGGAACCTTTACTGCTGTAAGGAGAGAGGGCGCAGACCGCTCTTGCTACCTCGAGTTGGAAGGGGGCGGAGTCTGGGGAAGCAGTTTGAAGTTCCTTTTAGAAACCTGGTCAATGAGGAGCAGAAGTCTGCTTGGGAAGAGCAGGTTGTAGTCATCTGGGGTGAGTGCTTCTGAGTCTTGAGGGATTGGGAGCAGTGCAGATTGCATTTGAGTCTGGTCTGGCCTTTGCCATCAAACCGGTGCAGCCTCTCCTAGTTCCTGAACAAGAGGTCTCGAAATCTC